>PYAF01004116.1:1555030-1572973 GCA_007407185.1 Glycine tomentella | reverse complement strand
TCATAGCTAAAAATAGTGATAAATCAGCACTGCGACCAACGTATGTCTGCTTGGCAGAACCCCACCACCAACTACTGACAAAGCTTGTGTTTTTGTGAGAGAGAGACTGAGAGAGTTGTTGAGAGAGTTGTTGAAAGCTGCAGTGGAGAATCCGAACCTGAGGAGTGGAGAATCCGAACCTCAGAGAAACTGAAAACAACCTGCCGAACCTGCGAAGCAACGGGAACCTGGGGACCAAAGATCCAAAGCACCAGAAGTTGACACGTAACCAGGAAAATGTAGTTTTTATACTGTATAGATTTGGGAATACCAATCTGAGAATTTGAGCCTGTCATAGGAATGGTAATGAGTAGGGAATTATAGTATTTGATTTTAAAAAAATTATAATTGATCTCATATTTATGTGGATAATAATTTTAACTATTATTTTGGATATTTATATACTCATACTTGCACTCACGAATATTTTATTTTATGTATGAAGTTAATAAATCAATAAAAAAAAATAACCAAGACAATTACTAAAAATTCAAAATGCATTTTTAAATTTAGAAAATATAACATTAAAATCATTTACACATAATATTAAAAATAAGCAACCATAACACTAATTCGTCCAAACTCAAGTCATAAATAAACAACATTACAAAAATAATCATCAATATAGTAATTTTTAAAGTTTATGTTCTAATAGTTAACAAAACACTAATTAAACTTGGACATCATGTGATGACAGTATTCTCCAAGACTTGTAAAAAAAATATAGTAAAATTAGCTTATAACTATATATTATAAAAAAATGAATAAAATATTTGACCTCATCAGCAAAATCAACTTCTCATATTTTTGCAAGTGTTTACCTCCAAAGTCTATATATTACTTTGGTCCACTAATACCAATAGAAACTAGAACATGACAAAAAGACAAATGTTAAAATACTATCAAAAATAATAATTAAAACTACCAATATAAGATAAAATAACTCAATTGAATAAATAAAATAATGTTATTTTAATGACTTTGTTGCTCATGTTTCAATCAGCTTTGTGCACACATAAGTGCCTTCAAAGTAAACTCATGAAGCCTAGAACGATGAAGACTCAACAACTTATCTCGTGTACTAAAAGTAGATTGTGAAGCAACAATTGAAATTGGGATTGTTAAAACATCCTTGCCAATTTTCTGCATAATTAGATACTTGATCCCATTTGTTTTCCACCATCCAAGAATGTCAAAATTAGCACTCATAGGCAAAATTTTCTGATCTAAGTAGAGATCTAGTTCAAATTTTATTTGTATCTCAATTATTTCATTCACAAATGAGTCATAGTCACTAAGGAAATTTTTAAAATTAAGATTATCCAAGTTTAACTCAATATCATTTTCATGTGAAGTTGCATTTTCCACCATTCTCTTAGCCTTAGCTTGATACTCTTCAAACAATAAGTAACATAACTTCTTGATATTGTTAATATCAATTGAAGATGAACTTCCATAAAGCTTAAGGAAAAAATATTTGATAAATCATAATTTGAGTGATATTTTATGAGTTTTCGGGCCATTTCATGTATTTTCTTGGCAGAAATCGTATTTGGATATTAGTTTTTATCTTGTAGAAGTAAAATCGTTCAACCAAGTGGAAGAGTTGGAAAATGCACAATTTCATGAAAATATAATGCTATTTTTACTTGGTAACGATTGTGGTACATTGACCATAGTTGTGATCAATCAGGAAGGTCATGGTCAACCACGAGGGATCTCGTCATTTCACAACATCTTAAGTTTCAACGTCATAATTTTGATAACGGTTGTGGTGGATATCACCATGACCATAGTGAGCTTATTTAAGGAAAATTATCTTTAGGCATTAAATTAAAGTAATTATATTTAGATGTCATATTGGAATATCTATCTATAGTGTGTCTAATTAAAATAATTATCTTTAGAGATCATATTAGAATATTTATCTATAATGTACCTAATTAAAGTAATTATATTTAGGAGTTTATAAATGATAAAATGAATTTTGTAATTTAGGGATTCAAAATTTATTATACATTTTAGCTTTTGAGAGGAGAACTACTCCGGGAACAATTGGGATCCAAATTTGTAAAGGTTTTTGATCTCTTTTATTTCTAGTGCAACATTGTATGTTGTTTAGTTATTCTACGACCATGGTTGGCTAAACCCCTTAGAACTTGGATTGTGATGTAGTTGTACCCATGTAATATAGTTCCTCTTTTAATAAAGTTCTTCGATGTTATTCATTTAATTGTATCTTTCTATCGCTTTCACTTGAAATTAATCACTTTGATTATTAGTTAATTATGTGTTTATGAACATCTTCTCGTAATTAATTGACCTATAGAATGATAGGTTCGTAAAGCTTGCACGACCAAATTGGCAGCATGAATTCCCCTTTTACAAACTTCTATGTTATTTATCATTAACCTTAAATTAAATCTCAAATGACCAATGCAAGATTGATTTAGGGAGAAGAGTATTCTCAGATCTTGATCATAGGCTGATAATTAAAATAAGAGGTATTAGACAATTAATTGGTAACTGGAAGTTCTTAATTAAAATAAAAATTCGGAGAGAAAAATAATACATGTGAAATCATAATCCAAGTCACTTTTATTCATACATATCTCTTCTTTAAAATTGTTATTTGTCTTTAGTTTTATTTGCTAAACGCAAGCACAAACAATCTCCAACTCAATATAAAAACTCAAAATTATTTAGTTTATGCGATTTAGATTATTTGGGAACACAACTAGTCTTTGAGGTACGATATCACTTTCAAATCCACTGTTATTACTGTGTTGGGCACACTTGCCCTTAACAAGCAGATATTTTACGCATCAGTACTCTAACAACTTAAATTTGTATATTGGATCTAAAATAATAGCAATCCCCAAAATTCCATGAAAAAATACCAATATTTTACAAATTTGGCAACCATTTTTGAAGCTCTATTTTTAATAGCTACAATTGAACAAATTTGTCATTGTTGCAAAAAGAACTGTATTCCACACATCAAAGGGAAGAATGAATTGGTTGTTGGATATAGTATTCCAAAAAACATTTCAGTAACATGGTTAAAAACTTCCAACCTACTACAAATCTCTCTTGCAATTTTCCCACGCACCTGATGTAGGCAAATATGTATATAAATGTTCTCTTTTTTTCAAATGATTAAAAACATCTTTGTAAGCCAATGCAACAACAAAAATTCCATAAGTGAAATTTCATCTAGTTTTGCAATCAAGAATGAGTTTCTTTGTGACAAAAACTTTGATTTGATGTTTTGCTTCCCTAAAGGTTTGTTCTCTTTTAGGTGAAGATGTCCAAAATGCAACACTATTCCTAGCTTTCTCTACGCCTCTTCAAGAAAACTCAACCAATATTGAGCAATTAAATTTAGAATATGTGCATAACACCTCATGTGAAATAATTGACCATCAAGCATAAGAGAAGAAGAATCAATTGGTGTAACAATAATCCAACAAGAGAATCAGTAGTATTACAATTATCCAAAGTGATGGTGGACAACTTTGTATCAATATTTCATTCCATAATGAATTGTAACAACACCTTAGAAATAACTTATATGTGGACATGCTACATACACATACTTATCATGCAAAATCATTAATTAAAAAACAATACAATGCAAAATGTCATGTGTATTTGAAAATTAAAAATAATAACTAAATTCATATCTTAAGATGTGACTTTACAACTCTCAATTATCATCAATGAAATGACCTGTGATGATCATATATCCTTTCTTTTGATTGTCAGTTGTCCAATAATTTGTAGTTAAAACAATTCTATTTCCAATCCTTTCTAAGTGTCCCGTGATGTTCACCTTTTCATACATGTATATCTTCATAATATCATTCTGTACTTGTTCCGACTTGATATCTTAAACACATACCAAAGATCTTTAGAATATGTTCTGAAACCAAATGTTCCACCTTTGAAAGTGGATACTCATGAACTATAATCATGTAACGAAGGTCTTTTTCTTATTGCTTTGGATCAAAAGTATAATTACTCATAAATATGCTTGACCCATTTGCGTTCTTTTATTCTTTCAACAAAAGTGATTGTTTGATATCCCTATATGATTTTCTTGTAAGTTGACAATTGTTTATGCAAATTATTTGTTCTATCATATCTCTTGACTATCAAATGCTTGTTGCAATAATTGCACACTGCCTTCTCTTCACCATTGATCTCCTCTTGAAATGGTTCCAAACAATAAATATCTTCCTCTCTTTTTTATCCTAGATTACTTCAGTTACTCTCATCTACATTAATATGAGGATGGGTTTCAGATTTAGATGGAGATTGATCTTTTAACACTAGAATTATCCACATGATTATTACTTGCAGATTCCTTTCAAGAAGCCATATCACGTTGAGTTTCCATTTATATTTAATATTAACATTATATGAAAAAGTAAACAATAAAAAAATTATATTTTGTACTAATCCATAAATAATACAAATTTAGAACATTAAATTATAACAAATAGTATAAATCTACACTTTGATTTGATGAAATATTATAGCAAACTGAATATTTTAACTGCATGCACGAGGCATTAAAATTCATGAATTTAGAAATCAGAATATTGTTCACAATTGAAACACCAAATAGAATATTATAGTTAATTTTCAGTTCACAATTGAAACACCAAATAGAATATTATAGTTAATTTTCAGTTCACAATTGAAGCACCGAACAAAATATTTAGCAATCAAAATATTGGTTCACAAATAAAATACATAAACTTCTCATTTCAACATGACAAAATTAGAATCAATTTTCAGTTCAATAGTACTAATTTAGCAATTTTTCAATTAAAAAGTAAATGAATAGAATTAAGAAAATTTTCCGTTTTCAGTACAATCTAGCATGAAAGGGCAAAACAAACTCAGTACATTGAGAGTGAACGTGAACGTGGCGCATAGTTTGGCGTTGAGATTTGAGAAGAGGCACAATTTTTTTTTTTCCACAGCAAAATACTTAAATTAGTTATAATTATTAATAAAATAATTATCGTGTATATATTTATTATTTTTGAATTATTCTTTAATATATATGACTATCTATTGTCATTTTCCTAAATTTTTAAAAATAAAGATAGAAACAGGAAGTATCTTTTTTCGACTAATATTAACAAGGAGATTGGGTTTGACACAAGAAGTGCCGAAAACAATCAGATTAAGTAACGTACATTCAGGAAAAAAAAAATTAAAACCCACAACCATTAGATATTAATAAGAAGAGGCACACTGCATGTCTGTGTGAACGTGGAGGTGGAGAACTTAGTCATTAGATATTCAAATTTTAGGGTTTTGTTACTTTTTATCAGTAATAAAATTAAAAATGTATATATTTTTTAAACAAAAAATTATATAATATATATGACTAACATATTATAATTATATGAATATATATGTGATATATGTGATATATGCAAGACATGACAGAATAGGTATTATAGTACTTGTATGATGACACAGACAAATTTTCAGTATCATGACACAACATATTTGAATTCTCCTCCAGACAATTCGATTTTCTACTAGTTAGGCATCTCCTCATCAAGTTAGGCATCTCCTCCCTCCATGCTCCAACTTGAGGGGGAGTATTAAGATATGATTAGTTTGTTATAGAAATATCTGTTATTTGGATATTGGTTTGTTAGATTGATGTGTTATTTTGTATTTAAATTAGCTAACTGTTTTGTATTTATACAGGGATATGATCAGTTTGTTATTTTAATATTAGGATAAGATTAATTTGTTATTTTGATACTAGGATAAGATTAATTTCTATTGTAACCTTGGTCTATATATTTTATCTTTAACTCATCAAATTAATTCAAACTACTAATTCGAAGCACTTTTTGTTTAAAGCACTTCTTATTGCTGCTTGCATATATTTTAAGAAGGAAAAAGAACTAAAATCTATGCATATATTTCTTTCATGCATTTCATAGATATCACTAGTCAATAAATTCATTGAATATGATATATGAGTTATTATAAAAAAAATTATTATTTTTTATTTTTACGGATAAAAAAAAATATTAGATATTACTAATGAAGTAGCCCCAAAGCCTCTCCCTACTCCACCAGAGATGCACCCTCATCCAATCTGTTTTGGCCAACATGAAATGACCATATTCGTCACGAATACACATACCCCAGCTTGTTGCATGGAAGGCTACATCCCAAGTTGTATTGCTTTCACTCTTAGCGTCAGTTTGGTTGAGGGCAAATATGAGGGGGAGGAGATAAGAGGAGGAAAGAAAGGTTGGTACAGTGATTTGGTTGAGCTGATAAATGATGAATTTTTTGAAAAAAAAGGTGAGACCCATGAGTACAAAAATCCTCTCAAAAATAGCAAAAACAAGTAAAATTTTTCCCTTTTCACATGCATGACCATCTTGCCCTTAGGAAAAGTGCATTCAACACTACTTCTTTTATCTCTTCTGAAGTACAAATCGGTAATTTTATTCATAATTAACAATTTTAATTTAAATATTTCTTTTCAACCAAATCACATTCATTTTTACTTTATATGACGCCTATGTCTTTTATTTTCCTTTCTCATCTATTTTCTTACATTCTCTCTCTTTCTTTCTTTACAACTAAACACTACCTTATGCTGTCAATTTATTCCACTTTATTATGTGCCTTCATTCTTAATTTGTGGATAGGCCCAAATGGTCCACGGGCCAACGTAATATGGAATTTTTTTCTCTTTTTAAAACTTGGGGTTTGCTTCCTACACCAGGCATGTTTCTCATACACCCAGCATTGTACAATTAATTTTTGAAAATATCCTTTATTAAGTACGAATATACACCATTCAGTTTTTTCTCCTATCACCTATTTTTGTTTGTGTTAAACATTTACGGATTGTCAATCCGTATAACTACGGATTACCAATCTGTAAAAGCCATATGAATTGTCAATCTGTAAGAGTCATATGGATTGTCAATCTATATGATTCATACAGATCACCATTCCGTAAAAGTCACATGAATTGACAATCCATATGACTCTTACGGATTGATGATCTGTGTGAGTCATATGGATTGCTCATACAAATTGGTAATCCGTAAGAGGGTAAAGTTGAAAATAATAAAAAAATATGTTGGGTGTATTGGAAATATGCTAGGTATAGGAAGCTAAACCCTTAAAACTTTTAATTTACTTTTTATATGGGTGAATGAACTAATCCATAAAGCCACGTACTAAACCCATTTAATCTGCAAATTTTCACATATCAACCCAACATTGTTCACATTCCAAATAACCTTTTTCTAGAATAGAAAAGGGGTGACGCTTGAGATTTATGGAGTGCAGGAAGAAACACCCACACATAAACATATCAAGATTTCACCAAATATAAGCCTGTGCAGCATTGTCATACCAAGCTTTATCCAGAAACACTGCCTCCAAGTTCCAAGGTATTTTACTCGATAATTACCCGCGCCGTAGCCTCTAGCCACTCAAAATTCCCTAAAAAAGGATGACCGAGCAAGATTACTAGCCAAAAAGGTGATTAAAATCGTGCACTTTGAATTTGAATATGTAAGGGAGAAAGTAAGGGTTATATCTTATAATTAAGCTGTTTACTTCTAAGGACGCTTTAAACACATGAACTAAATTTACCAACAGTACCCGAGGTCCTAACTCCTGAGCATAATATTGACCAGCAGTCCCATCTTAATTTTTCTTCTAAATATCAGAAGGCGATTAATGAGACATAAAAGAAGATAAGCATTTACATTTTGAACATAAAAGAGTTGTGTTGACCAGAAAAAAATCAAGAAAGCAAGGTGTGAGGTGTCGCTATCTGCTTATCATTTAGGTAAAATCAGTATTTTTATCTTCTAATTTTAATTTAGGTTTTAGTTTAGTCCCTTAAGTTATTTTTTCATGTCTACATTTTTTCTCTCCATAAATTCCATCCCTCAACTTAAAAAACCTTCTTACTTGGCGTTTAACGTTGTTAGTGTTATTTGAGTCCAGAGCACTATCATTTTGGACTAGAATTTCTTCTTCTTACCTTCCAATGCCGTCAGCAGCATTCTTTCTGTTACCAAACCCAGATGAACATTCCACCACACCAGATTATTGCAGTTGCCTTCAAGCCTATGGAATTGACCCACTCAAGTTTATACCAGTTAACATAACAGATCTAATACCTTTTTGCAACCCAACCACTCAAGCTGTAAACAAAAAATAAATAAAAAATGACACTCGTTTCGGTTTCGGTTCACGCAGAAGAATAAGAGACACCAAGGGTGAGTTGACTAAATTTTGGTTCAGTTTTGATTCACTCAAATGATAGTCCAAGAGTTTTCAAGTCCAACCCTATTTGAAATCCACGTCATTTCCCATGACTACGAAGAACCTCAATTTCTCTGCTCATCTGACAACCACTTGAAGATCGCAATCTTGCTTCTTGTCATTACTGTTCCTGCTGCCTTCATCTGTCACACCCACATCTAAGGGAAAAGGAAGATAGGGAAGAAGAGACACTAGTCCCAAATGACAGCAATTTGGATTAAATTAATGGGTTAAACTGTAAGTAATGGAAATGGTGACATGGACAATAAGACAAAAGGCAGCAACGGCTCACTTAAGGACAACGGGCAAAATAACCAGCTGGTCAAAGATTCTATAGAGAATGTGAAAATTCATAAAGAGAGAGGGAGGTAGAACGTAAAAAGGGGGAATTTGGTAGTGGATTTTATTCTCTTCTTTCTCATTCCAATTCCTTCTTTCCTCTTTGTCTAATTATCATTGGATGACACATTGTACTATCCTTCCTGGAAGTTGATCATTGCCTTGAAATCAATAAAACAATACAATTTCTTCTTCTTCTATAGTACTCCTTCTATTTTCCTTACATAAACATCACACGAGACAGCTCCAAAGTTCACTCCCCAAAGCATTCAAAATGATCATAGCCTGGAAAAAATCTATTTACTGGATCCTTACATGATTGCAGACAGCTTAGAGCCCAACTAGGAATTGCTTTCTAGATTCCACATATGGCAACTTAACTAATGCACCAGCAATAGCTTTCCCATTTAAATCTTACTTCCCAATAAAACTTGAAAATTCTTTTGCAGATGAAGGAGGATTCACAGGTTAGGTAATCTGTGAAACATTACTAAATAACTATTCATTTCTTGAGAAAAATATCAATATAAAACCCTATGGCTTTTGATCAACTATGTCTATAGACTTCAAAAAATTTCTCAAGATCCTAGTACCTTATGAAGCCCCTCCACTTCGATTTCCCTTGGGATCCTGAAGAGAAGGATTTGGAGTTGCTACTGAACCCTTGGTCTCTTCACGGAATTTGGGCTTTGACTTGAGAATATCATGCTTACCAGAATGGTCTTCATCTACAGCTTTATTTGATACAGAATCAGTGGTACTTGGGTCCCTTGGTGCAGAAGAATTTAGACGCTTTTTCTCATCATCAGTTACCTGATTTTCTTCAAGGTTGCTGCCTGAATGTTTCTTTGCTTCAACCACAATCTCCTTTACAGCCTCTTCAAGTTTCTCAAGTCTTACTTTCACCTCTGCAAGCTGGGGATCAGATTTTTCTTCCTTTTCCTCCGGAGGGTTTAGTTCCATTTCTTTTTCTTTTTCCTTCGCTTCTTCTTCTTCTTTCAGCTTCCTTTTCTGCTCCACTTCCTATGAAGTGATATGGTAGAAAAACCATTATCAGGGAGGAAAATCAACCCAAAAATGGAGTATTCATCCAATTATTTAAATGTGTAATTACTAGGTTAAATTGATATACAAATATAACCCCAATATTTTTGTTCATAAAGGTACAACAAAAAACATAGAATATAATCTAAAAAAGTCTACATATATCAAATAAATAGTAAACTAGTAGCACACCGCATCACTCATTAGTTCTCAGTCTGCAAGTCCACAGTGCCACCACAGCTAACAATTGTAGAATTATAAGTATCAAATATTATATACATCACCAATGTCTAGCCAGGAAAACAAAATGGATCAGAACACCAAATAGTCTGTACAAGTCTCTTGTTAGATTCTCATACTAGAAGTTTCATTTCCAAAGGATTCCATACAGAGTACTTTGGACAGAGCGCTGAACTGAATGCTCAGATTATAAACAGGAATACGATGATCACAAGCATCTTACCAACATTTATATGATGCTCGAAATTGCACCCTTATATTACAATATCAGAACAAAGGAAAGACAACGTACCACTTCCATTTTCCTCATTTCATAACGAGCATACTGTGCCACCAAATATACAGCTGGGAGGAAAAAATTTACTCAGATGATAGCCCTTAGCAGTAGAATCTTTTGAAATAATAAGGCTAATGATAGAAGAAAAAGTTGAAAATGTGAGTATCATACCCACGGAAGGCAAGCAGACAAAAAAGAACTGTACAAGATGGAAATCAAACCTGACCAAGAAAATTAGAGATGCAGAGTAAGAATATTTTTCATCTATTAACAGTATAACAAATAGAGTAAACTCCCCTGCCTCGTCAAAAAATAAAAAAGAGTAAATCCTTACTTTAGTCTTCATATTGTATGCATCAATCATTTTAGACTTTAGTCCTTAATTGGCTTTTGTAATTTCACTCTGGTCCATAACTTTGAAATTCATTATTTGCTCTAGTCATTTTCCACTGCCTTTTCTACTAATGTTAAGATAAGGACCAATATGAAGGATGTGTCAATTGTTTTAGTCCCTGACTTTAAAAAAACATCATTTACATTAATCATTTTCCATTGGGAAAGCTTATTGGGCCGAAATTATTTTGATTTAATGACTTATAAAAGTGACTTATGATCTTATAAATTCTTTTTCCAACAAATTTCACAATATTAGCTTATCAAAATAAGTTCGTGGTATAAACTCTAAAGCAACAAGCCGTATGAACAAGTACTCAATCTAACAACTTATCCAAATGCAAAAGGACCATTGCAGACATTTTTTAATTTAAGAAAAAAATGAACAGGTTTTTTAGAGTATCTACTTGCAGCTTGAAACTCCAAATGTGGTAGTAAAAAACAGATCCAAAGAGAGGTAGTGAAGTGGACATATTAAGTGCAGCGAAGGTGCTCGACGAAATGCGAAAGAGAGCGAGAGGTGAATGAGTAAACATAGTTAGTGGGAAGGAAAAGGGATACCCAAACTTCCTCTTCTTAGGGGGGTCGCTGAAAAGGATCTTAGCGGCAGTCACCATGTCCAGATTCTCCAGCTGCCGATACCTTTCATCAACGATCATGTTTTTGTTGCTGTTCTTGTTGGCTGATGAAGTGCAAAAGGAATAATAAGTGGTCTTGGCGTTGGTGGAGAGTGACGTTGTCAGAAACTTGAATCGCTCAAAAGAGCGCAACCACCTTACTCCGCCGCCAAGCATAGATTGATCACAGAAAACATCCACCTCCAATTCAAATACACGCCCCCGTCTTCGGTCTCCGTTAATTTATTTAGCAAAAGTTAACAAAAAAATGTTCTCCGCTAAAAGCGACACATGATGTTTATAGCCAAAGCCAATAATGTTTTTTTCTTCTTTTTTTAATTTATGAAAGAATGCTTATACTACTTCATTCATAATAATAAGAGTGGAAATACAAATAAGAATAAGTTTTAAAAAATGATAAAAAAAAACATATAATCTTGACGATAGTGAAAGAATTGTTGGAAAATATCAAGAATAAATATTTTTCTCTATGTGATTAAGATGAGTAATAAGAAAAATAAATTAAAAGAGTAAGAGAAGAAAAATAATACCAATAAATTTTTAACGTAGAAAACCCCCTTAGTATGAAGGGAAAAATTACGGGCCAAGTTTTTTAGAAAAAATATCTACATTATGAAGTAAGATTACAATATGATGATTTACAATATTTCTCAAACACTCACATAGTATAGTGGAAATATAATTCTATTTTCTTAAAGAGGATTACAAAAAACTCTCTCATGCTATCACTCTTGAAGGATCTCACTCGCTTGCAACAACTCCTCACAAACCCCCATTTATATAGTGGAGGGATATGGCTTCTCCCGAGAATAATAAATGGATGTAAATTAATTTTCATATTTTCAAAAACCCTTGAAAATATTACTTTCATTTTTCTAAGATAAATGTGATATCATCAAGAGTCAAAGATGAAATTCCAAAAATCTTGGAATCTCCACATTTTATTTTCCATGCATTTGATGTTATCAAGATTTGTTGAATGTAGTGTTCCATAATTATGGAGGGATTTCCAACAAATCTCTCCCTTCCTAACTCGGTTGGGGGAACCACCACCATAACACCTTGACAACAGTCTTCAAACTTCTTAGTTGGTATCACCTTGGTCATAGTTTTCATTGGTGTGAACCTTCTCAAGTTGTAAAAGTTTATCCTTCATGGCACAACTCATGAAGAAAATTCTTCATCCATAACATCTCTTTTCATGATTCAGTAGCTACAATATATTCATCCTCGATAGTTGATAGAGCCACACCCTTTTGAAGTTTGGCTTGCCATGACACAGCTTCGCCTACAAAAGTAGTTAGATATTCTGATCTTGATTTTCTAGAATCAACATCTCCAGCCATGTCTGCATCTGTGTATCCTTCTAACACAGGCTTTCCTTTACCAAAGTACAAACACCTCTTGGTTATCCTGCGAAGATATCTGAATATCCATTTTATAGCAGCCTAATGTTCCTTCCTAGGATTAGACAAGAATCGACTCACAACACCGAGTACATACACAATATCAGGTCTTGTACATATCATAACATACATGAGATTGCCAACAATAGATTAATAAGTAACCTTTTTCATTTCTTCTTTGTCTCCCTCACTTGTTGGACATTGCTTTTTGCTCAACTTAAATTGCCTGGCAAGTGGAATGCTAACTGGCTTGGCCTTGTGCATATTAAATCTCTCAAGAACTTTCTCAATGTATTATTCCTGAGATAGCCACAATAACTTCTTAGATTGATCTCCAGTTATCTTCATCCCAAGGATTTTCTTTGTTGGTCCCAAGTTTTTCATAGTGAAGGATTTGCTCAATGCCAATTTAAGGGCAACTATTTTCTTCTTATCATGCCCAACGATTAACATATCATCAACATAAAGCAGAAGTATGACGAAATCAACACTAGCATACCTCTTTATAAATACATAATGGTCGGTATGAGTCTTCTTGATATTGTGTTGAGCCATGAAAAAGTCAAACTTCTTATACCATTGCCTTGGTGCTTATTTTAGACCATAAAGACTCTTCTTGAGTCAACACATTAAGTTTTCTTTACCCAAAACTTCAAATCCCTCGCTTACTCCATATAAATCTCATCTTCTATATCTCTATGTAAGAAGGATGTCTTGACATAAAGTTGTTCGATCTGCAAGTCTAGGCTTGCAGCTATACCCATGACAACTTTAATGGATGGCATCTTATCCGCAGGAGAAAATATTTCTTCAAAATCAATGTCTTTTCTTTGATTGCATCCTTTGACAACAATTTGAGTCTTATACCTTGGTCTCGAGCTATTCTCCTCGGTTTTGAGCCTATACACCATTTATTTTTCGACTTGTCTTTCTTTTGGCAACTCCACTGGATCATATGTGTGGTTCTCATACAAGGATTGTATCTCTTCTTGCATGGTTTTAACCCATTCTTCTTTATCATTGTTGGCCATAGCTTCTTCATAACTTTGAGACTCTCTTTCATTTGTAAGTGTCGTGTACTCATTTGAGGAATATCTTTTAGAGGGACATCTATCTCTAATGGAATGTCGCAATTGAGGTTGTTTAACAACTTATGGCTCAACAGGTTCTATATTATTTCCCTTTATTGATTGCTCCATTGAGGTCTCCTTGTGTTCGAACCCATAATTAACTTCATTTTGATTTGTCTCAACAACTTGTTCCCTTAAAACATCGTGTGCCATGGGGAATGAGTCATGATCAGAGTTGACCCTACGCTTGATTGCTTCAAATCTTCAATGGTATGATCCTTGAAGAACACAACATCTATGCTTCTAACAATTTTCTTGTTCACAGAATCTCATAACCGATAATCGAACTCATCTTTTGGTAAACCAAGATAGATACTGCTTTGTTTTTTAATCAAGCTTTCCTCATTCATCCTTAGGAATGTGGACGAATGCTCAACATCCAAACACCTTCAACTAGTTGTATGACGCCTTCTTTCCTAACCAAATTTCCTCTAGGATACCTCTATCCAAAGGACTTGCCAATGATAGATTGATAACATCCACAACAGTCTTCATATGTGTGGTTCTTATACAAGGATTGCATCTCCTCTTGCATGGTTTTAACTTATTCTTCTCTATCATTGATGGCCATAGCTTCTTCATAACTTTGAGGCTTTCCTTCATCTGTAAGTGTCACGTACTCATTTGAGGAATATCTTTTAGAGGGACACCTATCTCTGGTGGAACGTCACAATCGAGGTTGTTCAACAACTTATGGCTCAACAGGTTCTATATTATTTGTCTCTGTTGACTGCTCCATTGAGGTCTTGTTGTGTTCGAACCCATAATCGATTTCATTTTGATTTGTCTCAACAACTTGTTCCCTTAAAACATCGTGTGCCATGGGGAATGAGTCATGATCAGAGTTGACCCTACGCTTGATTGCTTCAAATCTTCAATGGTGTGATCCTCAAAGAATACAACATGTTTGCTTCTAACAATTTTCTTGCTCATAGAATCCCATAACCGATAATCGAACTCATCTTTTGGTGAACCAAGATAGATACACTGCTTTATTTTTTAGTCAAGCTTTCCTCATTCATCCTTAGGAATGTGGATGAATGCTCAACATCCAAACACCTTCAACTAGTTGTATGATGCCTTCTTTCCTGACCAAATTTCCTTTAGGATATCTCCATCCAAAGGATTTCCAGTGATAGATTGATAACATCAACAACGGTCTTCACAGCTTCTCCCCAGAATGACTTAGGGTGTTTGGCATGAAATGTCATACACCAAACTCTCTCCTCAATAGTTCGGTTCATTCTTTCGCCACACCATTTAATTGTGGTGTCTTTGGCGGCATCTTCTCAAGTTTAATTCCAAATATCTTGTAATATGCTTTAAAAGGGGCACAATACTCTTCACTATTATCAGCTCGTACACATTTCAATTTTCTCCTGTTTCATGCTCCACCATGACATGGTACTCCTTGAATGGTTGAATTATTTTATCTTTTGTATTTAACAAGTATATCTATACTCTTCTTGAGTGATCATTAATGAAAATGACAAAATAATATGCACCTCTAAGGGATTGTTCAGACATTGAGCAAATGTCTCAATGCACTAAGTCAAGAACTTGTTTTCTCCTCTTAGGTTTGTCTGATTTCTGAAATGATATTTTGTTGTTTTCCAACCAAACAATTTGTGCAGGATTCAATTAGTTGACCTTTTAGATAAGGAAGATGGTTTTTCCTAGCAAGGATCTGTAATCCCTTCTCGCTCATATGGCCAAGTCGTCTATGCCACAACTCCATGCTTGAGTCACCATGGGCAACATTGGCCTCTCCTTGCATATTCTTCCCTGCATGATATATAAGGTGCCTTCTTTCTTTCCTTGAGCAACAATCATACTGCCTTTTGTGAGTTTCCATTTGCGATCACCAAAATGATTTATCAACCTTCCTGACTGAGATAAGGTTCAGACGCATATCTGGTACGTGTATCACCTCCTTCAACATGAGCTTATGCCTAATGTAGGTCATTAAAGTGATATCACCAATGCCTAGTATTTTACTTGTGACACAATTTCCCAGTACCAAAGTCACTACTTTGATAAGTTGAGAAAAATCCTCCATGTGGGCTAACGTGGAAAGACACACTCGAGTCAACAATCTGTGAACAATCATCACAAGAAACATTAAGATAGTTGTCTTCTCCAATGAGGAATACATCGTCATCTTGATGTGCTGCCATGACCATAGTGCTCTTATCCTCCTTTTTCTTCAGATGAATTTGGTTTGGCTTAACAATGCCGATTTTTCTTTATTTCGTTTAAGATATTGACATTCAGATTTCTTGTGACCTGGCTTGCCACAATAGTAAAAGGTAATATTGGAAGAGCGAGATTTAAATCTTCTTCAGGATTTATCACGACTTCTACTTGCACTTCTTTCGCGATTCTCAATTCTTTTGCGGTTTTCTATAATGTTAGCTTCAGATTGGACAACCATGCTTCGTTCCTTCCTCCTAGATTCTTCATTCAACAAGATATCAGTGATGGTATCCATGGTGAGCTTCCCTTCAGGGACTGAGTTACTTAGAGTAACTAGTAACGAGTCCCAACTCTCTGGTAGGGAACTAAAGAGTAGAAGAGCTTGCAAATCATCATCAATCTTCATCTCAATCTTCGCCAATTGATTCACGAGCCCTTTGAAAATGTTTAAGTGCTCAATCATGCTATCACCATCTTTGTACTCTAACTTTACCAACCTTCTCACGAGATGGGCTTTGTCCCAAGGTGTCTTTTTTTGAATCATAGACGCAAGTTCTATCCACAATTTGTATACATTAGTGTAAGTTGGCACATGCTAGAACAAGCTTCAGTCAATGCATTTTCGAATCATAGCTATTGCCTTCCGACTTTGGAGCTTCCACTATTTGTCAGTGATCTTCCCCTTCGACTTATCCTTTTGGGTAATTGGCTCATGCAAATCTTTGCAGTATAAATGATCTTCCATCATCGGCTTCCAATAGGAGTAATTTTCAGCAATTAGCTTGAACATATATCCATCATGAGTGACAACACCTTCCATCTTGAATCACACAGGATGATAGCTCCCCCGATCAACCTAGCTCTGACACCACTATTGGAAAACACCAAGAATAAATTTCCCTCTCTATGTGATTAAGATGGACAATAAGAAAAATAAATTAAGAGAGTAAGAGAAGAAGAACAACACCAATAAATTTTTAACGTGGAAATCCCCCTCAGTATAAAAGGGAAAAATCACGAGACCATGTACATAAAAAATATCTCTACTATGAAGTAAGATTACAATGATCTCAATCTTACCCAATAGAATAATTTACAATATTTCGCAAACACTCACAAAGTATGGTGAAAATATAACTCTCTTTTCTTGAAGAGGATTATAAAAACTCTCTCACTCTAACACTCTTGAAGGATTTCACTTGCTTGCTTGCAACAACTTTTCACCCCCATTTATAGTGTGGAGGGATATGGCTTTTCCCAAGAATAATAAATGGATGTAAATTAATTTTCTTATTTTCAAGAACTCTTGAAAATGTCATCTCCATTTTTATAAGATAAATGTGATATCATCAAGAGTCAAAGATGAAATTCCAAAACCTCAAAATCTTCACCTTTTATTTTCCATGCATTTGATGTTATCAAGATTTGTTGAATGTGGTACTCCATGATTATGGAGTGATTTTCAACAAGAATGAGTGACATAATTTGTTGATCTCTTTATAAAACTCAACACTTAATTATAAAAGCTAGAAAAAGGTGTGTACATTTAAAAAAGAAAATAATAATGTTTTTTCTTCCTTTATGCACTTTACGAAAATATTTTATATTGCTTAAGAAAATAAAATGTAAGAAAAATCCAGTCTTAAATATTAAATTAAAAGTTAATTTTTTTTATTTTAAAATATAGTGAAATTATTCCATCTGACTTAATGAGATTTAGATTTTTTTAACAATGTCTTCATTTATGAGAAGACGTTGCTATTTTTATTTATAATAAACATTATTTTCTCCTTTTTATCACAAATTTAGTTTTTAAAATTAATAGATAATAGACTCTTAATGCATGGGAAAAAAACTATGAGAACATCATTTGTATTTTTATACTATAATATAAC
>PYAF01004116.1:1521671-1552336 GCA_007407185.1 Glycine tomentella | reverse complement strand
CCATAAAATTTAATTATCATAATTAACTAAAATTATTATATTTATTAAATAAATTAGACAAACAAATTAATCAAATAATATTTCTTTTTTTAATAGTTTTCCAAAAATATATTCTAATATTAAATGAAATTCAAAATTTCAAAAACCATGTTAAAAAATATCAAAAAAGTTTTAGAAAATGAAAAAATAATAAAATAACATTTTAAAAAATGAAAATATAAAAGTAAAAAAATGAAAGAAACATAAAAAAACAGTCGTCAAGACCATTACGACTTCAAAGTGTAATGGTTCTGTAAACGTTTTTTTTATATGATTATCTGTTTCGATTGAATTCAAAATCATGTTGACAAATGGTTTTGGTTTAAAATTTGGAAGAAATTGAGAAATTAAAATGAAGAAAACAACCGTAGAATGTTGGTGGACTGGTGGTAGGGGGTTGGCAAGTGGAGTGGATCAGAAAAAAATCCAGAAGACGCATTGGTATATGAACGGTAGTGAAGGTGGAAGAAGAAACACAGATGATGAAGAACAAAGAAGAAGTGATCCGAGAGTGGCAACGACGGCACAGACAGGTTGTTGGCGTGATGGTGGTGGTGGGAGTTGTGGCAGATATTACTAAAAAAAAAATTTTTTTTATCATAAAAAAATAGAATTTTTGTTATCATAAAAAAATATAAATAAATTAAATTTTTCTACCGGTTCAACAAGTAACCTTTTTTTAATTTCAAATCTGTAACCTAATAAATCGATAATCTTTCTCTATTAAAATATAATTTATCTTTTTTTTTTGTTGTTTATTTCTTTTTCATTTTTTCTTCTGGTAATTAACCTGTTATCACAGGTAAAATTTAGGGATTCATCGGTGTGATTGAAAAATCACGACTTCACCTTAGAATCCACCATGTTCTTAAGCAATTTGTTGTAGCTAATACGTTCTTAATACAATTTCTGTCTCTTGTTCTCATTTCTTGCTATTCAGTCCATGGCCTCAAAACCGGTTGTGGAATATCTCAATTTCTGTTTAAAAATCCATGTCACGAATCTCAACCACATAAAATTAGAATTTGTTGGTGCTGTTATTTACCACACCCACGTGAGGACCAAGTTAAAGCCTATGATATACATGATTATAATCACCCAAAAACAACTTCAAAACAACAAAGAGAGGCCTAATTAAAATCTAATTCTACCACTTTCCGAGGTCAAAGTCACTAAGTCAGTGTCTTTTCTATCTCGTTTACTTCAATTGACTTCGGATAGAAGGGTAGATTCCAAAAAGAATAGTGCCATATACCTAATTAAATTCTTTAATCCAAAAAAAGTTGTTAATTGAATCCATTATCATATGTCCATACCCCACCCCCCTTTCCCCGAAAGCATCATGACCCTTCCCTTTTCTTTACTTTAAGATCAAAACTCCACTAACTAAACACAGTTCATTATATATATACACATAACATGGAACCCCCCACCCATACGCCATAATTATGAGCAAACGTTACTTTCGTTGTCCTAAGAAATTCTTTTCAAAAGAAAAAAAAAAAAATCAGATCCTACATCCGAGACCACCAGCTCATGCTTGAGGCAAAACCGTAATTTCGCCACAAATCAAAGCCTATTCAATTCCAAAACTCCGATTTATAAATACATTTACATGCGTATGTAACACACTACATATGCTCTCAATAAACACACAAGCACCGGCAGCACCCGCCGGCGGTGAAACTCATTAGCAAAGCACCACAACACAAGAACCTTCTCATTCCCTTCTTCTCCTTCCTCCTCATCTTCTCCTACCCATTTTCCATTTTCTAAAAATTCGAATACCCAATTGGGAAAAGCAAACGACTTTGCAAACACTCGGTGGGAAAAAAACGTACTCCACCTACAGTCCTTCATTTCGCATTGAGCTCTGTTTCTTTTCCACATGAAACGGTGATGAAGTAGCGGTCGTTTTTCGAATCAAAACGCCGCCGCAGAATGCTGTGCAGGAGGAGCTCCAAAAACGGCGTCGGCTCGGGATCGGTGCCGGTGCACCTCAACGTCTACGATCTGACACCCATCAACGGTTACGCTTACTGGTTCGGCCTCGGAGTGTACCATTCCGGCGTGCAAGGTACGTCGGAATAAAAACATTTTTTTTTCTCTCTACCCCTTTTGAATCTGCGCAAGAACCCACCTCAGATCTACGATCTACGACCAAAAACAGCTTCTGGGTCTCTCTCTCTTTCTTCTTCAACTGAATAAAAATTGAAATTTTCATTTTTTGTTGTTGTTGTGGGTGCAGTTCACGACGTTGAGTTTGCGTTCGGGGCTCACGAGTACTCTTCGACGGGGATTTTCGAAGGGGAACCGAAGAGGTGCGAAGGTTTCGCGTTCAGGAAAACGATTCTGATCGGAAAAACCGATATGGGACCCTGTGAGGTTAGGGCGGTGATGGATGAACTTGCTGCTGAGTACAGAGGGAATGCTTACAATCTCATCACAAAGAATTGCAACCATTTCTGCAACGATGCTTGTCTTAGACTCACCGGAAATCCTATTCCAAGTTGGGTCAATCGTCTTGCTCGAATTGGTAAGTGGTAACATACCATTGACTATTCACTAGTTCACTAGTTACTACTATTGTTACAACAACAACGTTAACTAAACATGGTTATTTATTTTTTATTTGTTTTTTAAAATGATTAAATTAGTGTCTATTAGTCTATTATTGGTCGTTTTCAGCTCAGGTGTGTTCTTGTTTGCTTGTTGAAATTTTAAATTTGAAATTTGAAAGAATGTAGTTGTGGTGTTGATTTTTTGGTGAAATTTTGTAACCGCAATAAAATATAATTATTCGGTGATGTGGAAATTAGTTGGATATAGGACATAGCGACCACGGTAAAATTTAAAAATAGTTATTGCTGACTTATTTTGTAGAGGATGACACAAAGTGAGTGAAAAGAAAGGATAATTTAGAAGGGATACAAAGAAATTACTTTGGAATTATATTTGATTCGTTTGTAAGGACATGAAAATTGTTACGGAAAATTGAGTGAGAGTGATGATGATGACAACAGCTAGTCATCTGCCACGTGAAAATTGTTACGCCATTTTTTCTTGTTCTTATTTTACCAACTGTGAATTTGTTGATTCTATGTGACAGTGATTGAGGTAAACGAAGGAAGTGAGACTAGTATTTAATTTTTCTTTTGATTCTAGGTTTAAACAATTTAATTTCGAAGTTTCAATTGAAATTTTAGGTTGATTTATCGGTTCAGGTAATTAATTTTATAGTTGGATGGGTTGGTTTATTATTGTGTTGCAGGATTTATGTGCAATTGTGTTCTTCCTGTGACGTTGAACTCAACAAAAGTTAGGCATCACAAGATAGAAGACAAGCAATGTGAAGGAGAGAAGCAAGCATTAGCGAGTGAGCCAAAGAAGCTTAGTTCTTCAAATTCATCTTCCCCTAAGGGACTGCGTAGGGGAAGGAGTAGAACACGACGTGCCCTCCCTCCATCTTCACCTTTGATTATTGGGTCTTCTTCATCTTGATGCCCAAACTCTTGATTTTTTTTTCCCTCTTTGATTTGGCCAATTACACAAGTTGCTTTAACGAAGAAAAGGCAAAACAGATTGGATTTTCAATTTAAAATTGTTTTTCTTCATTCTTTATATTCAATGACCTTATAAAGATATTAAAAAAAAAAACCTGCCAGGAATCCCGGATTCACAACTTTTTTCTTTTGTTTGTTTCTTTTTTTAAAGAGAGGACCCACCTTATAGAAAAAATTGTTACCCCACGAAGACGACGAGGGGAAGGAAATAGGAATTTGAATCTATACTCTTGTTTTATCAGTAATAATTGGAAGCTGGGCATGTTACATCAAACATATAGGATTATTGCTTTTTGAAGTAGATTAATATGGATTGAGTCGAGTAAGGCCTATAGAATGGATATATATGATAGAAGTTGGTAAACATGATATAATAGTACAATTTTATTAATAATATTTTAAAGTTTAAACATTAATCTACTATCTACTATATATAAGAGATGATTTTCAAGTTTTAATATTAACTAGATAGTTATCAGAGATAAAAAAAAATTGTACGTGACTATAAAAGAACTATTGGGTAAATATCTTTTTTGTTCTGTAGTGTGTTACACGTGACATAACATGACATGGACTAATTTATCATCAGCATATTTAGGATAGAGACTAATTTGTAAGTTTTGATATTTGTAAAAAGAAAAAAAAATATTCCTGTAACTAACCTCCTTAGTAATCGTTGTCCATCTCCTTTATTACTTTATATCTTCTTCTCCTTGGTTTGTGCATGGCTGCAAGTGACATACAAAGCCAACAGCCATTGTTTTTTGTTTGATCACTATCTTCTAACAAACTTTGTGGGTCGATTGCCATAGGGTGGATAGTCACTAAAAAAATGGATTTAACGGGGAGTTATTGTCAAACAAAAGTAAAATTTATAGTTCTATTATGTGCACAAGAGTTGGGTGAACTCATAAAATTGAACAACTTTGGTAAAGAAAAAAGTCTTACATATTACTATTCCTTTCCGTAAACCTTCATTTTATATGTATTCTTACTGTCTGTTGGAGTTTATGCTTATGCATGCCATGCTTTTAAAATAATAAAATCAATGAGATTTAACCCAGTTGGTTGTAAAAAAAAAAAAAATGCTCGTTTCGTCTTAAAAAAGAAAAACGCTAGCCAACCCCAAAATAATGTATTTTTTTTAATTCTAAGTTCTGTTTAAAATGAAAAATATATATGCAATGGAATGGAACCAACGCATTGAGTCTCTATAGAAGCAGACATTATCTAGTTTTTTTATTCTGTCGAAGTCGTAAATGATGATGAACTAATGACAAATTACAAACCGCCATGATTCATCCTCTGTTGCACACATGCTAAGGTGCATAAACTACATAAATGTATAGTTGCCATAATGTTTGCAAGCAGTGAGAGATCGAGAGACATGGACTTCAGAAGAACACTTTGGTGCTGTCATTTTCTGTCAATCTCTGTCCCTATTGTTTCATTTTTCCTTTTTAGGGTCATGACTTTTGCCGTTTGGACATTCCACTTTTTTCCTCCAAAGGGACTATTAGAGTCAACAAAAGCTGGATGTTAGAACAACAACTTTTGATCACCAAAGCAATAATGGACTCAATGAAACGAGCAGACTATATTCTACATTTATAATTTTCTTTCATTTCCTTTTCCCTTTTTCTCTCGATTCAAAATTTTCATGGCTAAGATTAAGTTCAACAAAATGATTGAGGAAGTAAATCCAATCCACGATGCTTCGTTAAAATAATAAAATAATGTCATCTACATAAATTTCTTTTACAAAACCAGCCAACTTAGCTTAACTGTGCAGGCAAGTAACTTTGTGGAAAAGGACAAACATTTACCCGTTGCATTTGAGAGTTGTGATAACTTGGTGCATATATATTTTTTTCAACTTATTTCGAAGAAATAATCATTTTTATTAGCTTTTTGAGTGAAATTATAAAAGAAAATATGCTCTAAAAAAAGTATTGTCTACTATGGCCGATAATGACTATTGGCAAGTGGACCATTTTGTTAAGAATATAATCCTCCAGGATTTAACAAATTCTCTATAAGTATAATCTTCGAGAATTTAACAAATTCTCTATTGTTTGAACTAGTTATTATGATAATGAATTGAATTTGGATTCAAACAAAGTAACAAATAACAAGTATGCAAGCAACAACAATGTAATTCAACAGAATAAGAGTAGCAAAAGTTATGCAACTGTTCTAAATTTCCCTTATTGTTACCTCCTCTTCCGCCCCTAAAAATTGATATTAAGAAAAAGGATGAATAGTTTAAATGAGGATACAAATGCATCAAAACTGAATCAAGAAATCACATAAATACATATATACTATACATTACAACTCTTATATATAATTCACTATCAATAACATAACACACAACGTAAACGCTACATATAGCAATTACTTATTTTCATCATAATTATAGTCTAATGAATCAAAAAAGTCTAGTTGAATTGGTTAAACATGTGCATAAATTGTATAAGTCCCTTAGAGTATCTACAATGAAAATTGCTTAACAAAAAAAAATATTATTTTAGTATGCCACATGTAATTTTGAATTGTTTAAAATTAAAGACAATTGTTTATACAAGCAACTATTATTTATGAATTGTTTAACTTTATATTAAATATAGGAGATAAAAATAAAATATTTATGAGTTAAGCAACTTATTAATAGAAACACTAACTGGAGAAAAAATTAATTAAGTTTTTTAAGATTGGGATGCATAATTTGGATTGCTAATATTATTATCATCACGCTTAATATTTATCTCCGATTCTTACAAAATTATAGTGTAATTAAACACTTATGAATGACCATGGTATCAAGGATATAAATGAAAATAAATTAACTTTCCGAGGAAAAAAGGCATTGAGCGCAATGGTGATAAAAAAAACTAAATCAACTCAGCAATCTATCAATGTTATAAAATCAATTGGGTCAAAACAGGGTTGAACTAGTGTGAAACGATATCATGTTAATTATTTAAATTGGTTCTTTAAAATACTTAATGCAAATTTTTATTGGTGATCTTCAAACCTGTGACATGATAATTAACTCAAATAACATCAATAATTATGTCATAATTGTATGTTAGTTTTAACATTTCTATTATTACGTACTTTAATATACATGATTCAACCGGTTCTACTAGAAATTTTAATATATATTGTAAAGGAGATTTTATAAACGCTTTGTAATAGAAGATTTGGCAACATCAGCAAAACAGGTTTAAGTGAAAGAAACGAAACATTTTACTTCCAATAAGCTCCGAATTTTCCGATGTTAAATAAAAGGTGAGACTCGAAAATATTGTTCAAAAGAGATGAAAGCAGAAGTAATGTAGAACTTAATTATTTCCCCTTATAAGTAAAATTTATTTCTATCTCTCCCAACAAGATGTATAAACTTATAATGTATAACATCACGAAAATTCCATGCGATGCGTTGAAAAATCTCCCACCAATAGGTTAAAAACCAGATTTCAATTAAGTTGAAATGTGAACTTTTTAAACTTGAATTATATGTAACGCGTCAACAGTTCTAATTGGAGTTCAACTCCCCCCATCACCCCCACCATAATCCATCTCTCTTTGGAATGAGACGTGTTTTATTAACCAAGAGAAATAGCTAGGGACCCGAACCTGTACAATGTACATCACTAAAAACCCCGTTAATTGTTAATTTTTCATTTTTTAAATATGTTAATTTTTCAATTAAAAATATAAATATTTACTCTTTCATTTAAATAATTTTCATTTTGAAGAAACAAAATCTCACCAAAAATGTCGAAGAAGGATTTTTTTGGTGAAAATGTAGAAGGATGCGAAAAGGTTACACACTTACACATGCATAATTATTAGAACCGTACAGTTCACTATTTGAATCATACAATTTGATGGTATCAGCTGATTTTTTTTTTTTTTTTTTACTGCATATCAGCTGAATTTCAAATGAATTTAAATCTTGCAATATACTAATTAATTAGTTCAACTTTACGAATTACACGATTCAGCAATGTTATATTTTTTTCACCAATTTTCATCAAAGAAAAAAAAAATATAAAATTTAGATTTTTTTTTTATGCTGTATAAAATTTAGATTGTTAAAAGGAATCAAAGAGTAAATTTTCCTATTAAATCATTTCACTGCTCTATTTGTTTCTCACTCTTCAATGCATATACTCTGGTTGTTAAATTGCTTCATTCCATTATGTTAAAATAGAGTAGAGGTTTCATAAACTCAAACATAACTTATTGTGTTGTTTATGAAACTTATGGTTAAATTGTTTTATATATTTCTCATTTAAAATTAGCATATACTACTTGGAACACTATATATCTATGTATGATATACTTAAAATTATTTTTCATTGTCTCTGAATTTGGCAATTCACACAATTTAAAAATTAGCCTGATTTGGTAACCTTGATTCCGACGTACATAAAGGGCACACTCAACTCAGTTCTATAAAAGCTCTTATATGTATGATAAATGTTGTTGGCATTGGCAATGATCACAATCTAAAACTTGTATCTAGCCTCAACTGCACCTATAGCATATAATGGAAAATGTAAATAGAAGTAATAATGGTTTGTGTTTAAAATGCCCAAAATAAGAAACTGGGCAAACAAAATAACAATAACTTGTTAAGTACAATAAACGGAGCCACAAGGCATCTATCTGATTTAATTGCAGAATCCGATAGTTTCTCTTAAAAGGGGTGCTGCCAACAAACCAATTTGCACAAGTTAGAAGGAAAATTTGAAAAATCACAGACACAAGAGCAATGCACAATTGTTTAAAACATTGCATGAACACACGTACCAGTGGATGCAGTTACAGAGAATCGGGTAGCTTATCGATTATTTTTGCTTTTCTCGCAGCCATTCAACGAAGTTATCCAGGATCAATGGCCAGGCAAGTTCCGAATCATAGTCATTAAGGGTTGGAAAACTTATCTGTGCATAGATTAGAATTTGTAAGTCAGTTAGAATTGTTCAAAAACAAAAAAATAAAAAAAGATCTTAAACACAAAGCAAACAATGCTGAATACTTTAGGTGAAAAAAGGCTAAGAGATATCTTCCTCTTGATAATTAACATATAAGCAATCCAAAAGTAGCAGAAAAAGAGGCTACCTCATTGCAAAAGCGGAAAAATCCCATCCATTGATCCATGTTTATGACCTTGTAATCATTTTGAGTCTGCCATGAATAATAAACAAATGTGAGAATCACTGGTAAGAACTAAAACAGTAGTGTAAAACCCATTACTAACCTTCAAATATTCCACAAACAAGTTGACTTGGGCTGGAAATGTTGAACCCAAAACAAGAGTAAGTAACTCACAAATGCTCTCTATATCAATGCTTTTCTGTTTCTCCTCTGGCAAAATTGGACAAATTAGATTTAGGTCATATAATGAATAGTAGTTTAGGAGAAGAAATGATGATTCTTATTTTATTGAATAATCAAAGTTACAAAGGATGGTATAGATAGGCAGAGTTGGTTAGAGATTTTCTAACCAATCTAATTACATTTCAAACTAGTAGATAAGGGAAATATAAAATAAAAGGCTAGTGTCAGATGAATCTAATCCTATTCTATCCCAAGTTTCTAGAATAATTATTTAAATTTTGAAAGAAAAAAAACTCCAAAGTCCAAACAACTTCAACATGAAAGAACAAAAGAAAAGAAAAGAAAAGAAAAGATTAAAATTAATGTACACAAAATCACATTAAAGTTTACCTGTTAAACAATATTGGAAAGCATAAGAATAGAAATCTGCAAAGTTTGATGGCCTCCTGACCTTTACAGTAGATGTCAAATTAAAAATGTTGGCAACGAATAAAATATTTCCACCATATAACAATTGCCAAAGATTAATTAGTCCATGAATTATCAAAAAGTGTATCACTTAAATAATTGTACCTCTTTTTCTAGGTCTGGGAGTGCCTTCTTCAATTTACTTACAGTATCGGCCCTTAATGCTTTTAAGCCTCTCCTCCACTCATCCTATAAAATTTTGGAATATGTAAGTGATTTCAGTATAAGGATGGGGTAAGAAAAAGATAATACCAAAACCACATGATGGTGCACTAAACAGTAAAGAAACTTAAGTATTTACTTATATCTGTTGCTTTGAATATCTATGTGTGAGTTTGTATTTAAAAAACTGAAATAATTTCAAAACAAGTTTTATGAACAATGAACATGATAATATACATACCAAGGTAAAATATCCTTGCTCCTCAGCTTTCATTTTCCTGTTAAATTTAGTCTGCATCAACTCCAAATACAAACTTAAGATAATGAATGGAAATTAATTGTAGCACAATAACTTACCATGCAAGCATCAAAACCCTCACATCTGTATGGTCCACCTCCATATCAGCACAAAGTGTTTCAATTCCTTCTGGGCTGTAACCAAAGTTATTAAAATATATCATACCTACTTTAAAAATGTAAACACCTTCACCTAGAAAGTACATAAAAAAATAGCCACTTATACACCAAGAATCACTTTCTGGCACTTTAAACACATTAGTTCTTCCTAATTTGATCTTTTTGTTTATTTTGTTTTCCATTTATATACATGATCGATGTCTTACACAGTAAGTTCCATGTCATCGTATCTTTCGCCCATGGCAGCATTCAGCGCATTGCAGAAGGAGGACATGATAATATAAGCTGATATTATCAAGTATTTAGTGCATCTACCTGGTAGTATAGTCAAATATCAAAGTTTTCAATCCTATTACTGCCTGATAACCCTATCCTCTACCCACCAGTCACCAAATGACTCTCTCTCCCTCTGCCAAGACCACTGCCAGACTTGCAAACACTCATAAACAAGCCGGTATATAAATTTCAAGCCTACAAACTGAAATCTGAAACCTAATGTTCATAAACCCACAAAAAAAAAAAAAAACAATTAAAGAAACCTCATGTTCATAAATTGCAAATGATTCCTAATGTCCGCATCCAATTAAAGAAACCATCATCCATGACATGAACAAAAAAAAAAATGTCATTGCCAAAGCATGGGAGAAGTAACCGGAGCACCACCATTGCTTGAGCTTCTGGCTTCCACTGCTACACTTACATCACATGGTAGTCCATGCCACCACTGTTAAGGGATTAGTGGCATCTAGGTGAGTATCCATTGCCAACATTGGGAAACATGATATACTTCACAGAGAAGTATGTCAATCACCATAACACTACACAATAGTTTGATCATGGCAGGAGAGGTAGGGTGTAGGAAGAAAGTGAAGAGAATAAATTGCTGGGCCGGAAGTGAGGGGCATCTGGGTTCAGGCTTGGAGGTTTCTTTGAGGAATTGGGTGAGATACCAAAGAAAAGAAGCAGCAGTAAGTCATAGCAGATATTCATATATACAATTAAGTCACTTACACTACGGTCTACACACACTAAATGCCTGATAATACAAGAGTTTATCAAATTCTTTATACTTACCATATTACGGTTATTACCTTACTATCATATTTATACACAAAACCTAATAGTATGAGTACTTCAGTATAATAGGACTAGGGCGTAATTGTCATTTTGTCCGTGCATATACCCCCGAAAATCCTGCTCGTAACTACTCATGAAATTCACCTAGCTATATTAAATGAAATATGCATCTTTAACAGGTCATTCATAACAGTATGTCATAATTGATTGAATGCTATTTACCCCCAACAGATTCATGCAGTGGCGGATCCACACTTAAATGAGGGGCTGCACATGCACCCCTCTCACTTATAAAAAGTTACATATAAATATCTTGAATGTATATATTAATGGAAGAAAGAAAACAAACATTCTTGGATGAAGCACACTTACTCAATCAACCCAGTAGACCCATTGGCATACGAATAGAATAGACTATCAATTCGTTCTGATTCCTTTGAGCTTGCCTTACTTGAAGCTGAAAAGTTATGCTTTTAAGATTAGAGTATTGAAACATTTAATTGCCCTCTACAAAAGTGCTTACTAAATACTAGTCCAATTATGTTTGACCAATGGCATAAACATGATAAAATAACACACAGACACACAAGGAAGGCATCAACGAGCAAGCATTGGATGTTTGATCCTGGTGCCTCAATCTTTAAATTAAAGAGATTTCATTGAGCCTGTGTAGTCCATACTTACAGTCTTTGCTTGATGAAGTGCTAAATTGACTCGATAATCACAGGAGAGATATGTTTTTCTTCTTAAGATCTAAACTCTCAAGTAAGAATTTATATGGCTCTCCTATCTCACTAGTCCTTACCAACTACCAAATTCCCCGAATCCCACCGAATTCCCAAAAGGATATATCTCTATAATTCTATATAAAAACAAAAGAGCAAGATAAGTTTGCGGTGAAGAACAAACAAGCAGGGCAGAGCACAAAATGGGAAAAAACATAAACTTTAACAAGAGCAGAGCAGAAGATATGCATATAAATTATGATAAAAGAAACACAAAACACCCAAAATCTAAGATTTAAATAATGGTGATTCGAATTATTACTGGAAGATAAAAAAAGGTGAATTATGAAAGGAAAGGGTAAAATTGGTGAATACCGGAGCGGAAGAGATCGGCGGCGTTGGGGGTGGAATTGGATTGGCCCGTCTTTTTGGATGCAGAAGAGCGTCGCATCTTCAACAAGAAATCCAGACTCTCTCTGATTCGGAAGAAGAAGAAGAAGAAGAATCGAAACGAAACGCGCCAAATTCAGGAAAGATAAAGAGAGGGAAAAAGGGGTAACATTCACGCGACACGTTTTCTTTCTTGTGTCTGGTTCTCGCTCGGAGAGGTTGAGGTTGAGGATGATGACGTGGATGCGCTGAAGTGGGGCTTTATAATTGTGGTGTGGGGTGGTGCCTAGTACAGGCTACACGGTCTCATTTAAGTAGCTTGTACCTTGGCATTTGACTTGTCATGTTTTTAATACGTTAATTGAATGAATTGAATGTTCACAGATATTCAGCAAAGTACTTGTGGATATTTCTATTAGTTTTTTTTTTTTTTTTTGTTAAAAATTGTAAATCAGTAAATGTTGACCCATTTGGGTTGGAATTGGGCAGAAAATATACAGAAATTAAAAAAAATGATAGAGAGGATGTATGATATAAAAATGCTAAAGAGATATAAAAAAATGAGGAAAAAGTAAATTAAAAGAGAATGATTTATATATATATATATATATATAATTACTCTTTTAAAATATCAAATTATTATTTTTTACCTTTCTTTAAAAAAATATTTTTGAAAAAAATTTAAACGCGTTATATGGGTGTTTTTTTGAATTAAATTGATTATGAAAATAAAGTCAGGATGAATCTTTATCATACATGTAAAAATATTTATTATTTTTTGTTATAAATTTTGATTTTCTTTTATTACATAATAGCGACATATATATTTTAAAAGAAATATAGATATAAGAGAAGTTATGCCGCACATGCACACCCTCAAAATTATGTCACTTATTTTAAAAGTCACATACACACATAATTAAGAAGTTACACATCCATTTATTTTTAGTCCCTCAAAATTAGGATAAGGTTGTTTTTAAAATTGATCTTTGTAATTTGAAAGAAAAACAAAAGTCTCTTTACTGAATACTTTAAAAGGAAAGAAAACACACATGACAAAATGGTGTGATCATAAAAATGTGAAATCAAAGTGAGTTGTCATAGGCAACTTGTAATTTGTTGTCATTGAAAGCAAATTCTCTAACATTACTTTTATGCATCTTTATTAGTTGGATTGAATAAACTATTTTTTTCACGTTCAATTCTACCATTGTTACAAGTGATATAAGGAGTTTGATTCCCCTTAAATAAAGTTTTAAGTTAAACTTTAGTGAAAGAAAAATAAATGTGGAATGAATTTGCCGCTTAAATAAGTTTATTCCATCCAACTAATTAAGATTTAATATGTAAATGATTCTTCCACTTGAAATATAATACATTGAAAGTCTCAGAAAAAAGTTTATTCAATCCAACAAATAAAGATTCATAAAAGTAATGTTACATTTGTCAACTTTAGACAACCAAAGTTAATAAAATTTGTCAGTATGTAAATTAAGTTGCATGAAAATATGTGAAAAATTATAGTTGGAGAAGTCTTGCAAGAGAAAAGAATTTTTTTTCTCAACATTTAGAGAAATGTGCTGGTGTTATTATGCTTACAGAGCCTAAAAAAATAGAAACTCTGCAAATTAAAAGCAATAAATTGTAATTAACTAAAAGCAAAACAAAATCATAGTATTGTCCGGGTGATAAGTAAATCTATGTTCCAATCTATATCAAATGTCAGTCATTTTTGTAACGCAACACGCTCTTCTTCATCAATTATAGAATAACTACGCTTTTTTTTTTGTGTGAATATATTTATTGTTTTACTAGATGTCTAAGAGAATATCTCAATATCATAGTATTAACATTTTTTTTTATAAATTAATAAATTGGGAAATTGTAGATTTGTTGTTCATAACAAGTACTTTTCCTAGAAGGAGATTCAAACTATAATTTACTAGTTTGTGAAAGGTGTTTGAATTTGTCAGTTTAATTGATTGAATTATTATCTCCTTTTTATATTTTTGATATTTTATCTTTCAATTTTCTTTCAAAATAATTGATGTTTTAGGATTTTAAAGTCTAATTAATATATATTTTTAAAATATATCCTTATTTAATATCCATTACTAATGACTCAAGTATCAAAATCAAGATATTAAATAAAAATATTTTAATTTATATATAATAATTTTTAATTCATTAACTTTAAACATCATAAGATATCAAAAATGAGATAATATCTCTTGTACAATTCTTGCATTAAAATGAGTACTTGTAAGCTTTTCTATTTGGATTTTCTGAATTGTGGGCCCTGATAAAAATATGGGATCACCAGTCACAACTCACAAGTAATCCATATCCTCTGGTTCTAGCTAGACGTTGCAAATATGTCCACAGCAGTTATGCCTAGTTGTATAATTATAACTATTGATACAATCAAACGCTATTCAATTTCAAGATGGAAGTAGTGTTTCAATCTTGGTAAAAACATTAAAACAAATGACATACAATACAAAATAAACCTAACGAGTCTTGCGTAGGAAAAAAGCATAGCTACGGATCAAAAGCTTCAAGAAATGCAGTTATGCACTACATTACAGATGCTTGTCTTTTGCTTTAATTAATTAATATGGTCATATGTCAATGTTAGACAAACGTTACATGTCAATGTTAGACATACTTTTTTAACACACTCTCGTTAATTAAAATTTATTGAAAATGGAAATATTTGTGGGTGCAAGAAGCAAGTGCCATACGGTTTAACCAGCTTTCTCAACATTGGATGTCTTGTAATTCTGGTCCATGATTTCGGGCCAAATTATCTATAGCCCAACAAAAATAAAGATCTGTAACACACACTAATTAGGCCACAAGGCAGTACCATCCTAATTAAGAAGAAAAGTTGAGGAAATTGCTATTGGCACCTTGTTCTTTGCTACATAATCCCCACCCCACCAAGATTACCACAAGGTATTTTTTTTGTCCTAGGTCAGCAAAGATCATGAGCATCTCCCAACTTACAAGGTCCAAGACTAATCTTGTGGTATGGTGTGTGTTTGTGGTTGACTCCAACTTTTTCTAAGTAAATTATTTCTTCAATTGTCAACACAGTGAAACCTTACATCAGAACGTCAACTCTATGGGTTACCAACAATAGTACTATCAGACAAATTCAAGGTGTGAAATTTATCACATTAAGAATTCATTTGATACACACCAAAGGACAAAACAAGCATAATTTTCATTCACTATATATATATATATATATATTCATAAATATTCTTTGAGTCTTAGAATTTTTTATATCTTGAATTGTACTCATTCTTTCCTCCAAAATTTTATGCACCCTTAAAAGAAATACAGGGATACGAAATAAAATAAAATAGGCTAAAATATGATTTATGTCCCTAAAAATATCAAAAAGTTTATAATTCATCTCAGCAAAATTATCGGTATATTTTTCTTCCTCACAAAATTAAAATATGTTGTTTTTTGGCCTGTTGCTAGCCTTGGACGAATTTGAGCCTACGTATCATTTTTTGAAACTTAAATTATATGCTAAAATATATTTTTCGTTCCTATAAATATCAAAATGTTCGGAATTCGTCCCTGCAAAATTTTGAATCTTTTTTTTGTCCTCGAAAAATTGAAATATGTTACTTTTTGGCCCAAATGTAGGTTTAGGTATCCAAACTATGTGTCACTCTTTCATTGGTTCCATTGATGGCTACGAGAGCGAGTGATTTCTAGGAGTTAAAAACCGCCACAAAATGCATAAAAATATTTACACAAATTTTAATAAGGTTAGGACCTTCTCCTTCCTTAACTTTCTTCATCTTTTTCAAATTTAAATAAACAATTTTTTATTTTCTTTTTTAAATGTTTTGTTCAACTGCAATGGTCAACACTACCTTATTGGCTTTATTATCTTCTTTTTCTTCTTTGAATTGTTCTTCCTTCCGAAAATCTAACACCTTCACTCCCAAACTCAACATTACGAATATCAATTCCAATATTCTATTGGAATCAAACTTCACCGACAAACTCAACAACTTGGCTTCGAATTCACCTCGCTCTTGGATTAGCCTGGTGGACGAAGAAGATGAAGAAAGTTAGGGAAGAAGGAGATTAGAGAAGAAGGATTTACAAATTTGTGGGTTTCTTTCCTGCATTTTGTGGCGATTTTTAATCCTCACAAATCACCCACTCTCATAACCATCAATAGAACCAACAAAATAGTGACACATAGGTTTGGATACTCGAACCTATGTTCGAGCTAAAAAGTAGCATATTTCAATTTTTCAAGGACGAAAAAAGACTCAAAATTTTGTAGGTATGAATTCTAAACATTTCAATATTTATAGGGACGAATAACTTATTTAACCTATAATTTACGTTTTAAAAAATGTCATGTAGGCTTTGATTCATCTAAGTCTAGTTTTGAACAAAAAAAAAATAATGCATTTCAATTTTACGAGGATGAAAAAATATTAAAAAATTTGCAATGATAAATTCTAAACTTTTCGATATTTATAAGGACAAAAAATATATTTTAGACACTAAAATAAAAACTAGTAGCTATCATGCAAGCTATAAACTCCATAGATATAATCACTGATTATATTTAGGGTTGAATATAATTTTGTTCTCTTTATTTTATTTAATCCATAATTTTAGTGTTTTTAGTTTAAAATAAAAATATTTGGTCTCTTACATTAAAAATATGTAATTATGGCCTAGTTCTTAATTTTGTCTATATATTTTTCTTTAATTTCATACATTGTAATTAATTACATCATTTATTAATAGTACTTTAAATAAATAGGTAGGTCTAGGGTTCAATTAAACCAAAATAATTTTAAAAGATTTGTAATAACTTACACACCTTTGCTTAATCAACTAGTTGATTCCTTTGACCCAAAGTAAAAGATATAAAATGTTGGCAAAATTAAAGATTGAAAAAAATTACATATTAATTAGAATAAAGAATCAAATGTTTTAATTTTAAAATATATGATCAAAATTATAAATTAAGTAAAATAATAAGAAAAAATTATATTTAAGTGTCATATACAGTGAAAATAAAAATATATAAATGTTAAAACCTTATCCTAAATTATCTAAAAAAAAACTTATCCCAAATTAGATACCCTTAAATATGCATACACGAATACTATTGTATTAGAGTACTGTGTGACTATAAGCTTGTAAAAGTTGAACCATTGAAATATCACACTATTAGTTATCGGTTACCATTAAAATTAGATTAGATAAACTTGTAAAACAATTTTGTTATTTAACATAAAGTAAAAATAAAGAAAAATAATTATATTCTCTTTTCCTCTTTGTTATTCTAGTGATTTTATTTTTTTATTTTAACCTATTAAAGTAGAAAATTGTTTTTCATATGTTTGTATTTTAATTTATTTTATTTTATTGTTGAAGTCACATTCAATATTTTTTTTTCTCAAGAATAATATCTTACTATATTCATTATATACAATCTTCATTTACTATACAAGTTATAAAAAAATTTCATCATTCAAATCGTTCCACCACAATTATGGATACTTTTTTATTTTATTAAATGAAAACAAAATGCATTCATTTTTATTTTATTTTACATACTAATTTTACTATTTTATATAAAATATAAAGTATACTTGTATGATTTTGATTTTTGTTTGCTTTAATAAATTTATTGAGTTTAATATTACATACCCATTCAATTCATTAAAAAAATGAATAAAACAAAGTAAATAAAAACAATAATTAAACTTATGAAAATATCAGTAGTCCCACCCGAGTCAAAAGGCCATAAGTTTGGAAAAACACGATTCTACAGAATATTTCGTACGCGTTATCGCTTCGCGTACATTTCATTAGCATATATATATATATATATATATATATATATATATATATATATAATATTCTTCCATTAAAAATAAGAAAATAAAAAATAATTCCGGGCTTGATTTCTTCGCTTAATCGACATGTGTCTAACAAAGCATATAATTGACAGCCCCTCTGCATATAACCTATGAAGTCCACATCTATTAAATTTTCCTTAAAAAATATCTTCCTGATCATAATTGTTTATCCAATAAACAACGATGCGTGAGTTCAGTAAATTTTTAAGGAGAAAATAGGTTTCGTACTTCATCTAATAACAAATTATATATATATATATATATATATATATATTAAGTTTGCAAATTTTTATAATAATTATGTTAAAAATTATATTAATAATATTTTTTATTAAATAATAATAGAAAACTATTTTACATTAATAATGCACCATTATTAAACTTATTTAAAATTATACAGTCTGATTTTATTAAATATTTTTTTATATTATAAATAAAAATACATAAATTTATCATATATACTTAAAAAAATTAGTTGGTGTCAAATCTAGTTACAATTTTTGTTAATTTAATATTACATATTACATTACGATTTCAATTAACTGATCTCCACATTAGTTGTGATATTAAAAAAATCAGTATTAAAATCCACTTTTTAGAAATCAAAAATAAATATTAACAATTTATGCATCATATTTAATTAATTCAGCCACAATCGATAAGATTTTCTTCCTATTAACTTGATTTTTTTATATAAATCAAAACTTGTGCTTTGCAACTTTGCGTTTAAGTTATTAGACCAATTTGTTTAAATTTATTTATTAAAATAAATATTTATTTTAATAAAATAAATAATTTTTTATTTTTATGTGTTTGTATAAACTGTTTCTACTAAAAAAAAAAATTCTTCTTATTTCAAGAATCAAGTCTTATCTGCATCTTAAAAAATATTTATATAAAAAACTCTTATCTTAAATTTGTTTTTTTAGTTAAAAAAATCACACATTATCATGCTAATTAAAGTAATGCTAATCATATACTCAGCTACTAACTTGATAAAATCAGTCATTTTGTTTTTGAATTAATATCGATGAAATGTACAACGGTATGCATATATAAATTATGTATTTATATATTTTTTTAAAGGATGTATTTATATCTCTCAAAAAACATATCTGTGTGCTTAGTGCCGGCAGGATTTTTGTCTCTTGTCTTCTGTCTTGAACCTATTTTCTTAAAACTCTTTTTAATAATTAGAGTAAATAATAGAATAAAGCTGTACCAAAAAAGAAAATGATGAAATAAAGTTTAGCGTTAAGTAATGTGTAGATATATATATGCAAAGCTTTCATCTAAGCTTGAAAAAAGCATTTAACATGTCAACGACAGACGGACAACAGTAAGAGATGACTTGATTATATATATTTGGCTCCTAAATTAGTTTATCAAGCTTTTACAATGTCTTTTCATCCTTTGTAGAGACCCCATCACTTTCTGAGAGGCGTATGCAGAATAACTAATCAGAAAATTTATTTTGTCTTGTAAAGCCAATTCTTTTATTATTTGTTTCTGAAAAAAGGCTGATAATTCCATTCACTCTGCCTGCAACATAAAATAAATAAAGATTTTCATGTGAATAAACAAATTATTGGTATTTATCATTAGATTGAAAACAAAGACGGTAAATCTGTCTAAAAAATTTACATACATATTTTCGTCATAGCATATGAAAACCAATATAAAATTGAATGCAATCGAAAATGTAGTCTATGGAAGCTCATTGTAGTTCACTATTTATTTATTTATTGATGTGGGATCAATGTGGTTGTATACTACGTAGCATACTTTTTGGAGTGTCTAAAAGGCCGAAATATTTATTTTCTTGTTTTTAGTTATATATTTTTTCACAATAAAAAGTATGTAAGTGATTTTTATATAATCCTATATTTTAGTTAGATCGAATTTAATTAATAAGATCAATTTGAGATTTTTTATTGAATTTAATTAGAATTTACTAATATTATAAGTATTTTTGTATTATTATTTAATAATAAATTATCATGTATGATAATAAGATTTTTAATTTTATAATAATTACTTTAAGAATAGTATAAAAAATATTTTTATTTGATGATAATCTAAATATTTTTACACCAACAATTATGATAATAAATAACAGTTTAATTTGTTTGAGACTAAAATCAATGAGTAAAATTTTGGAGTTAACCCTGAAATAGTTAATAAAATTATTTTTTATATCTTTTATCTAATGATTAAAATTATTGGGATTGTGGATACATGACATATCAAAGTCTTTTATGAAGTGATTCAGAATTTAATTCTGAATTAATGTCCATGTTTCATATTATTCATATATGTATTTTCATGAAATGATTCAAAATAATTTTTAAAATTCTTGGCTCGTGATACATACATCACTTGATATCTATATTGTCTTTTACTGTATCATTTAATTATAATTTGTGTCACTATATTATTTTTTACTCGCTTTTCACTAGTATTCAGTGTTTATACACACCAATTATTATTCTAATATGTAACATTGTAATTTCCTTGGGGATAGCAAGACCAAAACTTAGTTGGCAGAGGCTGATCTAAGCCTCGAGAGAACGATAACCGCATTATATATATATATATATATATATATATATATATATATATATTATAAATATTAAATCATATAAAATGCCTAATGCAACAAATAATTGCCAAATATAGCAGCAGCTATAACGAACACTATATAATAAGGCTCCAGCCTCCCCTTCCTGGCGTGCCCGCTCACACAAAAAACAGAGAATGGGTTTTAAAATTACATAAAAAGAAATTATGTATGAACATAAAACTTTTCTTGTATAATCCTGGTATATGCATAAACAAATTGTTAGTCAATGGAGTCTAACTTAACTGGTTAAATGTAATGCATAAATTATTATGCATCTCTGACATGTATTCCTAATAAAAAAAACAAAATGTTTAAATAAATTTAATTCATTATTTTGCCATTTACGTTACACCTAACCTAAAACTTCTTAATTACTTATTAGTTATTACGGGTGTGCCTTGCTATACTTCTTTATTTGGATATCCTAATTATCTTTGGTATAGTTATAGCTTATTACATGATGATTTTGATGGGCATGATGATGTTGGGTGCATATCAAGAAGTTAAAGTTTAAATTTGAATTATTAGCAATTTTGAGATTTAGATTTGCATATCTGTTATTTTAATTTGAATTATAGATAAACTTGTTAGTTTTTAAATTTTACAAATTTGTTAGTTTTTAAGATTATTGTTAGTTTTTGAATTTTGTAACTTATTTATAGATAGATTAACCAATAAACTTAGATATGTTAGTTTTAACTTTTTGAATCTTGTAAATCAGTTACTATATACATAACAAATCAATGAATAAACAATGAAATTCACCAATCAATTTTTGTCTCTTCATTTTTACTCATGATATGAAGTATATGCAAATACATGGAAATTGATGAGCATGTGACACTTGAATTAAGACAAAGAGCTAGCAGAGTGTCAATTTGATATTGAGCCAACCAAACACCAAATACTTTCCTGATGAGAATAATGAGGCTAGATGAGTAATGAAGACTCTATTTAATTACAACTTCGAACTAGTGAGTGTGTGTAGTCCCTGACTTGAAGGATATGTCTTTATCTTAAAAGGCACATCTCATTATGAAGTTTAAGTTTTTCTTTCTCTAAAAAGACAATTTATTAACACTGCTCGCAAACCCATGGTAATGTTTAGTTTTCTTAAATATTTTTCACAGTTAACTATCAGTTTCAAAGCATCACCCCTCTCGCCTATAACTACAAGTACTCACTAGCATCTAACTAGCAACCTTGTGTGACTGATAAGTAGTGGACAAAAGCTAACTAGATCGACCTTTAGACTTAACCAATCTAACTGTAATTATTTATAAAGTGGCTCCAACTAAACAAAAAAAATAAATGAAACAAACTAACTAATTAGTTCTAAAGTAGCTCAAAAAAAAAAAAACTGTTAGCTGTATATTTAGCAGTGAATGAAGGCTTGCTTTATAAAAATCCCTCATGTAAAAGGCAAAGGCTTGTCCGATAAGATTCACCTGATTATGAAACCACAAAATGGATTAGTGTTTGACACTCATTTGGAGCTACACTCCATTTACACCCATAGAAATAAGTAGAATTGGAGAGTTGTGGTGAGAAATATGATGGAAAGTGAAGAAAATGATAAAGATCGACGAGAAAATAAATCAACACTCCCCAAAACTATAAAATCGATCCATTGCCTGTGAAAATTACTTTTCTTTCATTGCAGTTATTTAATTTTAATGTTTTTAACTTGAAAAGTTTTTCTGTAATTTTAAAAGAAATTATGACATGTACAATTCAGATAAGTTCAAACGATATTATTTTACCAATCTCATACCTCACTTAGGGACATATTTTGGATATACAATTACTTTAAATATTTTTAAAAAAATTTATTGTAATGATAATTTTACTTTATCCGATTCAAAGTTGATGATATAAGTAGTCTGTTAAAAAAATATTTTTTCAAATAAGTTTTTGTCAAATAGAATCATTGTGATCTCATTGGCTTAATTGAACATGGTTATCATCTTTTAAAATAAATAAAATATTTTTTAGTATAAAAAAAATATTAATAGTCCTTCTCCTAGAACTTTACCTGCATCAAAGGGGTGAAGCATTCATTAGTTTGGGGCATTTATAAAATGACAGAGGACGAAACTCCATAAAGAGAGCATTGTATAAATAATCTAGCCGAGCTACTTCTCCTTCACTTCGAGACCTTTCCTCTGTGTTTGTTTTCCATTCTCAAAGACACTTCACAAACACGTTTCTCTTTTTTCTCATCATGATGGCCAGACCCCAACAACGCTATCGTGGAGTCCGCCAAAGGCACTGGGGCTCTTGGGTCTCTGAAATTCGCCACCCTTTATTGTAATTCACTTTCCCTCACTAACAAAGTCATCACACCACATTAACTTGACCCTTTTTTTTTCCCTCTTTATTAAAGACAGTAATGTTTCCAACACAATTGATATGTGTCTTGAAAGCAATTTACTACATTACTACTAAGTAATTGATATGGTTATTGCACTCTTGTTTTATTTTTTTTGGACCACAGGAAGACTAGAATATGGCTAGGAACTTTTGAAACAGCAGAAGATGCAGCAAGAGCATATGATGAAGCAGCTAGGCTCATGTGTGGGTCAAAAGCACGCACCAATTTCCCATACAACCCCAATGAACCACATTCATCATCATCCAAGCTTCTTTCTGCCACTTTAACGGCCAAGTTACATAAGTGTCACATGGCTTCCCTTTCCCTTCAAATGGCCAAGCAGAAACCACCACCGAACAAAGAGCCTCAACCATCATATGGGTCATCCAATCCATTTGCCTCTGCCAATGTCATTGCTGGATCAAGCGCTGACACCGGTTTTCGATGGCCAGATAACAGACATGAGGAATTCAGATGGCTTGAAGGGAATTGGCTTGGTGTGGAAGGCCAGGTTGAAGTTTCCCATCAACAGTTTCAGCCAGTTCTTGAAGATGATCACATAGAGCAGATGATACAGGAGTTGCTTGATTATGGATCAATTGAGCTTTGCTCTGTTGGCTCAACCTAGACTCTAAAGTATAATAGCATTCAAGTTTTAAAAAACGGTCTGCAATCGTGTTTTCAGCCTCAACATAAAGGTTTTTGGAGTGTCTGCCACTGCAATGCGGTCACAATTGTTGTGACTGCATTAATTGTTTTTGTCTGCAATTTTCTGTAATATCAAGGAACACAATGAAACTGCAACTGCGATCGCGATAGTTTTTTAAAACCTTGATAGCATATTCTCAACTGGCAAGTGCAAACATCTCTTTAGAAGTACTAATTCACCATGTAATAAATAAAGGTATAAGCTTCGTTTAGTACCATAGGAAAATCTTAGTCACCTTTAGTTTCTGTTACTTCACCAATTAGTGGACAACAATATGCGGAACCAGAATGTAGCCAATGAGGCGAGTGGAATATCATGCATATGATGGACTATAATAGAGAATTTGTATCAATAGAGTACAATTTTCCAGCTTCTGTTTTTGTTTATATCCTATTACTAAAAGTTGTCCAAAATTCTTCAAATAAAGCAGGATGGATGTAGGACCTTGTGTTAGACATGATATGATTGATATCTTCAGCTTTTATTTGTTTATGCATTGTTTGTTTTATCATTATTATACAGATAATTTTTGGATTATATGTCTATAAAGACAATAACGAGAAGAGAGAGAGAGAGAGAGAGATAAAGGAGAAAATGTGGCTAATCAAGATATTAGTCAAATTCATGAAACATTTGTTACAAAGTAAATGTGGAAAAAAAAAACTAGGTGGATGCTACATATGACAAAATTTAACCGTTGATCTGCCGAGGTTAAGGGAAATTATTTCAAACATGGTTAGCACATTGTTGTCATAAAGGAACCACTTCGGCAGTAGCAGGCACTGGAGTCAACAGTAGCTAAGCACAAAGAAACATGATGAGAAGAGAGAGATGGAAACAGAGAAAGCAGCAATTTGAAAAAATGATCACACAATGTTTATTGTCTAAAGTCAACAATCTCTTGGTATTGCATCCAAGGAATGTACAGACAGATACTGCCAATTATGACTAAGTATGCCAATCCGCAGCGATCATGATGAAGCATTCCTTCTTTGACAATAAACATTTCTTTCTCTAATTTTGTCTACATAAAGGTGTAATGAGATAAAGTTTTACCTCCAGTTAAATCCAAGACAAAATGCCAACTTCATAACAGTGCAATTTTGTATGAGCAATTCTTGTGTGAATATAATGACACACACACACAAGTAATCATACTAAAGTAAATTTGACACAAATTTTATTACTATTATTTTAATAGTACTCCTTAAACTTTTAATTGGTTGTGCTTATAAATAGTGTTGTTTCAATAATTACTTGTAATTTGTTTCATATTACCTACCAATGAAAAATTGAGATTCAAACTCAAGTTATGTGATTGTCAGATTGTCACAAATGAAATGCCGACCATGTGAAACAAAACACCCTTGGTCACCTGTTTCGTAACGCGCTTTTTCTAGTTGATAACAGACCAGACGACTTTTTTATATTGTCTTTTGAAGTAATCTTCCTTCCATCCTCGATTTTTGCACACTGACTACAAAACTAAAACTTGTCCATTCAAAACCCATACTCAACTCCTTTTAATTTTAAGCACATTTCTGATTTTATTTCCTTTGTCATTTTAATCTCGTTTCCACCAAACATTATAGTTTAAATGATCAATTTTACAACACTGAAAGTTTCTTGTTTCATCTCTTTGAGTTGCTTAATCAACGAGAGAATCATCTCTTTTTCTTAAACCGTATCTTTAGCAAAGACAATATTGGATTGTAATTCTGAAGTCACAAGTTGCAATGCAGGTACTTGAATTATATATCAAGTAGATACCACTTTTAAATTTTATCCGATTTAGCATAAAGGATGTGCATCACTTTAGAAAATATCGACGGATTACTGCATCACACTGCTTACTCTTTTTCAGACCGCTGTTCTTAAAAAAATGAAATTTCAAGTCTATTGTTAGAACAAAATTTCTTTGTGATAAAATAGCCTAGACTAACGTACAGTTGGCACGATGCAAACAAACACACAATATGCCTCGCGCATTTCTTCTCTTTTATTATCTTAAATAAATAAAAAATGAATTTGGGAACTTTGTCTATAACTTTGGAAATGTTATGGTTGTTCAGCTAACAACTTTAATTATGTGCACGGGAAGTGTCCTCCATGCTTACCATCACGACCATGTTGTTTCCAACATCGCGGACCCTTATGTCTCAATTGGCTATGCCATCATGCTTAAGTCAAACATTGTATCTAGCTGGTGGTCATACATTATCATAAAGTGCACATTTTCACGCTATAATAAGAGATTTTCTTCTACTTAATTTTTGTCCTAGCTAGCATATTTCATTATTTGGATATGAAGATCACACACTTTACTATTTTTTGTGTAAATCAAACTATATTCAACGTTCTCAGTGAGCTCTTTCTGCACGTTAAAAATGTTTATGGGGTGAAAAAACATTTGTTATAATCATAAAATATCCTTCATCATCTTAATACTTCTTAGCATAGATATAGACTTGATCATAGCTTGATCATGGTTAATTCAGTTTGATCAATGTAACTAGAGTTAGCTTAGGCAGTGGTAAGTGGTAAGTTAGTTATTCTTGTAACTAACTATATAACCAATTGTAATAACCAACTCTTGTAAGCTAATTCATTCTATGCTAATTAAAACTTTATATTCCTTTTTCTTTCTAGTTTTCTTTGCAAGTTTTCTTTCTATCCATGGCTAGCACGAGTTTTATGCTTCTCTAGTACCTTAACTGCGAATAGAAAGAAACTTGATCCAAGAGCGACTACTTCTGTTTTTCTGGGTTTCAAGCCAAACACAAAAGGATATATCACCCTTGACCTTAAAACCAGGGCCTTTTCTGTTTCTAGAAATGTCATTTTCTATGAAGATTGCTTCCCATTCATTGCTCAGGGTAAACCTGATCCCATAATTGTCCTACCTGTGCCAACTTCTTCTTTTAATGGTACCAATGATCAGTTTGATGATTCTTCTTCAAAACCACCAACTGATCATACCATTGTTGAACCCAATGTCACTAATCCTGATCCTTCTATTTCACAAAAAGTCACCCAAACACCTAGAAGATCCATGAGACAGATACACAGGCCAAACAAATATAAAGACTTTCACATCACATATTCATCATCAACTATTGTCAGTCACTCTACAGGTACTAGTCTTTATCCTCTTAGTTTTGTACTTTCATATAATAGATTGTCTCCTTGTTATCACATAGTTATTTTGTCTGCCACACAACAAGTTGAACCTAAGTCATATAGTGAAGCCTCTAAAGATCCTAATTGGATTGAAGTCATGAATGCATAGATTAAGGCATTAGAGCTTAATAATACTTGGATTCTTACTGATCTTCCACAACATAAGATTGTCATTGGATGTAAGTTGGTATATAAGATCAAACATAGGTCTGATGGATCCATAGAAAGATATAAAACAAAGGGATACACTCAAGTAGAAGGTTAAGCCTAGTTAGACATTTTTTCTCCAGTGGCCAAGTTAACCATGGTAAGACTTTTATTGGCTTTAGTTGCTATCAATCAATGGCATCTAAAGCAACTGGATGTGAATAATGTCTTCTTACATGGTGATTTGAATGAAGAAGTGTATATGGTTCTTCCTTAAGGTATGCAGTCAGACAAGCAAGGAGAAGTTTGTAAGCTTCAAAGGTCTTTGGATGTCCTGAAACAAGCAAGTAGGCAATGGTATGCTAAACTGTCTTCTTTTCTGATTTCACATGGGTACAAATAGTGTGCCTCAAAATTATTCTTTGTTTTTCAAGCATAGATCCAAGTCCATTATTGCTTTACTGGTCTATGTGGATGACATTGTATTGTCTGACAATGATTTGGCTGAAAGTTGAAGTATTACACTACTATTAGATATCGCTTTCAAAATAAAGGACTTAGGTGATTTGAGGTTCTTTGTGGGTTTTGAAGTATCTAGAACACCTACCGACATCAATCTCTGTCAAAGAAAGTTTGCTTTGGACATTCTCAGTGACATCGGTATGCTTGGCTCTAAGCCAATATCTACTCCCTCTGATTATACCACCAGGCTGCACCAACATTTAGGTCCTCCTCTTTCAACCGAGGATGCATCTTCTTATAGGAGATTAATTGGAGGACTGATTTATCTGATTAACACAAGGCCAGACGTCACATATGTTGTTCAACATCTAAGTTAGTTTGTGGCTGAACCTACCTCAACTCATCAACAAGCTGCATCCAGAATCCTTAGATACATCAAAGGATCTTCAGGTGTAGGGAATTCCCTTTTTGCTGATAGTAGCATCCACTTAAAAGGCTTTAGTGATTCGGATTGGGTTGACTGCATTGACACTAGAAGGTCTATCACTGGTTATGCCATATACCTTGGTAGTTCATTAATTTCATGGAAGTCTAAGAAACAAGTCACTGTGTTCAGAAGCTCATTAGAGGCTAAGTATTGAGCGTTAGCAAGTGCCACTTGTGAGCTGCAATGACTTACTTTCCTACTAGAAGAGTTCAAAATCAATTTTCAGCACCTTGTTATTTTGTATTGTGATAATAGATTTGCTCTCCACATAGCTGTCAATCCTGTTTGTCATGAGAGAAGGAAACGCATTGAGATTGATTGTCACATAGTTCGTGAGAAGATGCTTAATGGACTTGTGAAATTACTTCCTATTTCCTCTACAAATCAGCTTGCATATATCTACACCAAGGCTCTCATGCCTGGTGCTTTTTAGTTTATTCATTCCAAGTTAGCTAATGTCTAACATCCATTCCTAGCTTATTGAAGGGGGGGGGGGGCTCTTAGATTAGATATAGACTTGATCATAGCTTGATTGGTTAATTCAATTTGATCAATGTAACTAAAGTTAGCTTAGTTAGTTGTAAGTTAGTTATTCTTGTAACTAACTATATAACTAACTGTAGTAACCAACTCTTGTAAGCTAATTCATTCTATGCTAATCAAGACTTCTTCTATTCCTTTTTCTGTCTGGCTTTCTATGCAAGTTTTCTTTCTATCCATGGCTAGCACGAGTTCTATGAATACTACTATGTTGTCTTAACTTTCCAAGTTTAATTCTTTGAAAAGTTGAGGGGCAGAGTGAATTTCCATTATTTTATCCCCATACTTAATGATTATTTATCTATTTGGTAATTGATTCCCCCCCCCCCCACCCCCAACCATTCAAAAGCACAAATTTGCTAAGCCTGGTGACATGACAATAAAAACCAATAATTCACATTAGTTGAATAATCTCTTTAATGTTGTGTCTAGCAAGGATATCATAAACCAAAGTCATAATTCTGTATTAATTAAGCTAAGATGCTAATCAATAGATTTGTTCTGAAATACGCGATAGTAAAGTGGAGGAACCTTACTTAACACAATATCATTGAAAAAATAATTGAAGCTGTCAAATCTGAGACTTTTTACTAAAACTAGAAAAGGGCCTTAACAAATTAAGTAGGCAATAAGAGTTTATGGACATTCCAATTTTAGGTTCGATGAACCTACCATTAATTTTGAGGCATTTCTGTTTGTTGAGCACATTGAAGCTACATTTATGTCCGCACCGCACAGTAGCCAGCTTCTATTATACTTGAAACAAACAAGGAATAGGACACTTTCTCTATATATCTTAACGAGAGAGAGACATACAACAGAGGCACACATGGGATGTTATGCATGTTTCCCTTTCAGTTGTCCTTCTCCTTCTCCGTTTCTTCACATGGTCTCAGCCTCTTAGTTGATTCTTGTAGTCGTCTCTGCTTGCAGGGTCTACTATCAGCTGATTGCAACTATTCAGCATCTGATTTTGGTATTCCTTTTTTCTCTATATGAGTGTATGTCGTGGACCAGATCTTGCTATTATATGGGTACTGGAAATCAAAGACACATCTAAGTACATTGAATCCAAAGAATGCTGATCATATGAGAGCTATTATTAAAATACTTAAAATACTATAAGCTAATAATTCAAGTGCTGGATTATGTATGGGAAAATATTATTGTTATTTGTCTTAAATATATTTTTAGGTCCTAGTTATTATAATTTTTTTTTGGTTTTTATCACTAAAATAAATGAAACCACTATTTTTCGTTCATATTATTACGTAATATCCATTAACTACTAATATGTTTAATAGAAAGTCAAATAATCATTTTAGATAACACTTAAGTAGTGTTTGTGGTGATCAGGAACGCATCCATATTATGAATTATGGGGATAATTGTCTCCCCAAGATATATATTGTTCTACTAAACATTTTTTATAATTTTATTTTTGCCCTTATAAAAAATAGTTGATGCTTTCCTGAGACAATTATAATATTTTTACATGAAATTAACTACATCTGATAGTGAATAATTTCATAATATCATTAACTACTTATAAAATAAAGTTAACTATATTAATTTATACATGCAATTAGTCATATTTTCAAGCGTTAACGGGCTGTATAATTTTGAGCGGGACAAATACAATATCATTTTGGGTATGATAATCCTGGATAACTTCAAAGAATCGTGTTCGTACACTTTCCGAACAAAGTATTTCGACCCTATTCTTGCCTGGGTTCACGAAATCCTTGTTGGGATAATTCTTTGAAGAACAATCTGCTTCTGGCAATAGAGAACAGATCAGGAATATAGAGAGAAAGTATGATTTTCGTATTTTTGAAATCTGAGGCCAAATGACTCCTTATATAGGAGTTTTCCCAAACAATGCAACTCTTGGCTGCTCGGCTTTTCCAAACAGTGCAACTCTTTGCTGCTCGCAACCTTTCCATCAAAGGTAGTTATATGTGTATGGTTATGATGGGAAGTTAACAGCGGTTGAGATAAGAGTAGTTAACTATTTTAAATCACA
>PYAF01004116.1:1500982-1521571 GCA_007407185.1 Glycine tomentella | reverse complement strand
GTTTTCCCAAACAATGCAACTCTTGGCTGCTCGGCTTTTCCAAACAGTGCAACTCTTTGCTGCTCGCAACCTTTCCATCAAAGGTAGTTATATGTGTATGGTTATGATGGGAAGTTAACAGCGGTTGAGATAAGAGTAGTTAACTATTTTAAATCACATTACTACTAAAATCCATTGATGACACTAAAATCACCAACACCTAGTACCTAAAAAGAACAGTGGCTGCTTCAAAGATTTCATGCAGCTACATTTTTTTTGTCTGGATGACCTTTTCTCCCTCTCTTTCTCATGCTAGCAGATATATAAGCTCACACTTTTTGTCTTTTTGGAAGAACTGTCCTATTTAATTTTTGAAAATCAAATATAATATATATTTAAAATTAATATCTGATAGTTAGTTATAACTTGTTAAATTTACAATCTGATCTGAGTGAGGATATGTCCTATTCATTTTAGATATTTTTTGTGAGTAGTTACTGAGTTTGGTACTGTCATCTCCAATTTAGGTTGTGTTGGCATGTTGGGTAGATATCTTTAAGGAATAAAATATTTTCAATGCCTATTTTGCGTTTACAATATTTAAATTCAAGACTGTTTTTTAAAGAATATTTATTAATTATTAGAATCATCATTAATTAATTTTGATAATGACCATTTTAATTACATATAGGAAGTTTCCTATTTGATAATTAATATTTAATATTATAGTATCTTTATTTTAAAGTAATTTCTTTAAATTTAAAAAATCAAAGTTATTTTTTAGTGTAAAATTGACCTGACCAACTAAAAATTGAGTAAACTGATATTGTCAAAAGTGTATACAATTTTTTTTTTTATAAAAAGTAAATATATTCTATAATAATTAAATCAAATATGTATATTCATAGTAAAAATGAATTTTAACAAAATCAGCCATTTAAAAATTCATGAGAAATAGTTATATAGTATGTGAAATAAGAAAATTAAGAAAAATTAATGGTATATAAAGGAAAAATTAATATTTTAAAAAATCATTATAAAAGTAACATATGAATAAATATATAAATCATGTGTCAAATGTGAGAAACTGATAATTGGGACCAATACCATATGGTAAAAGCCCATGACGTTTCTACATTGTATTACGCAAGAAAGACCTTACGGCTTACAATCCCAAACCAAAGTCCAAACCACCCAACCCGTGAGTGAGTCAACCACCACAATGCAAGTGCTGCTTGGTCTTAGTTTTAGTATTTACGGTATATTTATTTATTTAAATTAAATTTTGTTCCAAAGATAAAGTAAGTGTTGGCGGAAGAATATTAGGAATATTTATTTTTGTACGTGTTTATTCTGAAAAAGATTTATCATTATTTTTTTAAGGATAATTTCGTATTAATATTATAATCATAAAAAAAAGATAAACTAAATAATTTCAAATAAACTTAACTATAATGTTGATTATCATATTATTTAAAATCAGTAATTTTGATCTCCTAATTTAAAATAGAGATATTTAATCTTTTTATTTTTAAAATTCACAATTTTAGTCTTCTTATTTTAAAAGGTCTTGCTAACTAGTGTTCTTAAAACATTTGTTAAGAAATTAAAATAAGAAAGTATTTATTTTAAAAATTATAGGAGAACGAAAAAAAATCATGTGCAACACAATTTTACGAATTACAATAAAAAATTTTCTCTTTTTAATTCCTTAACCAATATTCAAAGAAAATTGCTTATCATTTACCTATTTTAAAATAGAGATATTTAGTCTTCACTTTGGTAAAATTTGTGATTTTGATCATTCTTCCAAGCTGGAAGCATGACAATTAAGATGTTAATATTAATTATGGTGTAGATTAAAAATAAATAATCTCGTATCACATCACTAAATTTGTTTTACATCAGATTTATTTTTTATCGTCAATATTTTTCAAATTTGATTGAAGGACATAAATTATAAATTTTACAAAACTGAAAGATTAAATGTCTTTATTTAAAAATAGAAGTGTAAAAATTACATATTTTAAAAGTATAAATACTACATGCTTCTATTTTAAAATAAAAAATCTAAAATTATAAATTTTAAAAAATTGGATACCATAATTTGATTTAAGCCTTTCAAATTTTAATGGAAAAAATAACAAATACATAGTTTATTTGTCAACAGCTGAAATAATTTATTTACTAGGCTGACTTGCAAAGTAGTAAACTAGCATTTATTTATTTAGAGAATTAGAAAACGCGCAGTGTATGGTACATGCATGATGCATTGCATCGCATCGCATAATTTACGCGAATCGAGAGAGATTCATAACTAGTCACACTATGTTATCGTGCTCTCGCCATTATATTATATATAAACAACTGAAGGTTTCACTGACGCAATATGCAGTTGGAGCGGCGCTGCTACTGAAACCAAAACAACAAACTTTTTTCGCTCTCTCTCTCTCTCTCTCTCTCTCCCTACCGACAATCGACGATGGATAATCTCGAAAAACTGAAGAATGAAAATATTGATCTCGTTAGTATCCTTTCGCCTTTCGTCTTCTTCTCTTCGTTGTATGAAATTCATGCGTCTGCGTGCGTAATAGCCAGCTGATTATTTATAATAATGATTTCGAATGTGTTTTTTTGTCATTTTGTGGAGTGATTTTGATGCTTCGAATGTATTTGTCATTATCTTGGCTATCACTGAGTTATTATTTTGTATTGTGAACACATGAAATTTCCGATCCTGGCTGCGACTCATCAATTGTGTTTTAATCTGCCCCCGCATTTGATTTCTGATTCAGAATACCTATAGTTTACGTCGAAAAACTCGTCACATATGCATTATGCCTTCAACAAAATATAATCACACGTCTGCTACATGAAAAAAAAATTTGTTATTTTCATTAGTTATTTTTTTTGGATAATGTTCTGTTTGTATAATCTTATTTATTAGTGAAGCTTTTGATCTTCTCCTTTTAAGCTAAACGGAACTTATATTGTTTTTTATTGGGTGAAATGTATTTAAGGTCCTTCAATTTGTCAAAATATTAGTCTTCATTTTTTCTTATCAAGGTTTTAAATAACAATTGCACTCACAATTTGTGATTTTATAGCGAATATTAATATTGAGAAAAAGTACAAAAAAGAAAAATTACTTTCGAAATACGATTGCAAAGAGTTCAAAAACTTTGATGTTATGGTTGTGTATTATTTTTTGAAAAGCTATGATTTGGTCATTGTATTTTTATAATTAATATTTTCATCTCTTTTTATAGAACTTAGTATGATAGGTGAGAAACTTCGCCTATGTGTGCTTGCATGTATGGTCTATCCCAAGTTAAACTAAAGGAGGAGGGTTGACGTCAGGTGTTGCAAACCAATTGCAAAAAATAGTTATATTTATAAGATGAACCATTATGATATTTCGTTAGGACATACCCTTCATAGCGATGCGTTACATCGGTCTCGAGTGTAATGAAAAATGAGCTAGGGTCCTTGCCACAAGGCTAGGCGTTGCATCGGTACCGGGATGTAGTGATAAGTGAGCTAGGGTCATTGCCTCAAGGCAAGGCACCAAATCTTCACCCGGATTTGGTGACAAGTAGGTCAGGGTCCCAATATGCAGATGAACGAGCGTGATAGCCAAACATCGTCCAGGGATTAAGGATGCAATTGAGAATCTAGAACATAGGAACCCCAATGAGTAAACTAAGGGAGTTAATATATGTTTTCGCCAGAACGGAAGTGAATATTGTTTGCCTTCAAGAAACTAAGCGGGTTGGAGAAAAGGCCAAGGAAGTGGATGGCACCAGTTTCATGTTGCGGTATACATGTATAAACAAGAGTCGAAATGGTATTGGAATTATGATCGATAGAAATTTCAGCCATAAAGTTGTTGATGTCAAAAGGAAAGATGACATGATTATGTTGATTAAGCTTGTAGTGAGTGATTTAATTTTAAATATCCTTAGTGTGTATGCATCCCAAGTTAGACTGAAATCAAATGATAAGAACTAATTTTGGAAAGACTTGGAGGAGGTCTAAATGATCATGTTGGTAAAAGCAGTGGAGGTTTTGATAGAATTCATGAAAGTTTTGACTATGGGACGATAAATGAGACTGAAAAAGATATCTTGAACGTTTCACTAGCCTATGATTTGATATTAGTGAACACTTTTTTCTGAAAAAGGGAGTCTCATCTTATCACTTACCATTGTGGCCAAAATTGTAGTCAAATTGATTTCTTTATGACTAGAAGAGAAGATAAAAATTATTTTATCGACTACAAGGTCTACCCTGGAGAGTGTGCTGCTATGCAACATAAGTTGGTAGTTTTAGATGTTTGGTTTAACAAAGTACTTAATATGAGGAAGATGGTTCAAAACCCAAGGATAAGATGGTGGAATCTAAATGAGGAAAAACAAATAGAGTTCCAGGAAAACATGTTGTGTGAAAGACCATGAGAGTCTGTTGAAAAAGCAAATGAAATATGAAATGAGATGACTATGTGTATCGAAAATGTGGGAAGGAAGGTGTTTGGAGATAACAAAGGAAACAAATTTCTTACAAAGGAAACATGGTGGTGGAATGAAGAGGTGCAAGAGGGAATTAAACAGAAAAAGGATTGCTTTAGATCTTCGCATAAAAGTCACAATGATAAGAACTTGCAAAAGTTTACATTAGCGAGAAAAAATACAAAAAAAAGTGCGGGAAACTAGAGGTAAGGTTTTCGCCGATTTGTAAAAAAATCTTGAGAGCAAGGATGATGAAAAAAATATATACAAACTTGCAAAAATGAGGAATAAGAAGAGTAAAGATCTTACTCAAGTTAAATGCATCAAGGATGAAAAAAAAACTTTTGATAAGAAATGAAGATGGATGAACTATTTTAACAAACTTTTAAATGAGGATGAAGATAAAAGTGAGGTGGACTTGAATGACGCTTATGATGATCTGAATAGAAGATTTATGTGCAGAATTAATACACATGAAGTTAAGGAGACTTTAAAGAGGATGAAAAAAATAAAGTTTTGAAACCCGATGAAATCCCTATTGAAGTGTGGAGATGCCTGAGGGATGTGAGAATAAAATGGCTAACCAATATTTTTTTCAATAAGATTCTTCAAACAAATAAGATGTCTGATGCTTGCAGGAAAAATATGTTTGTGCCTATTTACAAAAATAATGAAGATATCCATAATTGTGCTAACTATAGAGACATTAAGTTTATGAGTCATATTATGAAGTTATGGGAGAGAACTATTGAACATCGCATAATGAGAGAGACCAAGATTTCTGTAAATCAATTTGGATTTATGCTAGGAAGATGTACCATAAAAGCCATTTTTTCGATACGATAATTAATAGAAAGGTATCAAAAAAGACTTACACATGGTGTTCATTGATATTGAAAAAACATACGATAGGATCCCAAGAAAATTTTTATGGTGGACTCTTGAGATGAAAAAAATACCATTAAAATATGTAAATGCAATGAAGGATATGTATAATGGACTATCACATGTGTGAAAGCTTGTAATGAAACATCAAGTTATTTTTCTATCACGGTAGGTGTACACCAAGGTTCGGCTCTTAGTCCTTACCTCTTTGCCTCAGTGACAGATGAACTAACAAAAGATATTCAAGAGGAAGTGTCGTGGTGTATGCTTTTTGCAGATGATATTGTGCTTATTGATGAGATCAAAAGCAACGTTAATAGGAAACTTGAATTGTGCAAAAACACTTTGAAGTCTAAAGAATCACGTTAAGCTAGAGCAAGATTGAGTATATGAAGTGTGAGTTTTCATTGGTAAGAGATGGTGATCAAGACTCTGTGCATCTACTTGGTTAAGAGGTATCCAAGAGAAATGTTTTTTGATACCTGGGATCAATTTTGCAAAAAGGTGGAGAGATTAATGAGGATGTAAATCATAGAATCAAAACAGAGTGGATGAAATGACAGAGTGTATCTGGATTTTTGTGTGACTGTAAAATTTCCTTTAAACTAAAAGGAAAATTCTATAGAACAACTGTAAGATATGTAATGTTATATGAAGCTGAATGTTGGCCAGCACATAGGTAACATGAACATAAAATAGGAGTAGCAGAAATGATAATGTTAAGGTGAATGTGTGGTTATATGAAGATAAATAAGATAAAAAATGAAGATATTTGACGAAAGGTTGCATTAGTATCGATGAGTGAAAATGTGGGAATATAGATTAAGGTGATTTAGGTACGTAATGAGACGGTCCCTGATGCTCTCGTAAGAACAAAAGTTTGTTACTAATAGCTCGACACAAAGAAAGGTAGAGGTAGACCGAAACTTACCTGAGAAAGGTAGTTAAACAAGATTTAATGGAATAGGATATAGATTGGTGGACGGTATATCTTTTGGCGGAATGTAGAAAGCATAAACTTGATGGAGGTTAGACCTGTTGTTATCTATATGTTCCAGATGATTCATTTTTAATCATTTTCCTCTTCATCTCCCCCCTCCTTCTTTTCCCTTTCTTTTCTTTTATCTTATTTTCCTTTTCTCTTCCCCTTTTTCTTCCACTTTTTTTTTTCAACTTTCTCGTATCTATTATTGGGTTCATCTATCACCAAATTCAATTAGTTTGTATTAAAGGTGTTGTTGATGTTAATGTTGAGTATGCTAGGAGGAACAAATTCCACAAATTATATTAAAAAAATACAATGACAAAAAATCATTGTTTTTAAAGTATAAGATTAAGATAAATTTTGGCCAAAAATTGAGTAGTTTAAAACACGTTATCCTTTTCTATTTAATAGAAAGATGTTACACTAACGTTTTCTTCTACGTCCAGTTATTCGAGGAAGCATTTATTTTTCAATTGCATTTGTCACTCTTGGAATGTTAGAGCATACATAATTTTCTAGTAATCAGGCATTGGATCATTCTATCTTCGTAGTTGGAATCTTTAATATGTTACACTTTTTCTATTGGGAAGCTATATTGTGTAATCTTTGATTTTTTCCATGTTGATTGGGTTGAATCATGATTAATTGCATGCTTGTGTTGCAGGAGAAAATACCTTTGGAGCAAGTCTTCGCACAGTTAAATTGTTCGGAGGAGGGTCTCACAACTGAGGAAGGCTTAAATAGGTTGCAAGTTTTTGGGCCCAACAAGTTAGAAGAAAAGAAGGCAATGAATTAATCTCTACCTGACCAGTTGCTATTTGGATTATTGTATAACTTGTTTTTTACTTTAAACTTTTGTCAGTTTTTAGAGGATGTTGCTCATCAATTAATCAGTTACTAAGCTTTGCCAAACTATTTTGAAAACAGGAAAGCAAGGTGCTGAAATTCTTGGGGTTTATGTGGAATCCTCTGTCATGGGTCATGGAAGCGGCTGCTATCATGGCGATTGCAATGGCCAATGGAGGGGTAGCTATGCATTTAAAAAAAAATAAAAGAATAAAAAATGTTTTATGAACATGCTAATAAAAAGTTGTTTCTTTTCCTCTTGGGTGTACTTTTAAATGTATGTCTAAAAAATAATGAGGGATAAAGATTACTATACACGTATCACATAAAATGTCATTTTTTTTTCAATGTTCAATTGAACTAGCTAGAAGTTAAAAAAAATATAATAATCCTGTAATGGTATACTGTTTGCTGAGTTTTTGTTCTGTTTCACTCGGTTTTCGTTCTCATTGGCATCCTTTGAAACACACAGGGCAAGCCACCAGATTGGCAGGACTTCGTGGGAATATTAGCATTGCTTGTTATCAACTCGACTATTAGTTTTATTGAAGAAAATAATGCCGGCAATGCTGCTGCTGCACTTATGGCAGGTCTTGCTCCCAAAACCAAGGTATAACTTCCATAAATACTCGTTAAGGTCTTGCTCGGTCTTGTATTCACATATAGTAGGATTCATTACGTTGAATGTATGGTAGGTTCTAAGGGATGGAAAGTGGACCGAGGAGGATGCTGCTATATTGGTACCAGGAGATATCATCAGCATCAAGTTAGGAGACATCGTACCAGCTGATGCTCGTCTCTTGGATGGTGATCCACTCAAGATCGATCAATCCGCACTTACTGGTGAATCATTGCCTGTTTCAAAGAATCCTGGTGATGAAGTCTTCTCGGGCTCTACCGTTAAGCAAGGAGAGCTTGAGGCTGTTGTAATCGCTACTGGGGTACACACCTTTTTTGGTAAAGCTGCTCACTTAGTGGACAGCACCAACCAAGTAGGGCATTTTCAGAAGGTACTATCTCTAGCTCTTCCTCTACTATGGATTTGTGAAAATGTTTGCCAGCTATTTTGTGTATTCAACCTGTCTGATAGCATTTGATGGGTTTCAACTTGGTCAGGTATTGACAGCCATTGGTAACTTTTGCATTTGCTCAATAGCTGTGGGTATGGTCATAGAGATCATTGTCATGTACCCAATTCAGCACCGACCTTATAGGAGTGGAATTGACAATCTATTGGTGCTTCTCATTGGAGGGATTCCTATTGCCATGCCAACGGTCTTGTCAGTGACGATGGCTATTGGTTCTCATCGGCTGTCCCAACAAGGTGCTATCACTAAGAGGATGACAGCCATTGAGGAGATGGCTGGGATGGATGTTTTATGCAGTGACAAGACTGGCACTCTAACGCTGAACAAGCTCACTGTAGACAAGACTCTGATTGAGGTCAGTAGATGTAGATCACGAACAAATATATGAATGAGGATCCGTCAATTTAATATTCAACTAATCAATTTTTATGTGGTATGCTTAGCTGTCTAGAGCTATTTCTGATTTACTAATCATGGGAGTGACTTGTCTATATTGCAGGTTTTTGCAAAAGATGCTGACAAGGACACTGTAATTTTACTTGGAGCTAGAGCGTCTAGGGTAGAGAACCAAGATGCTATTGATGCTTGCATTGTCGGAATGTTGGGTGACCCGAAGGAGGTTTGTAATTTCTTCTGAAGGATATTGACTTGCTAGGTTCTGCTTGCCTATGTACCTTAGTATCCATTACTAGAACCTGCAGCATAAACGGAGCAAACAATTTGCATCATTCTTTAGAGCTCTCGCACCCTTCTGGATGTGAATTGATTATAGCATGAATAAGATCATGACATGAAGTAAGATAAATTGCAGAGTTTTGGGATATGAGCATGTTGAGCATTCTTTAGAGCTCTCGCACCCATCTGGATGTGAATTGATTATAGCATGAATAAGATCATGACATGAAGTAAGATAAATTGCAGAGTTTTGGGATATGAGCATGTTGAGCCGCACCTCCATATTAATACAAGAAAAATTCATATTTTGCAAGCATAAAGATCTCTTGTTGGCATGATTAATGGCCTCGGTTTTAGACTTGTAAAAAATCTATTAGGGTAGCTCTTTTAACAAGCATATCAAACATTTTAATAATCACGATCTTTTTGGTCTTTGATAGATTGTAACTGTGTAAACAACTTTCTCACACTTGTTACAGGCCAGAGATGGCATCAAAGAGGTGCATTTCTTACCCTTTAATCCAGTGGACAAGCGTACGGCCATCACATAAATAGACATCAATGGCAATTGGCACCGAGCAAGCAAAGGGGCACCAGAGCAGGTAAATAGATCTTTTATTGCATAAGATTGATCTTTCTTGTTAACTTATACATATCCATCATTAGTGTATCTCAATGATTTTTTGCCAGATTATACATCTCTGCAATGTCCGGGAAGATGTGAAGAAGGAAGCTCATGCTATTATCGGAAAATTTGCTGATCGTGGTCTTCGTTCCCTTGCTGTTGCCAAGCAAGTAAGTTAATTGTTGTTCTTTGTACACCCATATCTTTTGATCTCCAGCGATAATCATTCTAATGAAAGCTAGTTTTGTGATTTATTATTATCTACTACCAGGAAGTTCCAGAGAAGACCAAGGAGAGTCCAGGAGGACCGTGGCAGTTTGTGGGTCTGTTGCCTCTCTTTGACCCACCTAGGCATGACAGTGCAGAGACCATTCGCCGTGCTCTCCATCTTGGAGTGAACGTTAAAATGATTACAGGCGATCAGCTAGCTATTGGAAAAGAGACTGCTCGCAGGCTTGGCATGGGAAGTAACATGTACCCTTCTTCCTCCCTCCTTGGCGATCACAAGGATGAGTCTATTGGACTTCCAGTTGATGAGCTTATTGAAAAGGCTGATGGCTTTGCTGGTGTCTTTCCTGGTAAATAGCTTTATCCAAAAACGTGCCTTTAGTTGGTGATCCTAACAATTCAATAACTTGCTGCAATTTGGTCCTGAGATAAACTGAATATTTTCTAATTTGAAGGAGGATTTTACTATTGAGACATAATTTTGTGACGAATAACTTCTTGAACTAATGATTGATGTGAAATGTAGAGCACAAATATGAGATTGTGAAGATACTCCAGGATAGGAAGCACATATGCGGGATGACTGGAGATGGTGTCAATGATGCTCCTGCCCTAAAAAAGGCAGATATTGGGATTGCAGTGGCTGATGCAACGGATGCAGCTCGAGGTGCATCCGACATAGTTCTGACAGAGCCTGGCCTGAGTGTGATTGTGAGCGCAGTCTTGACAAGCAGAGCCATTTTCCAGAGAATGAAGAACTACACCATCTATGCTGTTTCTATTACAATCCGAATCGTGCTAGGCTTTTTGCTGCTAGCTCTTATCTGGAAATTTGATTTCTCACCTTTTATGGTTTTGATCATTGCAATACTAAATGACGGAACGATTATGACCATTTCCAAGGACAGAGTGAAGCCATCACCTCTGCCAGATTCATGGAAGTTGAATGAGATTTTTGCCACAGGCATAGTGCTTGGTACCTACCTTGCTATAATGACTGTTGTCTTCTTCTGGGTTGCTCATGCTACTGATTTCTTCACGGAAAAATTTGGTGTCAGACCTATCAGGAATATCCAGGATGAGCTCACAGCAGCTGTTTACCTTCAAGTGAGTATTGTAAGTCAGGCTCTCATCTTTGTTACTCGGTCAAGGAACTTCTCTTTTCTTGAGCGCCCGGGTCTCTTGCTTGTTACAGCCTTTGTAATTGCACAGCTGGTGAGTTGTATTATATAGGTTTATTTGTCCATATTGTCTCTCGAGTATAACAAATTACTCAACTCTAATATTTTTATTTTACTCGTAGATTGCCACAATCATAGCTGTCTATGCAAACTGGGGCTTTGCAAGGATGAAAGGAATTGGGTGGGGCTGGGCTGGTGTCATTTGGCTTTACAGCATCATTTTCTACATTCCGTTGGATTTTCTTAAATTCGGCATTCGATATTTTTTGAGTGGCAGGGCATGGAATAATATTACCGAGAACAAGGTGCTGTTTCAATGTTATATACTTAAATGACAGACTTTTATTTCCTGATATCATTTCATATAAATGACAAATCTTGATTTCCTTAGTTTGCTTATACATATGGTGCCTTTTTGTTCGCTACGACATGCAGACTGCTTTCACAACAAAGAAGGATTATGGAAAGGAAGAGCGAGAAGCACAATGGGCCACAGCTCAACGCACGCTACATGGGTTGAATCCTCCTGAAACAGAACAGATATTTAGTGAAAACAACAACTACCGTGAATTGTCTGAAATCGCAGATCAGGCTAGGAAACGAGCTGAAGTTGCAAGGTAAGTGTTCAGTGAAATAAATAATGCTAATGTGTAATATTTCTTACTTTTTAGTTAAAGCTGAAACCAAAACCAATCTGATATATAATACTTGTTTTCTAGATTGCGGGAGCTTCACACATTGAAGGGACATGTCGAATCCGTCGTGAAAGTCAAGGGACTGGACATTGATACAATTCAGCAGCATTACACTGTTTGAGTAAAGCAAGTCCCCCTGGAAGTGTTGACAGCATAGCCATCTTTTATTAGATATGGTGTCGTTTATTTTCTTAAAACTCATTGGACTTCGTAGGATAGATGGGCGTTAAAATAATCCAATATTTGAGATTTGTCCAGACAATCCAATGTTGGATAGAAAGACCAAATTATCAGGAGATATTATCATTATGTTATTTTGAAATTATATTGAAATCGATTTAGCATATGAATAGCAATTGCCTTATATAAATATTGTTTGTATAACATAATTTTATAATATTTTTGAAACATTTTGTATTTCATTTCTTTTCAACACATCACGCATCAGTATTATTATCGCATACTTTTCTTTTGTGGTTTTCTATATATCTTTATACATACTGTTCAATGAAAATAATTTTTGAAAGAATTATAATATAATTTTGACACCGACAGATATAAAAGACATAGTTTAAATTTTTATTCTCTCTCTATTTCTCTTTTTCTATTAAATTATATCACTTTCACTTAATCATACTTTTATGTTCAACAAACAACATTGAATATCATTTTTTTTCCTAGATCTTGGTTATTTCTTTGCAAAATTTAGACCCTCGGTTAAGGAGCTGTGCCAACTACCAATGAACACCTCTTCGCATACCTGCTGAGTACTGAGGAGGGGCTCTAAGTTTGTATGCATGTAAATGCTTGGAATAAGGATTTGACACGCAACGGATTGGGATGCTTACCACTCACAACTGCATTGTATTGGCACGTACAACTAGGCATCTCTTCAATTCCTTCCATTAATTCACCATGTTGTTTCTGCCTGCAAATCTCGGATCTACACACAAGGAAAATGAAAAGAAAATGAAGCTTCAATTTGATTTATGTGTGTGCCAATTAGAGAGAGCGCATGGTTGATGAGCATTGCAGACCCATTAAAATACCGTAACTCTTGTTCTTATCTCTAGTATTTACTTCTTGTCTGAATGTACACGCTGCATTTAAGCCTTCCACGCATATTCATACACATAACACTAAACTAGTAACAAAATTCTACTACTATTAAAGCTACATGTATATAATAGTATACAGTTTAGACATCACGTAGTAGTTTCACAGTGCCAAAGAGAATCCAAAAGCAGCAGAAATGAAGAAAGCAAATACAGTGACGACTACAGTTGTATTTGCACTAGTTGTTTTGCTTGCACACTCTCTTGTTGCTCCCCAAGACCACAAACATGAAGCAGAGCTAAGAGGATCTAGAACAAGCAGAAGAAAAACAAGAAGATCAAACTGTGATCCATTTTACCTATATCTGATTGGAAAATGTGGCCATTGGCCTTTTCCTACCTTTACTTGCCCTGACAACCCTTTTGACCAAACACCACCAACTCCATCCTTTCCTTTTCCTCCACCAATAACTTACACACCAAGAATCCCTCCACCAGTGCAATATTCGGCACCACCTCCCCCACAGCCACCATTAAGTCCACCGTGGCCACTATCATGTGGATCACCACCGCCGCCTCCAGCCTGTCCATCGCCGTCACCACCACCGCCACCGGCGTGTTCACAGCCGCCGGTTGCACCCTCCTGCCCATTACCACCGCCTCCTGTTCAACCCTGCTGCCCACTTCCATCACCCTCCCCACCACCTCTTTCGCCGGCACCGCCGTTAGTCCCATCGCCGTCGCCGCCTGCTCCGACCCTTTTTCCACCTCTTGTTCTTCCCCCTCCAATGTCTCAAATGCCAACATTTCCATGGCTATCGCCTCCAAACCCTTTCATCAGTAATGCACCGCCACTTGTCCCATTCTCATCTTCGCCACCTCTCCTTTCAACGCCAACACTGCCAGACATTTCCTTTCCCCCTCCACTTGAACCCACGCCTTTTCTTTCAACGCCACCGGTTTTTACTGTGCCGGAAACACCGGAGATGTCGGAGGATCCACCGTCTTTTAACATGCCCACTACACCGGATGTTTTCCTCGCGCCACCGGAGTTGCCAGAGGAACCACCGTCGTTTACCGTGCCTGCTACACCGGAGCTGCCGGAGGACCCACCTGATGTTTTCTTAGCGCCACCAGAATTGCCGGAGGACCCACCGGAGAATTTGGTTCCTGATCCTGAAGAGCAGCCGTCGCCATTTACCATTGGCTGATAAGCCTTCACTTTGTTTATAAGCTTACTGCTTACGTACGTACATCTGTGTGATAAGATAATCAACAATATGTTCAACTTTCCCCGCTGCTTTTAATTAAAATTCAAATATCATTTCGAGTGTTTTTTGAGATATTAAATTATGTGTGTTATAATTATTTGAGTAAATTACACTTGCATGTTTTTTATATTTTTCAAATTACATTTTATATTTCTATCTTTTTATACATTATTTTTATCCTTTCTATTAATGTCATGTTAGAGTAAATTACATCCTCTATGTTTCTCTCAAATTGAATCGGATACTCCTCAATTTTTATACATTATTTCTATCCGACGACGTCAGTGTCTAAGGAGCTAGATACAACGGTGATGGTCATCGAAGCTACGGCGGGGGATGAGGAGGTAGTGGAGCTGGATATGATGACGGCAGCGACGACTACGGTGGTGGTGGTGGTGGCTACGATGAAGGCGGTGGCTACATTGGTGGTGGTTGCTCTAGCGGGAGTGAGCGCATCCGAAAGCCGTGTTGGTGGACGAGGACGACGATGAGGAGGAAGAGATAATGTTGCCGTTGAGAGGAAGGAGGAGAAGGAGGTGATCATGGTAAGTGAAGAGAGTTTATAAAATAAAAGATGTGATTTTGAGGAAGAAGATCAAAGTATTTTAAACATAAATTTTCATTAAAAGTCATCTGACTAACATGTGCTACTTTCTGTTAAATTATTAAACGGTATTTAGGAGGGATGAAGTATGAGTGTAATGTGAGCTAAATAATTAAGAAATTTTTTGTAAGTGCAAAAAATGAGAAATATCAAGTGCAATTTGAAAAAATATTGGGAACATGATTGTAATTTACTCTAATTATTTTTTTTAGTTGTCTTATGATTGAAAAAATAATAATTTTGAAGAATTTTGATGAAAATAGTAGCAAGGAGAGGTGGCGAAGATGAGACTTTTGAAGAATTTAAAAAAAAAAAAAATTGAGGCTTCATTTTCTTTTCATTTTTACTCTAATTGTTTTCTTACTCTAATTTTGAAGAATTTTTTGCTAGAGCTTTCAACCAAATGGTAGAAGATTATGATTCCAGTGCTTTGTTTTTACTCATGCCACTTTTTAATTTATAAACAAATGATACATGTCGAGTAGAGTGTTGACAGAGACAGGGCAAATTGTAAACAACTTTATAAGGTTGATTAGAAGCCTAGCAAAAATCCTCGAGTTTAGTTGTCAGCATATAGTTACTTTGCAGTCTTAGCTATCAATCTTTTTTGTCTTCTTTCTATTCAACAACTTCCTACTTTCTGAATATAGTGTGTTTGTTTCATAGAATAACCAAGTATGAAGTAAAGACGCAGAAGCACAGGGTGTGAAATTTTAATTTAGTTATATAACTGCTAAGTATTTCAAATTACTCATGAAAAGCAAAATAACATAACAAACAAGTAAAGCTCCTTGGATCTCATTGAATCTACACATATAGCCTCTACAGATTAAGAAATTAGGCTTGCTATCCCTATAATAGATTTCATAAGACATACCTCCAGACAAAGTTTTTCCAGACACATGTCCTTAAAGAACCAACTAGTCAATCTGTCAATGTACTAATGCTAAGCCATTACCCAAAAGTAACGCATTATATGGCTCAAGTAAAATGTTAAATGAGATAGTGAAACTGCAACAACATTAGCAGGTAGTGTTAAATGAGTAAAGATAGGTAAAGAAGCTAGTCCAAGAGTGCTTAATAAGGTTTGTAATTGAAATATTGGTACGTTGCCTGCCTGATGAGTGTTAATGTTATACTATAGATGACAATCATGACATGGATTACTTGTAAATGACCTGGCCTTTACCTATATTCATATTCTTTGTTCTTTGTATTTTCCTTTATTTTAAGGAGGATCTCTTATCCTACCAACTCTTTGTAATCACCTTCACTCTGTTTAAATGATTTTCTTACATATATTAAAACCAATTTCTGATCGTGGAAACGTGTTATGTTTGTTGTGGAAGCAATTAACATCAAGCAATTGTAGGGCGTAGGCTCTTGACTTCTTCATTGTTACTCATTTGGGTTATTTCCCTTATTTACTTAATTGCACTTTTTTAATTTGACAAACTTAGTTATGTAACTGTAAAATATAATTACACCGTGGATTAATAAATTATTATATGAATTTATGTTTCATATTTATATATAGGTAATTTACTATATTTTATTGTCTAAAGTAGACTCTTATGATTCGAGTTTGAGTCGAGTCTACGGAACTTTCATGAGTTTACGTAGACTCTCAATTTTGACAACCTTCATATTTACTATTAACAAAATCAAAGAATTTCAAATTTCACCCTATGTTGGTTTATTGGTATGTTAAATTTGAAAATTTCTCAACTTTGACTCTAGGCAAAATAAGTTACTTATTTTGGTGATTGAAAAAATAAAAGAAGTTTTGAATTCTAATTTATTTCACTAAGATTTTAATAAAATTAATCACTAACATTTTTTGCTGGACAAAAGAACTTAAATAATACAATTTAAATAAAAATTACGAATTTGGGGCTGTTTCAAAACTATCTACGAATTTGGGGCAGTTGGTCACCGGCGTGACTAAATCCGTCTCTAAATCCGTCGCTAAATTGGTTAACGACCGATTTAGCAACGGAAAATTTGTTTTTTATTTTATGTTTGCGATCAAAATATTCCGTCGCAAAAACTATAAGTGACTCAAATAAAAATCAAAATTGGCGTGTTTTGATTTTTGACTTAAAATATCATTTAATATTATTTATTTTTATTTTTATTTAATTTGAAAGTATTTTTGGACTTCATGATAGATATGATCTTTTTTACTTTTTTTTAATATTGTTTTATTTAGTATATTTTTTTAATTTTATATAATTTTATTTAATATATTCTGGATTTTTGGTATATATAATTTTTAATATATTATTTTATTTAATATAATTTCTAAATTTTTATATAATTTTGTTTAATATTTTTTGGATTTTGTATATATAACTAATTTTTAATATAATATTTTATTTAATAAAATTTTTCAATTTGATTTTGGAATTTGAAAAAATTGAAAATTTTTATTTTTTGATACTTCTCATTTTTTCTAAATTTTTGTAAATAATTTTTTAATATAAAAAATATTTTAAATAGAATATTATATTTTGATACTTCTTATTTTTTATATCGAGACTATCCCATTAAACACATTATTCTCATCCCTCTCATCATCTCTTTCATCCTCTCATAATTTGATAAGTCTCTTTCAAAAAAAGTAGAAGACAATTCCCCTTTTCTCTTTTTGTTCCAGTTAAAACCACGTAGTCGATTAACTCGTCATCGAAACTACACCGAAACTCAGGCTTTCTGTCAATCGGTGATTCAATTGTATAAAATTAGTGTGGTTAAAACATATACATCCAAGCGAGAAAGAGAATTAAAAAGGATTGTCCATCTTTCATGGTCAATGATCAATTGTGCGAGTAAGTTAATCACCATCTTTATCTCTCTGGGTAAGCGCAATGCAATTCTTTGCATTTCAATTTGATTCACTTTGTCTCACGCAGTTCCACTCCTATTTCTAGATTTCTGCAATGTTTCACTGCTCCAAGTGCACTTTGGAATTAATGGGGTGCTACAATTCCGATTATTGTGTGGTAAGTGCACTTTGGGATGAGTGGAACAAGTGGTAAAGTGTGGAATGAGTGCGAAAAAGTTAGGAATGAATGTGTTTTGGGATAAATGGGGTTATTATATAAAAAATCCAAAAAATATTAAACAAAACCATATAAAATTTAGAATATTGAAAAAAGTTACAACGGCGTACGATATGTCCTTCAAATGGTCTAACTTTTGATAGAAATGTCCGATCGAGGTGTACGATATGTCGAAATGCTCGAAATTAATAGAAGTAATTAGAAAAATAAAAAATAGCATGTAATTAACTGACTGAATAATTAAAAAAGTAGAAAAAAATTTGGGATGTTCGAAGATTAAATCGCAATTTTGAGGCACTTAGAGGTCTTTTTTGGGAAATTTTTTTGACCAAGTGACCTTTGGGCTTCTCCTCTCAATTGCGAACGCGTGGCCACCAATTTCGCCTCAATCGGACATTCCTGTCAAAAGTTATGACCGTCCGAAGTTTATATACGCATCGTTGCATCTGTGCATGACACGTGTTAGGAGTAGGTCACGCCCAGAACTGGACATGATTGGTCACGCCCAGAACCAGGCGTGACTACCCCCTTAGTCACGCCTGGTTCTGGGCGTGACCAGTCATGTCCAGTTCTGGGCGTGACCAACTGCCCCAGATTTATAAATAGTTTTGAAACAGTCCCAAATTCATAATTTTTTATTTAAATTGGATTATTTAGGTTCTTTTACCTTTTCTGCTGATAAAAAAAATATTGCTGAAAATATTTGTAACACCCGGCCACTTGCAGGATCAACGACTGTCCCTACATACCAACACAAGACTTTTCAGTGTGCTTTGTCCTCACTCACACACTTCCTGAGAAACTTCCCAGGAGGTCACTCATCCCAAGATTGCTCCAAGTCAAGCACGCTTAACTATGGAGTTCTTATGTTATGGGCTACCGAAAAGTAGATGCACCTTGTTGGTATAGGTAGTACCTATTAAATCTTTTTAAGTTATCCTCAACTGTACAGTCCCATACCTGCACAGCCTCTGGATCCCTCTCGTTCGGGTGTGTATTCGATTCATTCATGTACCCCTCCTGCTGGAAGCCTGCCAGGAGCCGCTCCTTGTCTGTGCCTCACTGCACCGGCGATCACTCCCCGCCCTCGTCAGCTCCCGGGATGTTACATGCCCACCAGCTTCCGCCTGGTTCGTCCTCGAACCACACCGTACTGGTAGAGAGGCCTTGCTCTGATACCACTTGTAACACCCGGCCACTTGCAGGATCAACGACTGTCCCTACATACCAACACAAGACTTTTCAGTGTGCTTTGTCCTCACTCACACACTTCCTGAGAAACTTCCCAGGAGGTCACCCATCCCAAGATTGCTCCAAGTCAAGCACGCTTAACTATGGAGTTCTTATGTTATGGGCTACCGAAAAGTAGATGCACCTTGTTGGTATAGGTAGTACCTATTAAATCCTTTTAAGTTATCCTCAACTGTACAGTCCCATACCTGCACAGCCTCTGGATCCCTCTCGTTCGGGTGTGTATTCGATTCATTCATGTACCCCTCCCGCTGGAAGCCTGCCAGGAGCCGCTCCTTGTCCGTGCCTCACTGCACCGGCGATCACTCCCCGCCCTCGTCAGCGCCCGGGATGTTACAATATTCGTCTCTCACTTGTCTCAAGCCTCTCATTCGTTTCTTTGGTCTTCTTTTCATAATTTCGTCTAAGAATCTCCCTCTCTCTAATGCTCTAAGCATTTATGAGTACTCATTCTATTCCCATCTCCTTATTAGATATATTATTTCTTATCTGCATCTAATATTTATCGCCTATATGTTTTGATTCATATAATCATGCATTTATCTCTCAAGTCTCAATCTACTTTCTCCGGATCAAATCTCTTGATGTTTTAGGATTTTAGTTTTTATCTTCTTCAAAATTATTGAATTTTACAAATTCCAAAACTTCATGTATATACCCATATTTTAGACTAAACATATAATTTGTGAGTAGTATTAAATATTTATTAAGTTACGTGCATTAACCTTAATTAAACCTCAAAAGTCTTGGTGGAAAAAAAATGACATTCATCTTGCTAATATTTTAATCTTATTTGTGTTTAGGGGTGGAAACAGGCCAGGCCAGACCAGGCTTGGTTAGGCCTGACCTTGGCCTAATTTAAAAATATAAAGCCTGGTCTAGCCTATTTATCTATCATAGGCTTTTTTTAGGCTTGGCCTAGCCTATTTAAAAGCCTGGCTTGGCCTATGAGCATCTTAAAAAGCCTACTTTACAATAAATATTATATATTAAAAAATCTAATGACTATATAGTAAAACTACGAGAATTCGCATAATACTTTTGTAAATTTAATATAAAAAAGACACATACTTCCCTTTTAATTTGTGCGTGAAAAAATTAAAATTAATTAGAGCACTCTAATATGAGATTAAAATTTACTAATCACAATGTAACACCCCTTACACGCACCGGGTGATTACCACGCTTAAGCAGTCATTTTCAGACATAATACATCAGAGATTAAGCAGTTTGGAAGCAAAATAACAAAAGACATCAACAAATGCCGTAAGCATACACGCTTTACATTATAATATGGTGTTCATATACAAGCTCACTGTTTAAGTACAAAACTGTACACGGTATCCCCTCAGGGTACAACAAAACAAAACCAAAGGCTACACAAAATACCAGAGCCACATGCTCATGTCATCTAAGCCTAAGGTTTACAATCAGCAACTATCCCTGCACAGGCTTCTTGCCTTGGGATCTCTCTGCTCCTGCTGATGATTCACCTGCAAAACATAAGCCCCACACAAGGGGTGAGATATAAAATCTCAGTAAACTCAGGGCCCTTGAAGGTATTTCCTTCCCCTGGTTCACTTTCAGGCACATACATAGAAATAGTACATTTCATCAATCACAGAACATTTCTCATTCATCATCAGAT
>PYAF01004116.1:1475917-1498939 GCA_007407185.1 Glycine tomentella | reverse complement strand
TGGAAGCTCAACAATGGAGTTTGGGACGTCCAAGGAAGAAGAAGCTGGGTTTTCTCCCAAAAATCGCGACTTTGGCCTTTTATACCAACTCTGTCAGACGTCCCGCGCTGACCGCGCCAAGCCCCGCGCTAACCGCGCCATACTTAAAATCCATGGCGCCAACCGCGCCGCACCTGGCGCTGACCGCGCCACGCTTTCTTAAACCTGTGGCGCCAACTGCGCCAACCCTGGCGCTGACCGCGCCGGATTCCAGAGAAAACTGATTTTCCAGGCCCCTTGTGGCGCGACCCGCGCCACCCTTGGCGCTGACCGCGCGGGCCTAAAAACCAATGGCGCCTCCAGCGCCACACTCGCGCTGGTAGCGTGGGTTTCCAGAGGAAATTCACTTTCCAGAACACTTTCCGCGCGACTCGCGCCATTCTGGCGCCACCAGCGTCGCACTCCAGAAGCTCTGGCGCTACCCGCGCAGTCCCGGCGCTACCCGCGCCACATGCCAGACATGCTTTTCTGGTTAAGGACCCTGGCGCTAACCGCGCGGACCTCCGCGCCACCCGCGCCAGATCTCAGGGTCATTATACACAACAACCCAATTAATAATTATAATTGGAATACTTTAAGTATTCAACAAAATATTGTAAACAAAATAAACAAGCTAAGTAAAATACCATAAGTTTAATATATAAGAGTTCAAATGTCAATACTAAAATAAACAAGAAATAAGAATCAAGGCAAGTTAAATATAAAGAAGAAGAATTTTTTTAATTCTCGAGCCATCTCCCAAACATGAAGCAATGAACCAACATATCATCAAATCTTTAATTTGATTTCTTCAAGCAGTCGATCATCCACCTACATATAATGAGGAAAAATGTTATTAGAAAAATAAATATATTACAAAAGAGTCAATTCAAAATAAAATTTGTGTACCTTTATTTTTCTCTTCAAATTGTAATTATGACGAATCCAATCTCCACCGCATATGAGAGCTTCAATAGATTCTTCGTTCAATCTAGAATGATACTCATCAATTACTCTACCTCCAGCACTAAATGTAGATTCTGATGCAACGGTTGATATTGGAACAACTAGTATATCTCTTGCCATCTTTAATAAAATCTTATATTTGAAGCTATTATTCCTCCACCACTCCAAGGCACTAAAAGAGGAGTTTTCATTATTAGGAATATAAGTATTTTTCTCCTCAAGATAAACATCTAGTTCTGATTTCATTGGTGGGACTGCTTCCTTTCATGCACAAGGCTCATTAATTGATCAAATCCAGTCATAGCAGATGTATCAGACACATGGATAGTTGAGGAGTTTATGCCACCAACATTCCTTTCATTTGAGGATGACTCTTCATTGTTTAAAGCCACATACTCATCATATAATTGTTGAAGAGCATTTTGTACCTTTTCCACATTTTCCGTAGCAATTTCCTCGGGCTTGTACAACAAAGGGAAGCAAACGCCAATCATACGAAACTTACACCTAGGATCTAAAACACTAGCAATAGACATCAACAAATTACATTCCCCCCAATATTTGTCAATTTTAGTTTCATTGGGGCTGCCATATCTCTCATGAAAAAATCTTCATCCTCTGATGCATTGTCAATTACTTGCTTGACCCTCCAAACTTCTGCAAGATATAAATTAGCAGTAGGATACTCACTGCCTGATATTATATGTGTAGCTAAGTTAAATACTTCTAAAGTTTACAAACTTTCATCACATTTTCCTAATCTTCATTTGAAGGTGCATAAGTATAAAGAGGATCTCGTTCTCCATAAGCTGAAAAGGCAATTTTGAATTTCAAAGCACTTGACAACATTTGGAATGTAGAATTCCACCTAGTTGGACAATCAAGGATGAGCTTTCTTTCTTTTAGATGCTTTTGTTCAACAATATCACTGAAGGCCTTCAATCTTGCATCATTATGGTTAATATACTTCACACTTTCACGAACATTTTGAATGATATCTTTTATCTTACCAAGCCCATCTTGTACCAGAAAGTTCAATATGTGTGCGCAACATCTAACATGAAACAAATCTCCATTCAGTACTAGTTTTGTGCTAAGTGATAAGTTCTCTTTCAAATTATTCAAACATGAGTCATTGTAAGAAGCATTGTCAACCGACACAGAAAACACCTTTTCTTCAATCCCCCACACCTTCAAGCACTTAAAAATGGCATCTGCTACATCAATTCCTCGCCTTGGAGTAGGCACCTTCACAAAACTTAAAACCCTCTTTCGAAGTTTCCGCTCGACATCAATGAAATGACCGGTGACAACCATATACTCAACCACTTGGTGACTTGATTTCCACATGTCAGTTGTTAAACTAATTTTGTTGACAGATTTCAAAAAAGCCTTCAATCGATTCTTTTCTACATTATATATTGCTAAACAATCACTTCGCACTGTTTTACGACTTACTTTTTGAAAGTCTTGATTTCCATATTGGAAAGCCCACATCCAAACTTCATCCTCAACAATGCTAAAAGGGTATTCATGAACCATCACAGCAGTAGCAATTATTTCTCTCATCCTCTCATTGGAGTATTTAACCCCAGGAATTAGGAATGAGTTTGATGGATTAGAAGGCTTAAAAGGAATGACAGATTGATTCTTTTCTTTAGCCATTTGCAACTTCCTTTCATTACATTTTTCTAAATGCCTTCTTAGATTACTTGTGCTAGCCCCTGGCCTACCAGTAGATAATCTAACTTTGCAATACTTACATATTGCCTTCTTTCCTGCTCCAACTATTTCAAGTTCATCAAATCCTTCCACACAATTGATGTTTTCTTCCTTTTTTTCTTAATAACATTCTCCTCTTCTTCTTGATTTGTATTTTTGTCACCATTAGGTTGATTAGTTGTTGGAGGTACATGCTCATTGCGTTCATCACAAACCATGGGAGTAGACATAATGTACCTATAGTAGCCACACAATAATTGAAAAGGTGAGTTATTGATGGTAAGTTAATAAAATAAAAATAGTGAATTATATATCTATTAATTGTATCAAATAATAATGCATACACTTATTAAATTCAATTAAATTAACAAGAACATAACGACCTTAACAGTTTTTTTACGTGCGCTAAAAAACTACATTAATATTTGCAATGACCTCACTATATATAAAAGTCAAATTTAAGGTATTTTATTAACATTAGATAAATATTGGACATGGTTAATATGATAAATCATAATACAAAGTAAATTAATTTTTAATAAAACACAAAAAATTATGCTTTATACACACAAAATTAACAATACATTCAAGCTTTAACTAACAAATATTGAACATGTTCTCAATCAATAGAACACAAAAAGTTAATAATTCTTAATCACAAAAAGTTTATACTTTACGATTAAAACTAAAAAAATAAATATAAGGTAAATTAATTTTTTTAAAACATAAAGAATATGGGCATTTGAGTCCATATGGACCATTTGCATTGATAGCACTCATCTATTTATGAAAGGCCTATTAAGTACTGTTATTCTCCACACTCTCATGGCAACCCAAACGCTTTTCCTCTTTCTGCTCTCGCTATGCTTCTTCGGAACAGTTAGAATAGATAGGTAAGCCTCAAAATCTCGCTACCCTTCATCTGTTTTTTTTAATATTTATTTTGTTGATTATCACTATGACTAATGAATAAATAATTAATTGGATGCGGTGAACAAAAAATTAACTGTAAAAAAATGATAAAAATTACACTTACTGTTATTTGCGGTGAACAATCACGATATTGATGAAGAAAATTTTTTGTTTTTAATGGTGATATCCTTTTCAGTAAAGGAAAGAAAAAGCAAGATAACAAATGTCACAAACTCACAATCAGAATTTGATTTTTTAATGAAGCATCAACAAAATAATTAGAATTACATTTTGTATGAGAGCAGCACCGCTGTAGCAGGAAAAAAACGCAGGTCACGCACTCAAGCAGCCACCACCAGCTACCCTTATGCTTTTGGAAGCTTTGATAAAACAAATAAAATAAACAACGTACTCCCTTGCTCCACACTATGCACTTAACATATTTAGATACATTATCGAAATTTTAATTTTTTAATTAACGGTTATAATCATATTTGATCTTTTAAACTTGAAAGTATATTATCTCGTTTCTGTTTGATAGAAGGCGATATATTCTATTGGTTCGTATTCTTGTATCTGTTCCTAAGTTATTTATCTTATATACTTCTTATATATAGTTTTTAGTTAAAATAATATGTAGTGCTTTTGCTTTTTTATATTTACAAATCTACACACAAATTATCTTTTTTATATTTTATCTTTTTAATTAGATTATATTTTATATTATATTATTTTATTTCTCTTTTTAAAACAAACGTAATAGCTTTTGTTTTTTTATAAAACTTACACACAAATTATCTTTCTTATCTTTTATCTTTTTAAGTAGATTAAATTTTATATTATATTATTTTATTTCTCTTTTTAAAACAAACATAGCAACTTTTACTTTTTTATAATTTACAAACCTACATACAAATTGTCTTTTTTATATTTTATCTTTTTAAGTAGATTAGATTTTATATTATCTTATTTTATTTTTCTTTTTAAAAGATTGATTTATATCTTTTTAGTTTTAATATATATATATATATATATATATATATATATATACTTTTATTTTTTTACAAATCTATTATAGTGTTTCAAATCTTCTATTTTATTTTTATCTTTTAAGTAGATTATGTTATTTAGATTTTACCTTATTTTTTTTTCTTTTTTTCAAAGATTGATTTATATCTTTTAATTATATATATATATATATATATATATATATATTAAATAGGTCAGTCTGATAGGCTTAACAAGCATTTTTTAAAGCTTGAGTCTGACCTTTTTATTTAAACAGACTTTTCAAAAAGCCTTAGCCTGACTTTTATAATAAACAGGCCAGGCCAAAGGCCCCTGATAGGCTGCCTGACCCATTTCCATCCCTATTTGTGTCTTTATATTTGATTTCTCTCTTATTTTTGTTTGTTAATTTCTTTTATTGATAAGAATTTAACTAAAAAGTAAGAGAGTTTATGAACTACTTAACTAATTGAACTAATTTCTCTTAATTTTGTTTGTTTGTTGATTTAAGTGAGCATTAATGGTTTTGCACTATTAATTAGTGTAAAAATTGTCAATCTCTAGAAACTTAGTACTTAGTTGTAAAACTTAATAATGAAAATCCCCAAAAATATATAAAACTCTAGAAAATCATTCTCAAATCAAACTAAATTATTTTTTAATGATAAAAGTTTCAATTCCATGTATAATCAAACTAACTTCTCACATTTTATAAATACGATCATATAAACAAGTGAGCTTAACTCTAATTTTAAAGTTATCATAAAATAATATAAAGATTTTTTCTCAAAAACAAATAATATTAAGAGCGAAAAAATCATAAATAATTAAATATTTTTACTTAATTAAAAAGTAGAAAAAAAATAATTTTCCCCCTTTAAGTTAAACATAATTTGATCCACGTTATTTTCCCACTTGAAGCGGAGCGTGAGAGGTGAGTTAATTAATACTTAATAAATAAAATTAAAAGTGTGGTTTGGGATTGGATCCGATCCGAAAAGTTGAATGAGGTTACGCCAATATTCCTTAAATGTTAAATGTGAATTTGAATTTCCAGACTCCACAATAATCTCACTCTCACATAGCAATCGCACATTGTTAGAGAGGTTCGAATTCAGAATTGAGAATTGGAACAATGTTAGAATCAGAATTACACTTACCCGACTAGTGTTGGGAATTGGTATTGAAATTCCTCAAATCCCATCATCATCGTCACTTCGAACCTCTCTCTCTTCTCTTCACCCAATTCCTCTCCATCACCAACCGCCTCCGAACCTTCCTTGCCATTTCCGACCAACCTCTTCCTCAGGTTCCCCTCCCTTACCTCCCTCGACCTCACACGCCTCCACGCGCTCCTCCTCCAAATCTCACGCACCGCCTTACCCCTCCAATTGCTCAACCTCTCCGGCCACCCCGCAATTCCCTCAAATTGGTTCCGGCTTTTGGCCAAAAAGGTTACGCCTTTGAAGTCTCTAATGTGTTCCCACATGGGTTCTCTCAGAAACTCTGATCTCATCCTCATTGTTGAGTGTTTCCCTTTCTTCGAACATCTCGGCTCCCCGAAGACACCGACAATGATTCCACCTCCTAGTCTTCGATTTCGGTGTAAAAACCCTCCCTTTGTCACTCCCCATGCTCCACAGCGTTGACCTCTTCAGCAATGTCTTCATCAACGACCCTTCCATTCTCAGCCTCTGCAAAAACTGCGATTTGGTGAGTTTGAAGTGTGGAACCAAAAAAGGTGAATTTTTTAGACCCTCTATGACCTCTGATTTCATTGCCGAGTTGGTGAGTTTGAAGTGTTGGGTCAAAACGGACCCTTAAATCAAATGCGGAAGAGGAAAAATGTAATACGAGAGAGAACAACACACATGCAATTTGTATAACGTGGGAAAACCTTCCTTCAATGTGAAGAGATAAAAAAACCCACGAGACACTTGTCCAGAATCAACCTTTCACTATAACAATAATGGGTTACAAATAATCAAATACACCAAGTTGGTAGTTCACTCAACCTCTCCAACAATGGTGATAATCAAACTTCTCTAAAAGAGGTAAAAATCAAACTCTCTAGATTGTTACACTCGAACTCTCTCTAGAGATCTCTCAAATACAAAGTACTAAGACTTGCTCAAATATGCACTCAAAATTGTCACTTGAGGCTCTCAAACGGAAGCTCTTTTTCAGAAGCTTTCAGACTCTCTAAATCAAAGTATGTCGCCTCCACCCCTAACTAATGCATATATAGTGGTGGATTAGGTTTAGGGTTTTTAGAACCCTCAACGGGCCTGGGCCAGCATTGGAGAAGTAAGGCCCAATCCAACAATTCTCCCCCTACGACTTCAATGCGTCAGCTTCAGCATCAACCCGACATCTTCAATGCAATGGGTTTAACGACTTGACACCTTCACAGCAATCTTCAAATTTCTTTGCTTGTACAGGCTTGGTCATTATGTCAGACCAATTCTGGTCAGTTTGCACTTTGCCAAGTGCGTGCTGTCCAACTTCCACCACATCCCGGATCCAGTGATACCTCACATCAATATGTTTGGTGCGGGAGTGATAGGTTGAGTTCTTTGCAAGATGAATTGCTCTTTGGTTGTCATACATCGTGGCATTTCCTTGCTTGCCTCAGTAACGACAATGTACTCAGTCTCGGTTGTCGAAAATGCCACACACTTTTGCAATCTTGATTGCCAAGAGACTGTTCCTCCAGCAAATCTCATCAAGTATCCAGTCATCGACTTCTTCAAGTCAGAATCTCTCCCTAAATCAACATCCAAGTAGCCTTGCAACCTGCCTTCACCTTCTCCAAAACGAAGGCATAGGTCGGTTGTACCTCTGAGGTACATGAAGATCCACTTCACTGCTTCTTAGTGTTTTTTGCCAGGGTTCGAAAGATACCGGCTCACCATTCTAACTGTATACGCCAGGCTGGGTCTAGTGCAAACCATTACATACATCAAGCTTCCGACGACAGATTGGTACGGGATCTTCAGCATCTCGTCTTTGTCTTCATCAGACTTCGGACACTGCCTTTTACTTAGCTTCATGTGCCCGGCTAGGGGGTGCTAACTATCTTCGTTTTGTCCATATTGAATCTCTTCAAGATCTTCTCAACATATTTCTCTTGACTTAGCCACAATAGCTTTTTCTTTCTATCCCGGATAATCTTCATTTCGAGAATCTGCTTTGCAGGGTCGAGGTCCTTCATCGCGAAGGACGAACTCAACGCCTTCTTCAAGGCGACAATCTTTATCTTATCTTGCATTGCAATCAGCATATTGTCAACATATAACAACAGGATAAAAAAGTCTCCATTATCATACCTCTTTACAAATACGCCGTGGTCAGCCTCAGTCTTCATGAACTTGTGATCAGTCATGAAAGATTCAAATTTTTTGTACCACTGCCGAGGTGATTGTTTCAATCCATAAAGACTCTTCTTCAAACGACATATCATGCTTTCATATCTCGGAGCTCGAAACCCTTCAGGTTGCTCCATATATATTTCTTCTTACAAGTCATCGTGAAGAAATGTCATTTTTACATCCAGTTGTTCTACCCCAAGATCCGTTGAAGCCGCCATGGCTAACACAGTTCGGGTCGAGGTCATCTTCACAACAGAAAAGAATATCTCTTCAAAAATCAATCCCATTCTTCTGATTGCAGCCTTTCACTACAATCCAGGCTTTGTATCTCGGCTTCTGGCTGTTCTCTTCCTATTTGATTTTATACACTCACTTGTTCTTCAGAGCTCGTCTCCCTTTAGGCAGCTCGGTCAGCTCATAAGTCTGATTTTCGTACAAGGACTTCATCTCGTCCTGCACTGTCTTCTCCCATTCTTCTTTTTCTGAACTCGTTATGGCCTCATCATAACTTTGAGGTTCACCATCTTTAGCAATGACAGTGTATTCATCAGATGGGTACCTTATAGAAGGTCTTCTTTCTCTAGTGGGGTATCTCGACTGTTCTTCTTCAGCCGCTTGAGAATCCGATTCATCATCTTTATCCCGGTCCTCGTCATCAACACGGACCTCAGTATCTCGGTTCTCATCAGCTTCTTGCTGGTCATCATCATTTTCATCAGTTTCTCCCCCTCCTTCAGTTCGAACAGGAGGGACGAGTTCTTCACGTCGGACAGTAACCCAGACTTTGGACTTCGAGATGTCATGAAGAGTCTCATCTTCATGAAAGATCACATCCCGACTTCCCACTATCTTCTTGTTGATAGGATCCCAAAGTCTGAACCCGAACTTGGTTTTTGGCGAATCGAGGTAGATACATTCCTTGGTCTTTGCATCAAGCTTCGCTCTTTCATCTTTCGGGATATGAACGAAAGCTTGACATGCAAACACCTTTAGGTGTTTATAAGTTGCTCTTCGACCGGTCCAAACTTCCTCTAAAATTTCTCCTTCAAGTGGTTGTGATGGTGAAAGATTGATCAAATCAACCGCAGTTTTGACGGCCTATCCCCAGAATGATTTCGGTAAACCGGCATTGGACAACATGCTTCAGACCTTCTCTTCAATAGTCTGGTTCATCCTCTAAGCCAATCCATTCAATTATGGGGTCTTTGGGGGCGTCTTTTCAAGTCAGATCTCGACTTCTCTACAGTAAGCATCAAAGGAACCACAATACTCACCACCATTGTCTGAGTGAACAACTTTCAACTTCTTACCAGTCTCCCTTTCTACCATAGCATGGAATTCTTTGAAAGATTGGAGTACCTGGTCTATTGTCTTCAGCAAATAAACCCACACTTCGCAAGAATGATCGTCAATGAAGGAAACAAAATACTGAGCTTCACCTAGTGATCTTTCTGACATGGAGCAGACATCAGTATGGACGAGGTCAAGAATATTCTTGTGTCTTCTGGGTTGATCCAGCCTCACAAACGAAACTCGATGCCGCTTTCCAGCTAGGCAGTGCGTGCAACTTTCCAGCACTTGGCCCTTCAACCCGGTCAGGAGCTCCTTCTTCTTCAGAATCTGGAGCCCTTTCTCACTCATGTGACCGAGACGCTTGTGTAACAACTCTAAGCTAGGACCATCTCGGACAGAGTTGGCTTCTCCTCCATTTATCCTTTCTTCCATGACATACAAAGAGCCTTCATTCTTGCCTCTAGACATGACCAAGTTTTCCTTGGACAGCTTCCATCTACTTGCACCGAAGTAAATCTCTAACCAGACATCATCTAGCTTTCCAACCGAGATTAGATTTAATCGTATGTTAGGCACATGCCTTACATCCTTCAGCACAAGTCGGCACCCTACATTTGTGATCAGGGTTACATCACTGACACCAACAATCTTGCTAGTTACTTGATTATCCATCTTCACGACATCAAAATCTCCCTTTCTGTAAGCAGAAAAGAATCCTTCATGTGGGGTGACATGGAATGAGGCAACGGAGTCAACAATACAGGTGCAGTCTTCATGGGCTATCTTCAAAAATTCTTCACCAAGGAAGAATATCTCGGCATTAGCAGTCACAGTCGTGGTGTTCCTATCATGCCTTCTCTTGGGAACTATTTGATCCGGCTTCACATAACCATTATGTTCGTCATTCTGCAGATTCCTGCAGTCCAACTTCTTGTGTCCTACCTTCCCACAGTAGAAGCACTTCAATTCAAACTTTGGCTTTGACCGGCCTCTAGACTTGTCACGTCCCACGACCTCGGAGTCGGACTTTCTTCTATTTTCAGCCACATTGGCCTCATATGTGTTAGAAGCACCTCGTTCTCTTCTCTTGGCTTCTTCATTCAGGAGGCTGTCCATCACGGCATCCATCATCACTTTTCCTTCAAGAGCTGAGTTACTCAATGTAACTATCAGAGTATCCCAACTTTCTGGCAACGAACTCAACAACAAAGCTTGCATTTCATCATCAATTTTCATATTAGCTTTGGAGAGTTGATTTACAATACCTTTGTAGGTATTGAGGTGCTCAATCATGCTCATACTATCCTTATACTCAAGCTTCACAAGTCGGCGAACCAGGTGTGCTTTTTTCCTGGGAGTCTTTTTCTGAATCATGGATTCCAGCTTGTTCCACAACTCGAAAGCATTTGTGAACTCAAACAAGTGCTCAAAGAAGCTTCTATCAATATACTTCCTTATTGTAGCTACTGCCTTTCGACTCGGAATCTCCCATTCTCTGTCGATTTTCCCAGTCAGTCTTTCTTCAAGAACGATAGGCTCATACAGATCTCTACAGCAGAGATGATCTTCCATCATCGGTCTCCAATAAGTGAAGTTGTCTGCAGTCAGCTTGAACATATCTCCATCATGAGTTATGCCACTGGTCTCCATCCCGTCTCCTTTAGAACCATCAAACAGGGCTTTTAAAGCTTGTGTTCTTGTACCTTATACCGCCACAACTCCTGCGGGACACACTGTGCCTAGGCTTGCCAGGAAGACTTTCGATATAGGGTCACCAAGTCAAACCTTCAGCTCTGATACCACTATTGGGTCAAAATGGACCCTCAAATCAAATGCGGAAGCGGAAAAATGTAAGACGAGAGAGAACAACACACAGACAATCTGTTTAACTTGGGAAAACCTTCCTTCAATGTGAAGAGATAAAAAATCCACGGGACACTAGTCCAGAATCAAACTTCCACTATAACAATAATAGGTTACAAATAATCAAATACACCAAGTTGGTGGTTCACTCAACCTCTCCAACAATGGTGATAATCAAACTTCTCTAAAAGAGGCAAAAATCAAACTCTCTAGAGTGTTACACTCGAACTCTCTTTAGAGATCTCTCAGAAGCTTTCGGACTCTCTAAATCAGAATGTGCCGCCGCCACCTCTAACTAATGCATATATAGTAGTGGATTAGGTTTACGGTTTTTAGAATTCTCAATGGGTCTGGGCCAGCATTGGAGTAGTAAGGTTCAATCCAACATGAAGGGCTTGACTTGTCTCGATTTGTCGTGTTCCTCTAACTCCAATGAGTTGCTATGTTGTGTTGCGGAGGAAGGGATTCCTCTGAAGAAGCTTGTTTTGCAAGGTTGCTGTAACTATAGCTATGTTGGAGTGCTTTTGCTTGTTGTCCACGTGTCAGTCTGTGGAGCATTTGGATCTTCAGAACGCTGAGTTTTCTGTGTGATCAGCGTGTGGTTGTAGGATGTTTCATTTAGCTTTGTTTGCACTGGTTAGGGAGTGTCCTTAATTGAATGAGATCAGAATAGGGGGAACTGATGTTGGGAAAAGGAGGGTTGATGAGGATTTGGTGAATGGTGTTGCGAATTGCAAAGTGAAGTCTCTCTATTTGGGAAACAATTCGTTATTGAGGGATGAAAGTGTTGAAATGATTGCTTCTGTTTTCTCCAGTTTGGAGGTGCTTGATTTGAGCTCTTGCTGTGGAATATCTGAAGGTGTTGTTGAGGTTTTAAGGAGGTATTGTGAGGTTAGGCATTTGAGCTTGGCCTTTTGTTCAGGAGTGGAACTAGCTGGGTTGAGCTTTGAAGTTCCAAAACTTGAGGAGTTGAACTTGTCATGCTCAGGGGTTGATGATGAAATTCTTTCTGTGATCTCAAAGTGTTGTTGCGGGCTGCTGCATTTGGACTTGGAGAAATGCACCCGATTGAGAGAGATTAATTTGGGGTCTTGTTATGAAGTGGGGGCTAATGTTGTTGCTTGGATGGTATATTAGAGGCCATCGTTGAGAAGGATAATGGCTCGCCCAAGTTTTGATCTCAGTCATGGCCAGAAGGAAATCCCCTTGCGACATGCATGCCTTGCTTGCTAGCAAGGTTTTAAAATATCAAGATTTTTTGGTATTTGAACTGCAATTTGTAACTGCAACTGCAATCGCCACCGCAATTTAAAACCTTGTTTGCTAGTATGAGGCTCTGGCAGTGATATGAATGAAGTCTGAAGTGGATGATTTTTTTTTGCTTCCTTGAGCTGTTGGAAAGGGTCGATGATGCTTTCACATCACTAAGGGTGTATGCACTCGCTGGGAGGAGAGAGAGAGAGAGAGAGAGACAAGGGAGAGAAAAAAGCAATAGCAGTGATAAATGAGAAGATAGATAAAGAAGAGAAGAAGATGAAGAGTGACTTAAGCTGGAAAGTCGGAGTATATCAGTTTACATTTGTTGTTACTTTCTTATAAGTTTGTCCATGATATTGTAATTGTGTACCTTGGTCGCATCTTTTTGGTTTTGATGATGCTTGTAACCATCTCTTTATTATGAAGTGTGAATACCATACGTTGTAAGCAGTTGGATTTGAGTGTTGTATATAATATAATAATGTTCCAAATTGTACTGCTCTTCCTTGCTACGCCTTGAATTATATTACTTGTATTGGATTCTTCTGGATTATGCTTATTGGAAATAGTTTCACTATCCATTTTATCAAGTGATGGTACTGAATGGCAACTTTAGAGTGAGAAATAAGTTTAAACTTGATATTTCAACTACCATTAGCAGCGATTTAAAAATATTGGGTTTTCCCAACCTGTCTTAGAACTCAATTTTGCAATTTTTTGTGTTTAGATGAGATCTGTCAACTTTCAATAGCAGCTTTGTATTATTGTCTTTTTTGGACCGATGATGAGTGGGTGTTAAGTGTTAGCAACCTTGTTTTTCGGATGACCATTCAATAATTTGTTAGGTCAAATAACCAAACGTGAACAAACAAGAAGACAAAGCAGGCCCAAAACAACATATCATATTGAATGGGATCTTAACTATGAACAATTTTCAAGAACCTTTTGTAGCAATATCAATGATGATATGGATTCGTGTGTTTCGATCAGTCTTTTAATTTGTTGAAAAATTTGATGAGTATGATTAAAACTCTCTTTTGTGCAAAATTTATGTAAAAATCAAGCAAATGCAAAATCGAACTAAGGATGTTGTGCAACAACTAGCCGTCTAGCACTATCAATAAATTTTTGGTTCTTTCTATTCTTTTATACCAGCCAAACTTCTCTTCAACCACAGTCTGAGGTTCATTGGTTACAATTTTTTCATATTTTTTTTTATAAAAATTCATGTGTTTATTTAGTTAAAAAGAATTGAAAATCTGATTAAAATCATAAATTATTTTAAATAATTTATCATAAATCAATTGTTTATATAAAAAAAAAGTGATTTTAATGATTGTAAATAAACACAAATTAGCATCTCTAAAAAATAATCCACTACATTATCTTTTATCAAAAACACTTTTTTTTTTAATTTGTAACATACTGGTCATAAATATTAATTTGTTTTAGATTGTGTATGATAAAAAATTATTAGAAAAATAAGATTTACTTTAATATCTAATTATCAATAACTTTAAACTCTAATTATCAATTAAATAGCCTTAATACACAGAAAATAGTTTAAAATGTAAATAATTAAGAAAAAGTAAACTTAGTTTTTTTACTGAAAAAAGTAAAATTGGTTATTTATTGAGACTCGCCCATATTGACCTAATAATAAAAACATTTTAAGAAAAAGTCAATTATGTTGATATCAATCTTCTCCCATTAAAGAACATGATTTGCTGTAAATTTGTGTAAATGTGCAGAAAATACAGAATTCCAAATGCATTGTAATGATTCAGAAATCAGAAATCAAAATAATTATGCATTTTCGTGACGGTAGTTAAGCAGTCAGATTTGTCCTATTCATCTAACAAATTAATATTTTTTTTTTCTTTTTCCGAGTTCCAATATTATGCTCCTTAAAGCATTTTAAATAAGTAAAATTTAAGTAATTCTTTTTGAAAATTTTAACTTATATTAATTGATTCGTACAATATCATATCATAGTTAAATAATTTATATACAATTTATATGTATTTTGTTCTAATGACATAGTTTTAACCAAATTTTAAATTATTCCCTTAAATGGTCTTTAAATGACAAAAAAAAAATTATCGTTGCTTATATAAGTAATCTCCAATGATAAAAAAATAACAATGTTTAAAAATAAACAACCTATTAAACAACTAGTATTTGGAGATGTTCTTAGCTTTTTGTTGAATTGAAATTCTTGTCAAACTGCCAAATTTTATATATAATCTTATGTTGGTCAGATTTAACTTTTGGTTTTATATTTAAGAAAAGAGTAATAATATTTAAACATTCTAGTAATCAATATTTTTTTATCACATCATTTCACATGTCATTACTGGGTTTTTCTCTCTATTGAATAATATTTGAAGTATTTAAGTATATTTTTCCATATGAAAAAAGAAAAACATTTATTAGAGAAGTCAGCTCTTAATAAATATCATTGTTTTGAGAGATTAATTTTTCATTTCCAATTGAGAGATACACTGAATTCACTTTAAAAAAAATATTATTATACATTTTGCCACTTGTCAAGAAAAAAAAAAAAAAAAGAAAGTTCTCACTATCCTTATGTACCAGTTGCCGGTGTGCTTGCCCTCCACACCTCACAACTCATAAATAGATACATAATTATTATCTTTTGCGATACAATTATTCAAATGAAGATCATATCTTACGACCAGTATTATTAAATAGCATCAACATGCATAAAAATACATCGGCAGCGTTTATCTGTTCTTTTCCAATTACTTTACCCCAATGGCAATTCTTTATTTAAAAGTACTTCATCTATGCATGAAGCATCTAGGAAGTCGTCATGGTCACTGACCCTGTATGTTGAATTGAATATCCTTGTATTCAAGGAAGTCGTGCGCTGCACTTTTATACAAATCTCATGGCTATAAGACAGTAACTTAGTACAATAAAAGTAAATACGAGAGTAATGCAATAAGGCTAGATGTTATAAAACGAAATGTCTTAAAGAGTGGTAATTTTATTTTAGTGTGAATGAAAAGTATTTGTTTGTTGAATGAAAAAAGTGCTGAATGAAAAGTAAAAGCCTTAAAAGTGAAAATAACAGATCTCCATAACATATGCCAACCTAACAAGCAAAAGACTTTCTAGAGCTTCATGATTTGGACCAGCAATAGTCAAATATCAAAACAAGGAGGCTTCTTGAAGAATCATGAGCTTCATTTCGTCATCTTAATCACCAAATCCTAATCTTGTTAAATAAATATCCACCCCATCGAGTTGGTTTGTTGTTAAGTCATTGAGCCACACTACTCATCATATAGTGGCTTGATGATCACTTTTACCATCCGTCCCCTCTTAATCTTGTTCTAGTGCTTGATAGATAGAACATTTACCATGATATCAGTGAAAGATTTTCCTGAAGAATGCTGGGAATCGGTGTTCAGATTCATTGGCCATGGTCGTCATTTGGAGTCTCTATCTTTGGTTTGCAAGCAGTTCCTTTCCATCACAAACCGGCTTCAATTTTCTCTCACAATATATGATCCAACCATTCCAGTCCTTCCTAGGCTACTCCTGAGGTTTCCAAGGCTCAGAATCTTAGACCTTAGTCACTTGAATAGCCACCATGAGGGCTTGCTTCGTCAAATTTCACAATCCGGTTTGGAACTTGATTTGCTTAATCTGTCCAACCAGAGAACACTTCCTGTTGATGGCTTGCGAGAACTCGGCTCAAGGATGAAAAATTTGAGGGTGCTGATCTGCTCAAACATTGGTTCTCTTCGCGATAGCCATCTTGTAGTCATGGCTTATTGTTTCCCATTTCTTGAGGAGCTTGACATAAGCTTCCCATTGGATTCTCAAGCATCTGATTTTGGGGTGCTAAGGCTGTCTTCAATGCTTGAGAATCTTCGCAAGATTAATATCTCTGGTAATTACTTGATCACTGATAAATCCTTGTTCTCTCTATGCCAAAACTGTTTGTCATTGCAGGAGATTTCATTCTTCACCTGTTTTAAGATCACTCAATTAGGCATTGCCACCGCGATCCGCCTCAGACCCAATTTGAATTCCATTTCCTTTAATATTGAAAAGAAAAGAATACATGGACCTGGTTTAACACTCACCCCCATTGACTTGGATTTGATTGATTCATTCAGCAGTTTGAAAAGGTTAACTGCTATTGATTTGTCAAATTCTGTTATCTCGGATGAGTTTCTCTTTGCGGTTGCAGAAGGTGGAGGTCTTCTGCTAAAAAAGCTTATCCTCCAAGACTGCTGCAATTGCACAATTTCAGGAATCTCTTATGTGCTATCCAAATGTCAATCTGTTCAATGCTTGGATCTTCGGAAAGCTGATTTTTTAACTGATCAATATATCAGCAAGTTATCTCTTTTTCTTCTTAACTTAACTTCTATAAACCTTAGTGGTTGTTGCCAGCTGACCAATTTAACATTTTTCATACTCACAAGAAACTGTCCTTTGCTCAGTGAGATAAAAATGGAGAGAACATATCTTGGGGTGGAAGGGGAAGAAGAAGAAGATTCAATGCCAGATTCTTTTGTCAACCTTGAAGTGAAAAAAGTTTATTTGGGTGATAATGTTTTGCTGAGTGATGCAAGTCTGATAAAATTTGTTTCCATTTGCCCCAGTTTGCAGCTTCTTGACTTAACTGGTTGCGAGGGTGTTTCTGGTGAAGGTATTGGTGATGTTTTGAAGAGATGCTGTGAGATAAGGCATTTGAACCTGGCCTATACAGGAATGAAAGTGTTTGCGATGATGGACTTCGAAGTTTCCCAACTTGAGGTGTTGAACTTGTCAGGGTCAAGAATTGAGGATGAAGCACTTTCAATAATCTCAAAGAGGTGTACTGGACTCCTACTTCTGGATATCCAGAGTTGCTGGCATGTTACACCAAAGGGTGTGGGTGAAGTAGTTGAAAAATGCAGGACATTGAAACAGTTGAATCTAAAGAATTGTAGGTTGGTGAGTGATGATTTTGTTGCTTGGGTGAAGTTATCAAGACCATCATTGAGAACAATAACAACACCTTCTGATGTTGGTGTTTATTGCTGAATCAATTAGCTGAGGAAACTCATTGTACATGCCAGTGTTAAGGATCATGTGCGTTAAGAGTAGATCTATTTTAACAACACATTCTCACAAAGAAAGGAACAAAAAGAAGATGGATGATATGATAGAAAGAAATAAGAAAAAAAGTATGTGTTTTACGAGAATGTATTGTTAAAATAGCGTTGCACTGTTAATAGCATTCTTATGATAAGTTGGTAGTTGTGTGTAACTGTTGTGTGTGATTCTTTTCGTTATTGTTGTTTTTTTGTGATTGAGGAAAAAGTTGAGGAATGTAACATTAATGTTGGGAAAAAGTTGAGGTATGTAACTCTACAAAAAAAATTTTAAAAAATTAAACTCTACAAATAATCTCCTTGAGTGTAACACACTTACAAAAAGGCAAAGAGTATCATCTTTATTAAAGTTGATTTCCGGTGTCTCGCCGCCATTTAAGACAAATCTAACTGACAAAAGAGAAATTATTTTCTGAACAATTTCCTGAAATAGATTCAATGGCGCCAATGAGTTTTAGCAATAATCAAATCAAACCGTGTTTATGTTGCCATACAAATGGAGGCTAAAGGCAACCTTTACTTTAAGAAAATACTTTTTATTTTAATTTTTTTTTAAAATAGCATACTATTTTTATATGTTTATATAAGAAATTCTAAAAATAGCTTTAAAAAATACTACAAATATTTTTACTATTTTTATGTAAAAAAATGAAAATTAATATAAGCCGATATTTTCATCATTGAAAGTGAAAAATAGCTTCAAAATTGAATCATTTATATGCCATGGAATTTATATGATGTGAGAAATGTGTCAATTAGACATGATCACATGAGAACTAGTTTAGCTCTTCATTCTTGTCTCCCCAAAAGAGACTGAGTCATGAGCGGATCTACTTTATAGGTTGGGGGGCAGTGCCCCTCCTTAAATTTTTCATTAAAATATTAATATATTTTTAGCACTTATTTATAGTGCTTGTTAATTATTTTCATTTGTAATTCATGCATTATCACTTGTTTATAAGATGATTAAAATATTTGCTTTTCATTGAAATAAGAAGTACAATTTAACTATATGCATTTTGTAAAAATATTTTAGTTTATATTGTAACTCAAAGATCTTAAACTCAATACCTATATCTAAACTAACTCTCATGTTGTCATCATGATCTTTTGAAATCTTATCGCAAGTTACAATAAGTTTCTTTCATTGTTCTATTCAATCTAGAACAGTACTTTGATTTAACTATTTGTTTGTTTCTTTAGATTATGGTTTATAATTATTTGTTTCGTTAAATTTTCTTTTAAAAAATTTTGGGGGCTCTACCCCAAACCCCCCACCACTAAGTGTGCAGACATAAATAAGTTTTCTAGAGTTTGCCACTAGTACCCCTTGATTATTTTTCTGGACCCACCACTGACCTGAGTTTAGGACGGAGATGTGGATAAAAACTTTAAACTTGAATTCATTTTTTTTAGTGCAACTTGAGTTCATTTCTATCAAGAGGTTTCTTGTACAAAAGAAAAATTTGCCTCGTGGATTATTTCAAAATAATTAATTTACTTATATTTTTAAAAACTATATAATAAATTATTAATCATATTTTTATTCAAATAATATTAAAATAATAATAAATAACATCATCTTTCAAATAGAAATTTAAGAATTAAATTGTATTTTTCAATTAAACATATATTTATAACTTTATTATTTAACTGTTAAAATAATTCACCTATATTTTATAATTATAAAAAATAAAAATATAAAGTTATATATATATATATATATATATATATATATATATGGATTTGGTAGTAGGGTGTTATATTCCCAATCCGGTTTTTACATGTCCAAAAAATCACTAAACCCAAACTCCATCAAAGAAAAAATTTCCCCATACAAATCAAATCAAGGTCAAACTGGTACCACATATTTAAATTTAGTCGCGATACCTACTATCTTACTTTAAGTGAATTTTATGTTCATTCTCACAAGTCACAACAAGCATATATAGTTCAGTGGTCATCCAGAACAAGGGATATCTATATATAAGAACAAGTCACATTTATTCTGATTGCAGGAGGCCAGCTTCCCTATAGCTCTCAACAGAATCAATGCGTGTTTCCTCTAGTGACCTGTATTTCCAACCTAACCTTTGCAGTTTCTCTGAGCTGAAACTTACGTAATCATCCACCTCAGTTTAGCTGCCATAAATGAAACTTATTGTTAAGCATGTAACTACAGAATAGTACATATAGAAGCTGTTGTTTAAGGGGGTAATAATTTATCCTCTTCTACGTGCACTTGCATAGTAATAGTATTAATTAAGGAAGGTATCATAAAATCATACAAATTTAATGTAATTCGACCTAATTTACATGACTACACCAGGGATATAAGAATTAAGGGTTTGCAAACATTAAAATACAACATTACAGTACAGCTTCTGGAGGGAAAAGCTGCTGCTGCAAACCTTCTATCAATGCAATTTCTTACAACAAAATTGCAAACCATTCAAACTTTTTGGTATAAAGTTGCAAACCCTTCACGGTTGCAACATTACTAACAAAATTTTCTCCCTCTTTCTCATGGCTCAATCAATTTTGGTAATACAAGTATTTATGCTCACAACAACTGACTTAACAAGTAACCCACTTTACATGCACTCATTATTAATTTCATGACTATTTCAGTTTGAAGAGTGCGAACAACACACTCTATTAGGTGAAATTCATGTAGAGAGTAGGACACACACCGTTTAGTGGATTCCCCATAAATTCCATCCAATAGTTGGAGTGTGTTACTAACATTTATCTATCATACATATTCTAATATGAATTACAAGATTTGTATATACCAATAAAATAAGAAATTATCAAAAATAGTATTTAAATTAAGAATTCAGACCAAACCCAAAAAGCTGGAGCTTGGGGTCATAAGATTTCTATGCAGGTGCATCAAATCCAAAATAAGGTTCACCACATTTAGGTTGATACTTGGCTTATTGCTACAACTTTCCTTTGAATTATAAACAAAGTGAAACTGAGAATCGTACTTCCCAGGGTATTTGTAGCTGGGATATATACTCTTTAGTTTCTCCAGCATATCCCGAGTCTTGATGGTATGTAAATGGCATACGTATCTCCCTTCTGCCTCGAGCTTCTCATAAGCCAAAAGTATTGCATCAACTACATCTCGTACATCCACTATCCAACGGATCTTATTCTCCAATGAGTCAACACCTTCAATTTCAGACAAACCAAAAAAACAAGCCCAATGCCATGATTTTTTATTATTTGATAACTATGTTATTCTTAAGTATAAATCAAATAAAATACACGGCATCACTTTAAGTGTTGTGGCATGAAAGCTAGTGACAGTGCAAAATCCCCAAGAAGGGCATAATCATGTCGACTGGACACGACACCTGTGTCAACCAATTGCTAAGGCCAAACTCAGAATTAGTTCTGCACAGTGGACACCAAAATTTTTAAAACCACTTTCACATGACCAAAAATGTTATGGAAGATATGTGATTATCATGTAAATCAATAAGGCATTTGAACTACCATTGCACAGTAAGTAAATTAATGTATAGTTATAAGAATAATCTGATAAGGCAATAGTAGGCACCTTTTAGAAGTTTGAGGAGAATCAAGCTACTTGCATTAACAGTGGTTGACTGTAAAATGGGCCCTAACACAAGGGAAGGGCAGATGCTTACCACATCAAGGCCTGTTCTCTTGGCAAAGTCCAGGGCCTGCTCCTCTGCCTCTGTCTTGGAAAAACAGTACCAGTTCTGGATCATATGTGAGATATATTAGTTACATTAACACAAACATTCTTGATGTTGAACCTTTACATATTTTGCAACTGAACACTCTGAAATAAAATAGTATACCCCAACCAAAGACAATGCTACTACCATCATAGATTAAGACTAGCGACAAATCCACATCCATGGTTTTAAATTGTGGTCCACAACGTGAAGGTATTTTGACACACTGCAATCGCATCATGACCGCAATTGTCATCGCATCAGCCGCATTTTCCCACAATGTAAAGGGTGTTCTGGCTCACCGCAATGCAAGGGCAACCGCAATTTCAAACCATGGTCCACATCATAATAAGCACATATGTGATAAATTTACAGACCTGAGTTCTTTTGCAGTAATCTTTATCAGACCAATAGGACTCATCAATGACTTTATCTTTAGGCAAATGGGGGTTAATGGAAATACAGATGATAAAAAGACAAGTCGTTGCACTTTAGCTTCAAGTACATTAGTGGTTCCTTTCACAGCAGGCTCAATCATTTCTACCTGCAGAATTAGAACCATATGTATAATTGATTAAATGATATACCTTTTTTTTTTTTTTTTTGTAAATTCCATTAATAAGCAATGAAACCCAATATATATATATATATATATATATATATATATATATAAAGAATTGCCTGAGGGTTGGGAACAACAATAATTGAGGGTACAGGGCAAGAAACATGGAAAACTGCAGTGCATCCAGAAATTACTGAGCGAAAAGATTCGTAATTCAAGAGATGTTCCTTGAAGAGAGTGAGGTTTTGAGAAGCTCCATCGAGTTTGAGCAAGTGTTGATATTTCAGAGTAGCAGATTCTCTGATAGTTCCATGGACAATGTAGCCTTTAGAAAGAAGAAGCTTAACAAGCCATGACGCTACGAATCCTCCAGCACCAGTTACACACACCTTCACTTTCTTTGCTTATTAAGCGCACTCTTTTTTTCTTTTAACTAGTACAGTATCCCGTGCGGACGCACGGGTAAACTGCAGTATTAAACATATAGGCAAAATTAAATAAATAATACAAAAAAAATAAAAATTTAAGAAAATGGGACGGTTTTAAAACTATTTCAAAAAATGGGGCAGTCCAATACGCCTAAAATAGGCGTGTTTAAACACGCCCAATTTAGGCGTGTTTAAACACGCCTATTTTAGGCGTGTTGCTGTCCCCTGGCTTCTATAAAAGCTGGCCCTGATAGGTTGTACATGCATTGGTTTGAAGTAGTGATATTTGGTTAGATTCATTGCTTGTGGTGTGGTTCTAGTTTAAGCGTTTTTCAAATATGAGTTCAGGTAGTCAGAGTGTTGATGTTATGTTAATTTTTAATGGAAGAAAAGTCAGAGGGCGACATGGTGTTATTTTTGAAGGGAAGAATAGGTCGACACGTATCAATCGAAGATCAACGCTTAGTGAATTACATGAGAAGATACGCAGGAAGTTAGGTTTAAACGACAACCAACGTATCAGTTTGGTGACGGCAAGATTATGGCAACACGATCATTACACGGGAAGCGAACTGGTGGATGATGAAGATGTAGAAGTTGTAGTCGACCGATTTTTGAAGCAGTCAAGGAATGAAATGTTAGAATTGTACGTGGATTACGTCGCAGTGGAGGATGATGTTTTACCGTTAGCCATGAGGTCAGCGGCTTTTCCTTCTATAAATAATGAAGCATCATATGCTGCTCCAGCTGGAAACGTGTCTGAGG
>PYAF01004116.1:1446102-1466582 GCA_007407185.1 Glycine tomentella | reverse complement strand
AACTGAGCGAGGGAACCTCTGACAAGATCAAGAACACTTTTACTGAAACCAAATTGGGTATTGGAATGGGCCTGCTTCTGCTCCTCCTCCTCGGTCCCCTCCGCTAACAAAAATAACATTCCAACAATTAACATTTGTCGATTAAAAAAAAGGTAACAAACACAGGAGTTGGAAGGCAGATAGATAAGCAAAGCAAACAACATATGCCCCTCTTTCCAAGTCCTACTTACTTTGAACACGGGCAGAACCGCAATCGGAAGTTACATCTTTCCAAAAAGAACCGGGCACACTTCTTTTACGATTTGAATTTCAAATTTCAAATTTTAGTTACATCTTTCCAAAAATTTCAGTACACAAGGAAGTAGTTTTGATATTCTCTCTTATTCTCCCTTCCCTCCTTCACAGATCCATTCTATTGCTTTTCTTCACACTCACCCTTCTTCGTTTCTTCTGTTTTTCTCTCTCTCTCTCTCCCAAGTTCGACAAGGTCATGTGTTGTTTTTGGTTTGTGTTTGTCTTGTGTGTTGTTTTCAGCTGTCACCTCAAGGAGATCCAGATTCATTTCTATCTTTTGCTTTCTGCCTTTTCCTTTTTTTTTCATTTTCTTTTTATAGAATTAAGGTGGAAAAAAGAGTTTCTTTCTTTGCCTCGGCTATGGCTCCAGCTGGAAACCTTTCTGGGTTTCGTGAAGAATTTACAGGCTGTAGATGAAGGAGAGTATTAAGGTGGGCGCTGCGCTGTGTATTCACGTGTGGCTTTTTCATTGATTTTCTCTCTCTATTTTTTTAACAGTTATGGGAAATCAAGAAAAAAGGTTTTTTTGCTTTAAATATTTTTTGTTACCATAACTCCATTGCCGCACATTCGTGTTCATTGATAGGAAATAAGGAATATGAATTTTAACTGTCAGTTTTGAATGAATTATTTACACTCTTGGTGTTTCTAAATGTTATAGGAAAACAAAGGGGTAAAGTTGTTTATTAAACATAAGGCACACGTGAATACACATGTGAATACACATATTTTTCGTTTAACAACTAGATTTTCTTTTTGTTATCTACATTTTCTAGTATATAAGACTGAGACCATGATGAGAGACTATACCGAAATAATTAATGTTTCTTGTAGGATTACAGACGTGGTATCACTCAAGGCTTGGTTTCATCAACTTCCAGCAAAATGGAATCCTCCTCTGCACCAAAGGATAAAAGCAGTACTCTCACTTATGAAGAATTGCAAGCACTAGATGATATTGAACTGGCTAATGTTGTTATCTTTGGTAATAGGACATTTCGACCATTGCAGCATCAAGCATGTAAAGTAGCTTTGGCAAAGCAAGATTCTTTTATTCTTATGCCTACTGGGGACGGTAAATCTCTTTGCTATCAGGTCAGTTCTTTCTTGTAACCCCTTTTTTTGTTTTTTGTGTGTTTATTTTTTGGCCATATTCTTCCAACCACTTAATATGGATGGTGGTTATGTTCTTCCAACAAAACTGTTTGCTCAAAAGTGATGAAGATCTAGAATGTGTCAAATGATTGGGTATGTTGACTTTCCCTCATTTATTCATTTTTCAATGGGTAGTTCCAAACCATGCTTTGTACCCAGAGAACCATTGATTGGTGAAATATTATTATCTGTCATCTTATAATTTGTGCTTCTGAACATGTTTGCCTTATCTTGTGCTTACAGCTTCCAGCAACTCTTCAACCAGGTGTTACAGTAGTTGTATCTCCATTACTTTCACTCATCCAGGATCAAATAATAACACTAAACCTGAAGTTTGGAATACCTGATACTTTCTTAAATTCTCAACACACTGCTTCCCAGGCCACAGCTGTGCTCCAAGAGCTAAGGTGAAATTCACTTCTTTATCTATTATCTATCATGTTCTGTTTGATAATTTACCCATGAGAATAGTGTAGTAATACACTAATAGTGTAGTAATATCATTTCTTGCTTTTCTTTTGAAATAAAATCTTTCAGCTAACTGATTTTTTAATGTTAAAATTGTTCTTACATTAGTCTTCTTGTATCCAGAAAAGACAAAACCATCAAAGTTAAGGCTGTGCGAGCAGAACATAAAACTGCCAGAGTAGCAAAGTTATGCTTCAACATGTTATGGAGTTGTTAAAGCTATGCGATTTTTTGTTAATAAGAGATATCAAATTATCTACTATTCACTCATTACTATTAAAAATTATGCTTTCCAGCCAATTGGGACATGATTTCCGGCCTGATTATCGGGGATTTGGATCTCTTAAGCTACACTTTCCAGATGTGCCTATCATGGCATTGACTGCCACTGCACACATGCAGTTCGTGAGGTAATCAAAATATCAAATCACTATGATGAACAGTTCTATTGAGTATCCCCATCTTTTTGAATTGCCACTGCAACACATGTGTATTCACACGTGAAAAACATCTTTTTGAATATAAGATTCATTGTGAAGCTGTTTATTGATGTTGTGGATATCTGCCTTAATGTATGAAATTTTTTGTTAAACCATGTATTTGACTGTTCTTAAATTTTTTTCTCGCTTTTTCATGAAAGTTTATGCATTGCACCTATTTGTTCAAATTCCTGTGCCACTCATTTTCCTAAGTTTATTTAGGCTTGCAGTTGGGTTGTTATTTGATGCTTACCATTTTTCCATTGTTATGGTTCCCATTTTTCAACTTTTATATTCATATTCTCTTCAATTAGTTCTCAATTTCAACAATTTCAACAGGTTAAGTGTTTCATATATGGAAACAACTCAAACAAGAACAAGGACAAAGCAACCAAACCAGTGGATTGATTGATTAGCATTAATGTGAGTTTGTTGCCTTACTTCTACTCAGTCCTACCATTTAAAACTTGAAGCCTATATCAATATTGGGCAATCCTGTATTGCACTAATTTATTGATTGATGTATAGACAATCTTTTTGGTGGATGCACCTCAATTCATGTTAATGCAGTAATATATCATCAATTTATTTAGGAAATTAAGTGCAATATAAATATCTAAGGAGTAGTATATATTTATCAAGGTTTGAAATTTGAATTTCAAACAGCCATGGTTGCTGCTCTCTAAATGTTTTGAAATTTCACTTTTGGTTGCTGCTCTCTCTATTTTGGCTCACTCTCATTTTCTCGGTTCTGGCGCTTTTCTCCTTTTCCTTCTTCTATTTTTTCTTTCAGTGATTTTCTCTCTTCACAATAAGGTTTGTCACTGTGATGTGCTTCCACCACAATAATCAGATTTTTAATAGTATAGATTTTTATATACCAGCTTTTGATAGTCTATAGTAAATTTTGCACAGGTCTAAATTAATTGCACAAGTCTAATTTTGACCTGAAATGTATAAGAAACATAGTCTATCCCTATAATATGGAATTATTGTGAACCTTTCAAGTTAACAACTGGAAGAAGAAATGTGCTTTATGGAAATGAACATAAGATTCCCCCCAATAATTTCTTATTATGTGATATAAATTACAGACTAATAATGTTGAGATAAAATTTACTTGCTGATTACCATTTATATTAACTTGCTGTATTTCCATTTTTATCAGATTCGATTTATTTCCAATCACTTCAATCCAGGGATGCTACAATAAATATTGATTGTATTTTTTATCTATTTATTTGTTCTATTCAATCCTTTACTGCTAATAAGTGGAGGTATGAAATTCTACAAATCTTACCATATAGTAAATCTTAGAATGCTAATAAGTGTTGCAGTGCTAATATTTTCTTCTTTATGTGCAATTGGGGTTTCGTAATCCTTTGAAACAACTCATGGAGTAGAATTCTAATGTTTTAGATGAGGCAGTTGGGTATGGATTTCAATTGTTATATATCACTCGAGCTAATTTGAAAATCTGTTATTTTCTAATTTCATTTACTAGACTAAAAGGCCATGACCACCCAATGAGATTCTAGGTGCTTTGTCAAGGAGGAAAAAAAAGGACACAAAATATAGATAAGAGAGAGCTTCCGGTCTATTCAAGAAAAGTTATTAAGTTTCCTTCATCTATTCTTTCGGTCTTTCAATTTCCTTCTTGCCTTTCGGTCTTTCAATTTCCTTCTTGGTATTGGTTGTCTGCTGCTATGCTATGTTCTGTTTTTTTTTTTTTGTGTGGTAGAAAATACAGTTTTATTAATTTGATTTTCTCATATATTATTATATTGACAAAGGTGACTGGGTTGAGAGGATCAATTAAAGTTTAATCTGTTAAATAACTGTTTAATTACTTCGATTTAATTTTGTGAGTACCCCTGCATCTAGAGGGCCTTATTGTATAGTGAAGTTTCTTTCCTTAAAGGAATCCTATTTTATCCTCCTACTTTGAGTTAGTTTGGTTAAATTCTACTCACTCTAATTGCATTTTCTGGTATAATTCTGGACATTGAGAATGTAGGCATCATATAATAAGAAGTAGGATAACTCTGTTATTTGTCTTGTGTTGTTTGACTTACTGCTGGATTGGATCGGATGTCAACCTGTGGACGCACCTTTGAGACAAGAATGCTGTTTATTTTCTTATTTTCTGTGAAGTCATTAGTGGCATAGTGAAGTTAGAAACTGCACTCTGTCTTCCTATTTTTTCCGATAAAAAAAGTTGGTGAATTAAGTCAAGGAGACTTAGCAGAATTACAAGATTTAAATACTCCTTATTTAGTATTTATAGATTATTTAGGAAGGATATTTTCAGCAGTGAGAAATGAACTTACTATTGCTGATTCAATGTAACATGATTCATATATAATTATGTGTCTTTCAGTATTTTAGCAATGATTTGATTAATAAACATGTGTATATATAAAAAATATGAACTCTATGCCAATTAGTTAGTATAACATGGTTGATCACCCGTATGGAGCAATTTGCACATGATATAATTGTAGTTTAATTAGAAATTTGTATTTCAAGTGTTGATAAACAATTAAGTTACTTAGAAGAAAAATTTGCTATTCACAATGATCTTAGATAGCTAAAATATCTAATAATGCTTCTGATTTTTTTACCACAAAGTATAACATAACTGAAACATAATTTTATTTTAATTATATATAGAGATATTCAACCACCAGCCTTTCCACTTGGTTTAAAATCTATACCATAGTAAAACATCTTTTTTATGACGTGTCGCTTCCTTATCAATTCTCAGCTTCAGAAATGACGTGTCATGCTCACAGCAACTCTCAGCTTTGGTAATTACGTGTCAACATACCAAACTCCCTCAGCTTCTTCCACTTCTGCTCCTTCTGAAACTGCCTCAGCTCATTTGAAATTCAAAATCATTTGAATTTTGAATTTTAAAAAACTCCCTCAGCTGCATCTAATGAATGTCTCATTTAGGGATGGAGAAATGTTTGTTAGTATCATTAGTGATTAATCATATGAACATGTTTTATAGTTAAACTGTCATTGGAAAATAATTTTTCACTAAGATTTGAAAGTGATGTCTAATGGGTGTTATGTCTAGGGATAGAATAACATTTGTTAACCTTGATAGATCTTTGTTCTTGCATCCAAGTGGTTTAGCTTGACTTGTTAAGGGATTAGGAGTTGAGTTAAACAACTTAGACTCTCTCACATGAGAAATCATGATTAAAGCACTATAGTACGTTAGGGTAGCATTAGAGTGAACATTGGATAAAGAAAACCTTTATAACTATTGAGATTATTAACTTAGTGTATTCAAATCTCCAACACTTAATTTAATTTGCATTTGTCTCCTTGCCCACCTGTTTGTTTTTATTCACCTTTTATTTGTTCCGTTTTTATTGTTTTTAATTATCTTATACAAAAACCAATTTATGTTTTGCCCAGTTATTGAATTTGCACAAATAGCCAAGTCCAAACAAGTCCCATAGGATACGACATTCGGACTTTTTGTTTTATATTATTTGCACGATACTTTTATACGTTTGTCAAGGATTCATCAACAGTGAGGACGGGAGTGAGAGATATGAATCAATTTGGTGGAGCGATATTAAATTAGTTTGTGGGAATGAGGGGGATTATGAGGCTAAGTGGTTCGAAAAAATGAGTTGTGGAAGCTTGGTGAGGGAGATAATACAAGATTTTGGGAGGATTGTTGGTTGGGAGATGAAAGTTTAGCGCATTTATTTCGGAAACTATTCATCAATTCCATGCAACAAGGTGCTTTGATTAAAAACATGGGCTTTTGGGAGGGGGATTTGTGGAAATGGGAATTGCTTTGGAGCCGGAATTGGTTTGAGAGGGAAAAACCTTATGTGGAGCAATGGGAACTCTCATTACAAGCAAGTAGACTTGACAGGGGCGGCAGGGATACATGGATTTGGAGTGAGGATGGCAGTGACAAATACACAGTGAATTCAACGTACTCGGCTCTGCATGATTTGAGATTTGGAGATGAGGGAGACGATTTCTGAGTCATATTTAGTCCCTGGAGATTCCATCAAAGGCTCGTTTTATGTTATGGAGGCTGTTCCTAAATAGACTTCTCTCTCGGGACAATCTTGTTAGGAGAAATGTTCCACTGCCTTTGAATCATAATTCTTGTTTGTGGTGCTCAGATCATGAAGAATCAATTGCTCATTTATTTTTTACTTGCAGAGAGGCACAACACATCTGGAAAATATGTTTTCTCATGGCTTAAGTGCAGTTCGGTTCTTCATTGGGATCTAAGATAACATTTCCTACAACACCCATCGAATCTGACCTGCAGGGAGGAAATTAGAAGGTGGAGAATTCTTTGGTGCTCTGTCGTGAGGTGTATATGGCAGGTGAGAAATCAATGCATCTTTCAAAATGGGAATTTCGATAGTCCATTAATGCTGGAAAAAATTCAACTCACGAGTTTGTTGTGGCTTTCTGGATTAATATCGAGCTTTGGTTATTCTGTCACCCAATGTTGCTTTGATCTAGGGGCTTGTATCTGCATTAGATCTTGATGGCTTGTATATTCACATAGCAAGCATTGATTAGTGTACAGTAGTATTTTCGGTGGTTGCTGAAAGTGGGGTTGAACTTAAAGCCACGTGTTGCATTAGTATTTGTTGGGAGAGCTTCCATAATGCTTCTTTAAATTCTGTTATATGCAGGGATTTGTAACTGCATGTGGGATGATCTTGTTACTTGATGGCTATTTTGTTAGGTTTGTTATTGGGTATTTAGTGGTAGTTTATTGCTTAATACTCTTTAACCATCTCTATATACTCTTTTTTATCTTGTAATTAGGATGGGTATCACTTGTACCTATTCGTATTAATATACATGTTTCTTTTGCCGATAAGAAAAAAACTTATCATGGATGCAAATCTTGTAGTAGAGGCCAAAGAACCCTTAAGAACGTTTGGTACATGTCATTCTGCAGAAGGCTAGAGGGTCGCAACATTGGATCATGATTAAGACAGTTTACACATGTTCCTAATAAACTATTACATTTATCTAATCAGTGTAGTGTACTCGTGAGCGGATGCATGTGTAAAATCGGGAGGAGGGGGTAAATTCTCAAGAATAGATAATTTTTTTGTAATAATAAAATAAAGTAAAATAAAAAAATAGTTTAAACGTTTGTACGAGAGGAGAAATTGAAAAGTATAGAAAAAAAATAATAAAAAAGATGAAAAATAAGAGAAGAGTGAAAGTGGGTATGTATGTTTGTAATTTTTATGAATGTTGTGGTCACACTCTTGTTATTTTTAAGCATCGGTCACACACTAATTTTGTCAATTTTATCTCTTTTGAATTTTACCTTTTTCACATTTTTGTTATAATGATTTGTTCCTTTAATTTTCTTTAAAAAAAATTTTTCGGAAGACCCCGTCACTAGTGCCCCCTTACTCTTTTTTTTTTTTTTTTTTCTGAATCCGCCCATAAGTGTACTACCATTTACTTGTTAAAGGTTGCTCTCAATGTTGTAACTTTGGTTTATGAATCATCTAATGTTATTCCTATTCCAAACTAAGGTGGATATGAATGTTCATTTGCTTCCAGAGGTTAGTGGTGCATGCGGAGGGATTTTTTCTCTCTAATATGTCTTTAGTATGTTTTTCCTATGATGTGATGACTGATAAGTTTTCAGACAAAAGAATGAACAAATCACTATAAAATGTAAAGTAAGGATACTATCAATTATCAATCATTGATAAAAACAGATAAAAAAGAGAGATATTAAAAAAATGGTTTAAAAGAATAAGATGTTTATTTATTATTATTCGTTAACTTAGAGACTTTTCCTAGATTTCAGTTGATTTGATCTCATGAGTAGATATCAAGAACATTTTTAGTGAAAAATTCATTTTGGATTTTTAGATTACTTTCTATAAGTCTTATAATGTCACATAAAATATGAAAATTTTGCTATTTTTTGTTTTGGTGGGAGATTTCAATTTTGATTTTTGGATTTTTTTTTAAAATTCATATTTGAAATTAGTTAAGAAAAAAAATTAAAAAATAATATTTTTTTAAAAAAATTCTTAGAAGTTTTTTTTTTATTTTTAGAATTTAACATCTTTAGTATGAAATTCTTAAGTAACTAGTATGGTACTTGTCTGTAGATAGGATAAAAAGTGTGTTGTTTGAGTTTAATAATAAATTTTATTAAATAATGTATATTTATGTGAATCATGATTGAAATATATTTTTATTTATAATTCCAATAAAGACAAACTGAGTTCTATATAAGCTCGATCACAATAAAAATATTTTATATCTATAGTTGGAATGAAAATTAATGAAAATTAATATTTTAATAGTAGTTATTTCTTTAATTCTTTCGATCTTGGAAATCACCGTTGAAATATGTGCATAAAATAACAAAGTTAATTATATAGAATATCAAATGTGCATTTAATTTTTTTCAATTTAAAAATAATAATAATAATAATTCAAATTTAAATTAAAATAAATTAATATCATATAGTCATATAGATATCATTTATCTTTTAGCCCCCTCCCCCAAAAAATAAGTCATTTATATGCAAATATTATGGGACATAGTTGACAAATATCTTTGTCTCTCAAACATGTAGTCAAGAGTTTAATTTCTATCTTAAAAAAAAAAAGGTTTGATCTCCCGATTTAAATATATAAAAAAATATTTATAAAAAAAGATATCAACTCCTTAAATATACGTAAAAACTTGGATCCTAAACTCTGATCATATCTATCGTTAAATTTCATAATTATGATGTATTTTTGTATTAAAAAAATACCATTACATGTGTAAAGTATTGCAAATCTATATCTAAATTACCATTCCTCTTTCATTCAAACTAACCAAGTACCCAACGCCTAATTTATTGAAGTTCATAAAATAGAAATAGACAATCTTTGAAAATTAAATTATCATAGGAACGTAAACAAGTTATTTATTTAATTCTTTTGATCTTGAAAATTATAGTTGAAATATGTGCATAAAAGAATAAAACTAATAATCTATAATATTAAATGCGTGTTTAATTTTTTCCATTTTAAAAATAATTATTTTTGTAACTTTCTAAATTTTCTAAAACAAACAAACAAATCATAATATTAATATATTAAGTTTAAATTAAAATAATCCGTGTATTGTAGGTTGAGGGATAGTACATGTTCTTACTTTAAATTTATTTATTATTAATTTTTTAAATGAAAAAAAAAAAAAAACATAGATATGGATTGCACATAAGACAAAGCAGCAATGAGGCAGTGCGGCGCAAACCTAGATTTGTCAGTAATAAGTAATAGCAAAGACAGTGCAACACTTACACTATATATAAACCCTCATTTTCACTTTTTTCAATGCATCTTTTCCTACAACATTTTTCGTTTCCTTCTTCTTTGCTCAATCATCATGTCCAACTTCGACGACGACGACGATCAGTGGGTTGCCAGGGCCATGGTTGACGACACCCTAGCCGCCGAGCAGCTCCTACTTCTCCGCCAAAACCGCCCCAACGAAGCCCCCAATCGCCCAAACGAACCAATCCATTATCCTTATATATTCTTTATATTAAGGGTCGTTTTATGGCCTTTTCGATTATTTATTTAAATAAGATATTCTAGTCAAAATCAAAACATCGCAGTGTGTCATTCTTGTACTTTAACTGATCATTTATGAGGAATGACAACGACTATTAGCTTTTAAGAATACCAGCAAAAATCGTCTAAGATGGCTAGCATAATTATCTTTTTTTATTTTTTTGCATAATTATCTTCTTAATAGACTGGTATTTTTATGTCTTTTTTATCGGATTCAAAGCTCTTGTCTCTTTAATTATGACCGTTTAAGACTTAAATTAATAAGTTGTGGCTAAACTAATATAGCGAGTTTCTCAAATTGTCATATCGAATTAGAGGTGCGCCATTATTGCCACTTGTGGAAATAGGTTAACTCTCTAATAAGAAGTTATACTCACATGACGGATCTAAGAAATTTTTTTTAAAAAAATTTAAATCAACATTTATATACAAGATTATGAATTCAGCATTAATATTCGATACAGAGATTTTTTTTTAAAGAAAATTTAAATCAATTTAAGTTACCGATACCCATTTCCTTTCATTTCTTTCACGGTGTCAATAAGTTACCGTTATCCATTTCCTCCTTCGTCACCGATACCAAACAAAGAGCATTCTCGCTCTCTGCGGTGCTAACGAAAGAGGACACGGTGGAGACGAAAGAGGAGCCACCAATCTTCGACTTCAAGAACTACATGGTTTCCAAAGCGACCGCAATCAACAAGGCCCTCGACGATGCCGTTTCGCTCCGTGAGCCGAAGAAGATCCACGAGGCGATGCGGTACTCGCTCCTCGCCGACGGCAAGCGCGTGCGGCCGGTGCTATACGTGGTGGCGTGCAAGCTCGTCGACGGGGACGAGTCCACGGCGATGCTCGCCGCTTGCGCCCTTGAGATGATCCACACCATGTCGCTCATCCACGACGACCTCCCCTGCATGGACAGCGACGATCTCCGCCGCGGGAAGCCCACCAACCACAAGGTCTTCGGCGAGGACGCGCTCCTGGCCTTCGCCTTCAAGCACCTCTCAGCTCTCAGCCTCTCACAACCTCTAACACACATATTATAAAAAAAATCAAAATTTTAATGTCCGTACCCGCAAAACATAAAAATCAACGTGGATCCGCCACTATACCCAATGATGGATCCAAGGAAGATAAGTAAAAGTCTTGACTTTCATTTCGATGAAGACATTTTTACTTTTTTTTAGGGTGATCCATGGTAGTTTAATTTAGATAAAAAAAAATTAATTATTAATCTTTTAAAATATTAAAATCTATTTAAAGGATTGACATTTTTTAATATATATTTTTATCATATGTAAGGGGTTGCGGATCGAACTCATAACCATGCTTAAAAAAAATATTATTTATAAATTATATCACACTATATTGATTCAAGACCTTTAACATATAAAAAGAATAATAGAAATAAATAGATAAATAGAGTATTAATTAAGTTGTTGTTTGCTTAATTTTTTTCCAGTAGTACTGGAACCTATACCTATTTTACATATAAAATTAATAATAATTTTTTTTATGAAACTCAGTATTTATTATAAATTAGATATTTAAATAGTTGCATAAAATAATTAATCCTTCGTTTGATATATTTTTAGGTCTATCCCTTCCGATAACCTACCCTCTATTAGTCATAAACGAGGTCACATTCTTTAACAAAATAAACTAGTCCTAAACTTTTATAAAAGTCTATTTTTTTGTTTAGAAAGATTAAGCTTTAGGTTATTCAAAAAATCTTTTTTAAGTTTGACTGACACATCTATGTGACTTAAAAAAAAATTGTGTTAGTATTATTATTATATTAATTTGTTATAATGGAATAAAATTATGACATTTATTTATCTTTTTTTAAAAAATGTTAAACATATTGACCTATATAAATTATAAAGTGTCAAGCCTATATAAGCTTATTGACGTATAAATTCATGCTTTGTTTATAGACCTTATTACAAAATAATCTGTTAAAAAAGTGATCATCATGTGGGTCATATTGGATATTAAAAACAAATATATGTCATGTAAACATGTTAGACTTCATTCTTATAAAATATAGTTTTTCTATTTCAACTTTGATATCATGCATAGAGTAACAATTATTTTAATTTTTATAAATTATAGTTTTTTTTTTTACATTTTTTTTTACCGTTAGACTATTAGTCTGTTAGTCCATGTAAATAAAAACTAGACTTATAATTTTTTTAATATGAAATATATCTTTAAGCTGACTAACAAGGCAAAGGCAAAGTAGACTTTCAAATACACTAAGTGAAACCTAAAAATAAAGAGGCTAGGGTTATTTGACCAAAATCTTATTCAGCCTAGCCTATTTTTATTATATTGGACTTAGAAGTTTAGAATTTTATTGTAATGTATTATATATATATATATATATATTATAATATTTAATAGATGATCATTAAATGCATTAAAATCATTAAATAATATATTAATTAAATAATAAATGTATTTGAAACAATATTTTTTATAATTAATTAAAATACAAGCAAGAATAAGTATGGATACATAGATAACCAATAGATAAGAGTTCAAATATTAAAATTATTTATGATTCTATATCGAAATATTTGTTTCATAAAGTACAAATATAAAAACAAATATTATAGTAACCTATTCAAACTCTAACAATTATAATCCTTACCAGTATATAAAAAACAAAAAGAAAAAATATGATGCCTACCACTTTTTCATTTGTCTAAGTTGTCAATATCTTGTAAGACAAAGTGGATAATACATGGATATTCATGTTTCGAAAAAAAATGTTCAACTGATGCATTTGCAAATTAAAACGTTTATACACAAAACAGTATTATTAGATATTGGATCCTAAACTCAGACCGTATTCCATAATTCTAATATGTTCTTGTAATTTTAAATAATAAAATATATCTTCACATGTACAAAGTACTACAAATATAAATCTACATTGTATCACTCTTTATTCAAAGCAACCCAACACATAGTTTAGTAAAGTTCATAAAGATGACATTGACAATCTTTGAAAAATAAATTTTTATAGGAAGCCTTTATTACAGAATTAATCAGACTTCTCTCTCATGGTAACAAAAGTTATTTCTTTAATTCTTTCGATCTTAGAAATTACCGTTGAAACATGTGCATAAAAGAATAAAACCAAAATTTTCCATTTTAAAAATAATTATTTATTTTAAACTTTTTAAGAACTTTTCTTAACAATAATAACAATAATAATAAATATTTTGAGTTTAAATTAAATAAACATGATATATATAAATATTATTCATATATATTATGTGTAACATGATTGATAAATACTTTTATTCTTAAATATGTAATTAAAAATTTAAATGTTAGATTTGTATACGAAAAAATGTTTATTAGAACAAATAAATCCTTTAAATGATATCATTATTTTGAGAAATTTATCCTTAATTTTTTTTAATTGGAAATAACTTGAGTTCAATCTGCAAAAAGTTATTAACCAACAAAATTTTATACAATTAATAAGAAATATATTTATATTTAACGAAAATATAAATTCGATTCTTGTTCTCAATATAATATATAAGTATTCATGTAAGTGATAATTGAAACCTGAAATATGTCTGACATAAGTGACACTAAAACAAAAATGGTTTAATTGAGGATGAAATAATAAATGGGGCACATAATCAGTGTATACCATAGAAGTAGGTTGAGGGATAGTCCATGGTTTTATTTCATTAATTATTATTAATATTTAATTTATTTTGTTTGAAAGTGATGGGAGAGTTAAGAATTGGGATGTGAGACAAAGCAGCGACGAGCCTGTAAGCCCCACCCCTTGTGTAGGTTTATTTGTTTGTCGAATATCCAGACACACTATATAAACCCACCCTCTTCTCAACAATTTATCCTACATTTGCCACCATCGGACAACATTTTCTTCTTCTTCTTCTTCTTCATCATGTCCAATGTCAACGACCGCTGGGTTTCGATGGCCATGGCTAACGACACTCTCGTCGCCGACCAGCTCCTCCTTCTGCGCCACCACCACCACCGACCCTCCGTCATTCGCGGCTGGGTCCGCCGCCAGCGCCGCACCCCGAGGCTCCCCGTCACCGGCGTCCGCGCCAGCCCCACCACTCCCCTCACCTGGACTGCTGCCACCTCCGTCAACGGCTACGAGGGCCACACTCGCAAAACCGCACTAACCCATCATCCCTCAGCATCAAAGGTGACTCTTTTCTTTTCTTTTCTTTCTCCGCTTCGCTTATTTTTACGGTTCCCACCACTCGAAAACTCTCTTTTCTGTTTTCTTACTTTCCTTCTCATTCCTTCCAAAAATTACCATTCACAATTTATTACCCACCACGCCTCCGACCTCCGCCGTGAACGCCTTCCGTAACTTCCGTTCCGTTCCCTTCTCGCGTTTTTTCCTCGCCGCTTCTCTCTCGGAAATTACCGTAATCGCCCTTCTTCCAACCCCAAAGGCATTCTTTGTTTTTTTTTTTTTTTCTTTTTCTGGTTTTTTTATACTATTAAAGTATTTTACGTTATTAACTGAAAGGGAAATGACATTTTTTATATTTTTTACTAGTTTGGAATGGTTTTCCTTAATTAAAACGTTTGAATATGTGTTCTTTGTTATTTTATTAATCAAAAAAGGAATTATACAAAAGTAATTTAATTTAATATAATTTAAATGTTTGCCTTCAAGGCTTCAATAGTATTGTACAACTGCCGGGATCGGCGAACGAGGGTCAGGGGAAGTTTCGTACTATCGAACTTGTCCTCGTCAGGTTTTAGTGGTGGCGTGTACTATGGTGGTGTTGTGTCGTGTTATTAGTGGGTGTTTTCTTGCGTTGTGTTGTGTTGTGAGGTTCATGCACAACATAATCCACTGTAATCTTCCTCACTGTACCTCTCAGTGGGGGGCATTCTCCTCTGTTTCCTTCATTCATAAATTCCCTGACCACGGCTGAAAGTACAAACACCAAATCTATATTAAATTAAAAAAAAAAAAGTAAATTGATTGTGTTGTGTTAGTTTGATTTTAATGAATAATTAAAATGAAACTAATTATTTCATTTATTATTTCCAACAACGGTCGACGAACACTTAATGCGGATAATATTTATTTGATTATAAAATATTAATTTTTTTAGTTATTTAATAGCTAATATTAAATAATTTTATATTTTAATGTAATAAATACTCACTACCTTTCTCAATAAAAATAAGATATTTTATTATGTTAAAATATAAAATAAATAAGGATTTTGTTAATGAGTGGTCCTTGAGACATTTGTTAAAGAATTAAAAAAAATGTTTTTTTTTTAAATCACAAGAAAGTGTAAAAAATAATAAATAACACAGTTTTATACATCTCAATATTTTTTTTTTATCAACCAATGACAGTAGTTAATATTTGTCATGAATATTTAGTTTTTAATAATTAAAGATATTTAATCGAAATATACAGCATTAAATATTCTTCAGTTAATGAGATACACACCAACATCATTGTAATTCCAGGCAGTGGATGGTTACTGGTTGTGCATGTTTTTTAACTTGGCCTGCTATTCCAAAGGATAACATGGTCTTTTAGGCCTGATAATAGTGGGGTCCAAATAAATGAGAATCTTTGGTCAATTCTTTTGGTATATTTTATTCCCGATTGGGCTTTTCCTTTTTACTTTTTTTTTCCCCCCATAATGAGTAAAAGGCTAATAGTGAAGAACTGATGATGCAATGCAACCAGACCACGTAGAACGGATAATGAAGTTGGAGTAAAAGTGTGCGACTATTTGTTAGCTCCCATATATAGGGGAAATGTTTGTCACCAAATTAATGGCACCAGTATCGAGATATTCCTTTCTATAGAAGACATGTTAATTTTTTCTTAACACTAGTCTTCTTAATATGAATTTTTTTAATACCTAGTTGTACGTGTGTATTTTTTTATTTTAGAAACGATGGCATCTTATGACTTATATACTATAAGATTGGTGGTGGGATTTACGTGATAGTACGGAACATAGCAGAGTAGGATCAATATATATATATATATATATATATATATATATATATATATATATATATGACATTACGATAGAGTTTGGTACGGGTGGGAATTACATTTATAATTAGAAGATTAGTTTATTTTGGAGTTAAATTCTTTCTTCAATAATTTCTTGAAAGAGTTACCTCTTTAATTAAACATTACGAAATGTGACATATATAAATGCTTGCTATTCATAAGTACGAAGGGATAAACAGTGTGTGGTGTGTAGTTAGTTTTAAACTGAATAATTGCATAACCTCTCGCTCCTTTTTTGTAAAAAATATCGTATAGTTCTATTTGTTAAAGAAGGAAAAGATCTAATATTCAGCCAATTCTTAATGTATAGTAATTTTTTTATTTGATAATTTGAACAGTAATATGCCTATAGGATCAAATCATTATTTTCTTTCGGTTGTGATGAATGTCTAAGCTCTTCTATATTTGATGCCTTGCAGGCTGTGGATGTAAGTGAAACTGCCGCTGATAAAAGAAGGGCAAGGAAGAAAAGAGTAAGTATAAACTTTTCTATAGATGTATCATGTATGTATTTTTATACTTAGTTGCTAATGATCAATGCAAGTAGTAAAAAAAAAAAAAAAACACAAAAGTGAGTTATAATGTATATTATCAGCAAACAAAATTTCATCATAACTATTTAATCGATTTTGTACAGTTTTTGTTTCAGCTGTTTCTTAGAATTGCAATGAACAATGAAAAATATTATTTCATCTTATTTATGGGTAAAAGATGAAATATATTCTCCTTGTTTGTGTAAGTGAGTTTCTGAGGTTGTGTTGTGTCTCCAATATCGCTTAATATCTTAAATTCTTAATTCTTTTAACTTGTATCTCGTTTGCAGATTCTACGTGATCTTAAACGGGAGCATAAACTCAGTCTAGATGAAAATGAGGATTTAAGAGATGTACGACTTGTATTAATTTTCACTTTACATGTATATATATATAGAGAGAGAGAGAGAGTGACAGAGAGACATCATTCTTATTGCTTTTTGTTTTGAAATTGTAAACAGAAACTTACAGCCGTTAATCTGACAGTTGAGAAAAATAGACGCAATGCCAAAAATATAAAGAAATTAAAGGTAACTTTGTTGTTATTTGAGGCCTTTTTTAAGACACAATTGTGTGATATATTAGAACCTAATTATGGCGTTGACATGTGATAACAGCAAGCTTTGAACTCAAGAGGGATATTGAAAACGGCACAAACTATTCTTGACCGGCCTAAGTCTGTGGCAGCTGAAACCGATACAGCGAACTTAGGCTCAGAACAGATTCTCGAGGGCAAGCCAACTCCTGTCTGTTCAGCTGCAGGTGCTCCTCCCTCCAACCAACGAGAGATTGGTGGCCAGAAACCTCTATTGTTGCTGCCTGATCTAAATCAACCACCGGAGGAGTATTTGACGGAATTTCTTGGATTCAGCCAATGAAAAATATTTGCCAAACTTTTATATTTAGATAGTGATAGTTGTTTGCTATACACATAGCACATCACCAGTAACTTAGCTTATGCTAATGTACATGCAGCTGGTAACCCGTTCACTTTCCCTGGCCTCAGTCAAAATCACCGTAAACTATTTTTTAATTAATGATCATACTGAGGGTAGTACTGTGGAGATCCTTTATAATAACTCAGCTAAAAGTTTCATTCTTTCTGTTACTGCTTTTCTACATTTTTCAAAGATTCTTCAGGGCAAATCTCTTTCCTTTATAGAAATTGTTCTGCTCAGTGAGAACAGAAATGTCCAACAAGTGATGTTGGATAATTTTATGTTGGATCAAACTCTCTCTCTCTTAAGAAGCTTATGAATATGAAGCAACTCAAGGAAGAAGATCACAGCACAGTAAACACGACACGTTGGGGGGTGCGGTGTGTGCTTGTGTAAAAGGAAAAGAGAGAGTCAGAATTGTGTACATTTCATCATGACTGAAACAGTATTTATAATACAATACCTGGACGTTGGTAACGGTACTTGAGGCCCCATTATCTTAGTCCAAATGGTTGAACGCAACCTCTTTCCTTGATTCATGGAGATTATGGTAACTGGAAGATACTAACTGCATCCCCTATCTTTGAGGTGGTTATTTAGTGGGGAAGAATATAACAATAAATATTGTTTATCCGTAACAGATGCCCCTCAGCCCGGTCTTCTAGCATTCTGGATGGCCGGGATGTATCAATAACGAAGCCGACTATACTTTTTAGGTAATACCTAAGCAGGGCTTGGTTCGATGTCCGAACCGACATGATCATCGTCCGAGCCGAAGTGACATTCATCCAACCCGAGATGACTGATATCCGAGCCGAGATGATTGATATCCGAGCCGAGATGATCACCATTCATACCGAGGTGTACTTTGTACCTGTCCCTTGTAAATATGGCACATCACCTGACCAAGTCTGCCAATTACCCCTTGTCGATTCCAATGTCGACCTGCTCTTGTCTTTTCACAGCCGCCTGGACAGCTATAAGCATGGAAGAATGGAACGCCTATGATCATAGGAGAATGGAACGTCTCCTTCCCTTTAACTGCCACGTGTCCCGTCTGATCAGTTTTTGTTCTTCCCTTGCACGCTTCAATCATTTCCTGTGTGTGCTAATGACATTTTTGTCCCTTTTGCGTCTTTCTATGACCAGCAGTTATTATCTATAATTTTTGAATTCTGGCAGTTACACTTCTTGTTTAATGCGTCCTTTCCGTTTCGTTTCATTAAAACACTTTTGCTTCACGTTGCCCTTCACATCTTCTGCATTTTCATCTTTGTGCCCTTTCTGCATCCGTCGCATCTCTGCTTCCTTGCTCCTCCCAGCGCTTTTCTGGAGTTATCTGTTCTTCGCCATTACTGCTCTCATTGCCATCCTCTCCCTATCCAGGTATCTAACTGCTCACTATCTTCTTTCCTTTTGCTGTCATTATAATTGTTTACATCTTCTCTCTTCTCCTATACGAACCCTAAGTATCAACCTCCTCTGCACATTTTTGCCCCTTTACATTCTTCAGTTTTTTGTGCCTTCTTTCTTCTTCATCATGAAATATACCCCTGAGGAAGAAAAGGAAATTCGCAACTCTTGTTCCCCTCGTGCTGCCTTTTGGCTCTATGGTTTGCCCCTTCCTGAAGAAGAAAAAAGGAAATCCCTGCTTCGAACCCCTTCGGGTCCGGGCAATTCCAAAGCTTCTACCCCAAAGCCTCCTGTTCCTTCCAGATTAGGCCCTAAACATCCCAATCCTTCTAGGTTAGGGTCTTCTAATTTGGGGTCTTCATCACGTCAAAGATCAGCAATCCTTGCTTCCCAATCTAGGGCCGCTGAATCTAGGGCATCCCCTAAGGACTGCATCCCTTCTAGCGATGCCCCATCAAATGCTCCTGAAACCTACCCCTTAGCCGAGCCAGGTTTTGAAGTTCAATACGAACATTGTTCGAAATGTATTGAAGAGTTTATGTACCTAGAAAGTAGGGATCTTAATAGGCAGGCCGAGGACCTGTTGGACCGCTGTCATCATAATTCTATCTGGGTTCTTAAACCTGTCCCCAGCGAAATTCCTACTCCACCATTCCAGTCGGATTTCAATGTCGGGGTGCCGGCTGCTGTTGAAGAATCTGCCAAGCCGACTTCAGCCTCTTCTCAACCCAATCCATTGACGGTTCTTCTTCCAGGTACTTGACTGATTGTTTTCTTTTTTATTGTTATAGGTAGCTATGGATCCAACCGTCGCCAGAACCGTTGACGAATCCGCGACCAGGTCTTCTTCCCAAACTCTCTCCCCTGCTCTGACAGGTAGGTTCCCCTGGGTTGCTCATGAGGTGTTACAATACACCTCGACGATGAGTTCCGAGGACCTTGCATCCCTCCCCCTTGAGGATCTAGAGGGTTTCCATGTTTGTCTTCCCCGCCCGGGTGAGCCTATATGCTCTACCCGAGAGGGCAATGACCCTGACTTCTTTTTGTTTTACAAAGACATAATTACTCGGCTGGGAGTCCGCCTTCCCTTTACCGACTTCCAAATGCGGGTGTTAGAACATCTGCATGTCGCTCCTTCCCAGATTCATCCGAATGGCTGGGCTTCTATGCAAGCCTTCGAAATCCTTTGTCAGAAACTAGAGGTTCCCTGCACCTTTTCCTTATTCTTTTATTTTTTTCTCAGTCCAAACAAACCGATCAGGCAAAGAACCTGCCGATCGGAAAGGGTGGACCTCTTTCCGAGGTCGTAAGGACCGTCAATGTGATCGTCGGCTTTTTTCTCTTTTTGCTGAGTCTTTTAAAGGTTTTAAAGACAAATTCTTTAAGGTTGTTGCCGAACCCGGTCAGCCCTCATTTTTTGCTAGGCCTGAGTCTTCCTCGAGGCCATGGAAGTTTCCTTTATATTGGACTTCCACCCATCATGATCTTCCTTCTGCTGCTTATCGAACCG
>PYAF01004116.1:1416398-1435915 GCA_007407185.1 Glycine tomentella | reverse complement strand
AATATAAAAAAAGTTGAAAAAGAGCCAATACTTTTATTTAAATAGAACTTAATAAACTTGCTTTCAATAAAAAAATATTTTCGTGTGTGAAATATTATATATAAATTTAATTTAATAAATTTACATATATATATATATATATATATATATATATATATAAACAATATGTGCTGATTTGTCATTATCATATCTCATCATTGCAGTGGAAGAAAATGCATGGAATATATTCCATAAAACTGGTGATCGTCGGGTGTTCATATTCACATATGGTTTTGGAAATGGGCTATAACTGACTCATCCACTAATTGAATAGATAAATATGGAAATTTGTTTTGAGGCAGACCCAATTTATATGTGGCTTGTGAGAGTTGACAGCCTGCCTGCAAAGAAATTAGCATATAAAATATAAGACTTGAACCACAGATTCACACTATCACAATGACTTCATTCAGCTACCTATTCTCGCTCGTGGTCGAAATTTCGCAACGAAGGGTAAGCATTTGTTTGTGTCTTCCGATCCTTCTCAGTTTCTCAAATCGCTCATATATTTTATGTTTGTGTCATTATTGATTTTAATTTCAACGCTTTTCTTGGTAAAACTCAATTTTTTTAGTAGAAAACTTGCTTATGGCAATTGTAACATACCCTTCGTTGCTAAATTTTGAGGCTAAGTGCAGAAATAAAAAAAATCCAATAATGTAGAAGATTATTGAATTAACTGGGAAAGAAATATTGGGTTAGTATGTTAGATATGAGCATGGTTAGATTTGCCTAGGAATAATAATTAGACACATGTTCTTAAACCATGACACTTAATCACCATTCAGACGTTCAACTATTCATTCATTCTTGAAATACTTCTTAGCTGAGAGCTGAACAGAAAGAAATTGTTCAGACAAATTATCATCTAGAAAGACCTCAGCTGAATCACGCTTGATTGGAGTAACAGGCATCACAGCTTGTGAATCATGGTTAGCTACTTCATCCACAACTTTCTTGGTTGAGGTTGCAGCCATTGTAACCTCCATATCATGATCAGCCCTCGAAAGTGATTGTTATGTAAAAAACCAACGGAATAAATGAATTTTACTTCAATTATAATAAAAAATAATTTATTAATATAGACAAAAAGTATATATACACCGAATAAATGAATTTCATTTGAAAGTACAATAAAAATATTTTTTTAATATAATAGATACGTATATCACATTGTAAAACATAACTTATGATTTCATATTAAAAGGAATCATCTTCGTTGTTGGACAAGGGAACCTGATGTCTAGTTGTATCGTATCATAAAGCAGTGGACCAATAAATTTATTATATTAGTAATAAAATTTATAGATGCACATCAAGTATAAGTACATTAACAAAGTAACATTCCTACTACCTTAACTTCAGAAGACAAACGAACTTGAGTTTCAATTGAATCCTATCATAAAGTACCAAGGAAATAAAGTTATTTATACATACTAAGCCTTAATAAATTATTGAGATAATATTGCTAGTACCTCAACATTTGACAGTAGGTCCATAATTGCTTGCATTAGTTCAAGATCATCAAATATTTTATTCATAGATGAATTCTTATATTTAGACTGAACCTTGATTTTAAATGTAAGAGTACATCCCAGTACATCATAGAGTGGATTCGGGAACACATTAACACTTTTATCACCACCCTTAGATATACATAAACAAAACAGTAAACCTATCATGAAAACAATCATAATAATATAAATAAAAAGAAAGATAGGAGTAAATGAAACATTTATAGACATACAATAAACATCATGTCGCTTAATTCTTGTGCAAATTTACCTATAAGTTCCATGCACTCATGATCCCAAAGCACAAAATTGAAACTTTGTTTCTTGTGATACACGGTCACTTCTAGCTTATACCTTATACACACAAATACAATTGGCTCTCAAAAAAATTTAAAATAAAATCAAATTTAGTGTGTAATGGAAAACTAAAAGTACACAACCTTAATATACTCCCTTCATTGCATTTGCCACATGAACATATGAATGATCCATTTTCTAGTAAAACACTCTTGTTGCACTTCATGCATGATGCATAACACCATTCATGATTCTCTACAATAATTCTTCTGATAGTGCCAACAGTAACACAATTTGTTGCCTATTCAGCCAAGTAATTATGATAATCAACAGTTGGCTAGATCAATTAATCATGTCAAATTTAGCAATGACAAATACATATAATAGAATATTGTGATGATGTCATTGATTTTAGAGAAACTCTTCACCTCTGCTTTTTAAAAGAACTTTTCTTTCTCTGAATATTGTGATGATCTAGAAGATTGTGACAGTGTACGATCCTTTTATGAAGAGCTTTGTGTTGGAACTCCAATAGGAAAACTAACACCAACTCTATTGTTATAGCAAATAAAAAAAAATGATTAAGCACGATAAACAAATCTCCATGATAACTACATACAAAGAAAAGAGAGCACACAAAGTAACTGACCTTTCTTTAAATTGTTGTATTTCAGGCAATGATTCATTAATCAACAACTTTGAACCTTGCCATGTATTAGTTATTGGAATTGGGTAAACTCCTGTCAATTTAATAAAAGGAAATAAGTTAGATGATTAAGTAATAGAAAAAAATGACCAAGGCACGATTTTTTTATATAAAAAAATCCAAATCAAAAGTGCAAAACCTTGCGCCTTTTTGATGCGCGGGTGTGTTAACATAATAATAATTGTCTCCATATTATCTATCTCTCTCAAATAATTCACAAATTGTAAACAGAGATCATCCCAAAGAGTACATGTAACAGTTTGACCACTATGATCAAATAAAAATTTTAATTATGTAAATCTAATACTAAGCACATAAAAAATAATAAAATAGATATAGTTTTTGTACCTTTGATGTTTTATGGTAAAGAGGATCCTATTTGGACTGCTATAAATATGATGTGATGTCAACTCATGAACAACACCAATGACATATAAAATATGAAAGCAAAGAGAAAAAAAAAATAATAATTCATATACATCCTCACTATATAAAACTAATTGTAGACAAGAACATAACATACTGAAACTTGTTTGACAATAAATAGCATTACCAACTAATAGATCGTGTTGGTAGGTTCCAGTAAGGATATCAACAAAATTAATAGTCATATGCCTTTAAAGGGATATTGGATAGGTTCTGTTCTATGACAATAGTGACACCGTTAAAAATCAACTTATATGGATCCAAACATAGCTTATACTGGCCCTAATTGTTTACAATTTTAAAGTTATGCATCATATAAGTGTTGTTCTCCTTTAGAGTCAATTTTCATTTCTTTAACTCCTCCTTTCTTATAAAGACATGAATCTTATCAGTATGCGAGAATAGAAATCATAGTCCAAAAGTAATAATCTGAAAAGATAAATTATTATAACATCATACAATATCAATTAACAACATAAAAAAGTTAAATAAGACAATATTTTCATCCATGATAATCATTTCTACTTGTTCAAATTTATCTTTAGTTTCAACAAACCACAGGTCTATGATTCTAACTGCAAGCTTCAAGGTATCCTTTGTGTTATCGATATCCCTTATGAAATCTTTGTGATGTGTCATGCTTGCAGAAAAAAAAATTAATAGGAGAAAAAATAATCAACAACTAATAATAATCATCTCTCCATCACAATCTGCAATATGATCAACCACAAAATCAACTCGTAAATTTAAGTCTTTTATGCAATACCAAAATCTTTCAGCAAAATAATATAGAGAAAATGTTCTCCTTTTATTTTGTAACTATTTTTGTAGAAAACCAAAACATCCTTTCCCACCTAAAGAATGATCACTAAATGAAAAACGAATCCAAACATGGAAGTGAAAAATGAAACCCTTCATTTTGAATATTGGAACCATTGTTTGGATCTTTCATAATGCACAACCGAATCTTTTATATAAAAATTACATTTCGACCAGTCACGTACATTAATCAAAATGAAAAGAAAAAAAAAATCTGAGGAAGAGAAGAAAATCTAGAGCCGACTCATTCTTATTTTTTTATCCATTTTTTAGCTTTTTTCTTTTTCAAATTCATCACATTGCTTCTCTTCTTTTTGTCCTTTGCCCATTTCATTCTCCCTCTATCAGCTCACTCAACTAAGTCCAATAAGAACTTAAGTTTAATTTACTAATATGCCCTTAATATGTCAAGTGTTGTCCAACTTAAGAAGTTATACATGAAGTAAACTTTCATATATGTGTAGTAGAAAACAATGATAAATCTAATGGACACAAATTTTTAGCTAAAAAATCCAGCTTTAGGAATCCGATTAAAAATGCTACGAGACGTGTGGACTCACCCTTTGAAGTTTGCTACTATAGTTGACAAAGCAGTGCTGACGCTTACAAAATTCGAAGATCCTAATCATTATAAGAGTGAACAAAAGATTTGAGGTGAGTCATACTCATAATGATAGTCCTTAAAAAAGAATACATTTATATAAAAAATAAAATACTGAATTAATTAGCTTTTTCTTCTTTTAGAAATAAAAAGAATATGGATACATGAATCCTTGTGTAATATATACACTTAATTGATATTCTTAATTTGTTTTTTCTATTTTTCCTTTATTATCACATTATATTACTTTTTATATTTATATTTTTTTTCTTCTATCTCTATCTCTTTCTACAGGTATCCATATATTATTTTCTAAACAAAAATTATATTTTTCATATTTTAGTGTGACTAACCCTAAACCTTTTAGGGAGTTTTTCTCTCATTATATTTATTGATTTTATCTTTGTTTTCTCCCTTTTTCTCCTTGTTTTTCTCAAATGAAAAATAAGATGCATTGCACAAAACAAATGCCAACAATCAACAATATTGACGGAGTGCAATGTGTTGGAAGAGGATTGCTATTAATATTTGGAGGGAGGCTTTTAGGCTAAAGGATTTCTGGAAGAGTAGAAAGATTTTGGAGAAGAGAGATTTTATTACTTGAACTTGATTTTATGGCTTGATACAAATGAGCAAATCCTACACCTATTTATACTTGGCCAACTTCTCATCCAATGGCTAAGATTTCTCCAACACAACTTTGATCCAATGGCTATAATTTAACTTCTACACAATTCCACCTAAATATCTATCTTCTACACACTTCCATACTTATCCATATCATTCTACTTTTAAAGATATTTCTAGAACACATTTCTAGAACATGGGCCAAATGGGCTTCACACTCTAGAAAATAGGCTAATTGGGCATATGATTCTAAGAATTTTCTTAAGCCCAAATAATTATTACAAATCAAGTTTATTTTACATTCAACACAATGCTGATACAATATAAGAGAATATTTTCTTAGGATTTTTCTTTCAACAATGATCGATTTATAAACACATAGAAAGTATATAAAGTGTAAACACTCGTTTTACCCCTTTCATCTTTTGTATTTTTGTTCTTATATCTTATCATATATATAATCAATCATATTATCACTTCTCTGTGTCTATTTCTTTCTCACCCAAGTGGAATAACATCGATCGAGTGTACATACGTCTTTATTCTTTTCCTTTTTCAGCTCGATCCATTGGGCGTCAAAAGCAAAATATATAAATTGAAGATAGGTTCTGATTATCCGAATGTAGTAATTCAAGATCTTAAATTCTTCTTTTTCTGGTGTAACAAAGGTCCGAAGCCTAAAAAGGAGATCGTTTGCAGAATAAAGATCTATAGCTATCAATTATAACAAGCAATAAGCACACAATTAGGAACAACAGAAAATTTGTGATGATCCAAGTTGGCCATAGCATTAGGTACAAAATTAGTTTTTCTCCAAATATAGCAGCATCTAATTAATCTCCCAATCAGACTTCACTAGAGCTGAAATTTCTCGCACCATATTTGATAGACTGAAATCTGAATGTGTTGAAGGGCAACCCGGCCGGCCGAGTTCAGAAACGTTATGGCACACTTGGAGTCTGACTCAATAATAATCTTATAAATGAGAGCCTTTACATATACATATACATATACATATACATACATACATACATATATATATATATATATATATATATATATATATATATATCTGTGTGTGTGTTTATGATTTTTAGAGAGCGTGAGAAATGGCCCATATTTCAGTATGAGTAATTGAGCAAATACCCAATATCAAAAGCAAAAGTTAGAAGGGTACAATTTGTATGATCCCGAAACACACCTCCACAAGCTTACATTGTTTCATTTGTTTGAAGGCTGGAAAATTGAACCATCTGTATGTGTTTACTTTCAACCACCCCACAGGAGGTGTATACCTTCAAGGTGGTATACACGTCTAGAATCTTAGTAATGGCTCAGTTTACTTTTCAGTTTGACTTTCAACAATGGCTTTGTTGCTCCTTTAATTTGCCAGAGCGAGTAGCAGTCTCAAACATTAAAATTAAACTCCATTTATCTTTTTTTGAAAAATAAAAGTTGAGTCAAACAAAATATTAAGAAAAATAAATTTTTAAAAATAAATATTATATGAAAAACTTGAAAAGAAAAAAAAAAAACTTTGAAAAGCTTATTTCAGGAGCTTTTAAGCTTTGTTTCTTTATTTCAAACCTGGTTTAAATTCAAATTATTTTTAAAATTTTAAAAAATTATAAAACTACTTAATAGACTTAGACTTTAAATTAAAATTTTTTTTAACTATAACTTCATAGTGTTGTTTAAAGTCTAAAAAATTCAGACTCAATTCTTTTTTTTTTCTTAACCTAACTTTTCTTTAAAATAAATTCATGATAAAATAAGATAAATTGTGAGGTAGAGTTATATTTTATGTTACTTTTTTATAGTTGACTTGTATGATGTTATTCATCAAATAAAAATTAAATAATTATTTTCTTATCTTGGTCATTAAATATGTTCTGAATAAGTGAATGTTTTATTTTAAAATATAAATGAAATACCGTTTTACTTTTGTAATTTTGATAAAAATAAAATAAAAGAATAATAACATGAATTGGGAGGTAGCAATCATAGTTCTAGGATTTTGCTTTTTGGCATTAAAAATTTGGGACTTATTTTGTAAGTTTGCAAATTAAAGTTTATATTTTTAATTTCTCTAATTTACAAAATATTTTAAATTTCTCAAATTTACTTGAAGGAAAAAAAAACATAGACATTAATACGAGGGAGTAAAACATAATTAAGTCTAAAATAAATATTTGAATTAATTCAATATTGAAGGTTTGAAAGTAAAGTGCAATATTTTCTACTTTCAATTTATTATATTATTTTGGGTGCAATCAGTCAATCAGAGGTGCTATACATATCAAATCCCCACTGGTGCCACGGGTACTGAAGCCTGTTACAAGTGCAAGCTGACGACGATTTTCTTTATATTTTCAGCATCAATGTAAGGCGGATTGCAGGGTGATTTCCACCACTCAATTCGAACAATTCATGACATAAATCGATTGCTTTTCTGATCTATGGCTAGAGAACCCTTCTTCATTAATAACTGTAAATAAATACACTGCTTTCGTGAGTATCATAACATAATATGAACATGCCAACGATTTTTATTCAGAGAAACAGACAGACCTTTACTATCTATATCTGTTTTTCTACGGGCTTATAAGTCTATGTTTGGACAAAAATTAAAACTGAGGGGAGCTGGGAAAAAAATCAGATCATGTTTTTTTGTTTTTACACGTAATAAAGGATAATGATACTAAAAAGTCGTTACAACAAGTAATTTAGTATTTTGATTGGGATTTAGTGCAATTGGTTTGTGATGAAAAACCAAACATGGACTTAATTTCCATCTTAAAAATGGAATTACCACTAGAGGTACCAACTTATTGCATTGATGTTTGGTTTGAGTCTTAGATCCAAATAAACAAATTGTTAAGACTTAATGTTACCAGTCCAAACTTTGAGTAGAGTGAACAATTCTCATAGTTTGAGAACCTTCGTTTTATACACTAAGATCTACGTGAGATAAAAAACGGAATTATACATCTTACATGCACGGATAATCACACAAGAGATACGTACTATCATAATTCAATAAAGTCATATACGTAGTCGTATAAGACTCAAGTAATTAAACAACTCTCTCTAACTCCAAATACTCATGAAAACTGTACAAAATTGTTTATTCCTACAAACATTGATTTAAACGTTAAAGTCCTTTTACAGATACTCTATTAGTGTTTGACTCGTGAAAACTGTACAAAATTCCCGATCTCACTTAGAACTCCTATACCTGCTAGAACTACCATCGAACAATTTTCATATTTTAAGTATTCCACAACTTAATTAGAGACCTTTTTTACTTTGTTCTTTCTTTCATTCTGAATTTATATATATATATATATATATATATATATTAATTTAATTTTTGGATACTTCTTTTTTTTAATAGAAAAAATTGTCATTTTGTTGATTTATGTCTTTTAATTACTTAATTTTCGACATAAACAAACCAAAGAAAACTTTGATGTTTGTTTTTTTAAAAAAATTATGTTTATATTTAATTTTCTTTTATGTGAAAAAAACTTAATAAATCATCTTCCCTTTTGGCTTTTCCATTTATTTTCCTTTCCCCTAAATTTAAAAATACCATTAATTTTTTAAAAAATATCATTCAATTTCTTGTATTTTTCCGTAAGAATTGGCTGTACTGTGTTGTGTTAATCTCTCCTACTTCGATCTGACCTCAGGAAGTTTCTCCCCAACTGCAACTGCCACTGCCAATTGCAAGTCCAGCAGGAATAGAACTCTCAATTGTACACTTCTTTATGCGACAAGATACCTGTGCCACATCTTTACATCCCCATCATTATTAAGCATATCATTTCACATCTTAAAAAACTAAGAAAAAAATATTATAATAACACATAATAATGATAATATGCAAACAAGAATGACATTCTCACACACCGCTTATACATTCAAGCAAGATGCAGCTGGCTACAAACCATGAATAATGCAAAATGCTGGTAACAATCTTAGTTACATCATTTCCCTTTCCATCATAAGTTCATTCAACCCAAATTAAAATTTAAACCGCTTATTATAGTTAGTGTCCATAATAGGACTCTAATTCAGCGTGTATAATAAAGATTGTATGCATCTTAAAAAACAAAGCCCTTCCTTCACTCATTAAAGTACATATCTTTCCAGGTTTAGTGAACATTGATAGCATAGTTAGCCGAAATTAACAACCAAATTAAACATCAAACAAAAAGAAACAAAGAGCCAGCTAACATTAGACATAAGATTTGTACAATATTTAACCTAAACCACCATTCTAGTGTTTGTAAAAGCCAAAGTTCACACCAAGCTTCAAATCCACCTCCACATTCCCATTCTCACCAATACCATAATCTTTTCGAAGTTGAGGCACCCCACTGAACAATTGTTCCACAGAAGAACACTTCCTAGCGTTGTTACGCGCGGTTTTCGGCTTCACGGCACCACCATGAACCCCTTCCGCAGAAAGTGGCAACACCGAGGGTATCTGGAAGTTGGTCCTCGCCTTCGCCCCTCTCAGGCGCCTCGCCGCCGCGTCGTACGCACGAGCCGCCTCCTCCGCGGTGTCGAAGGTCCCCAGCCAATGGCGGCACCGCCCGATGCGGTCGCGTATCTCCGCCGACCACCTCCCCCACGGTCGCTTCCGCACTCCTCGGTAGCTCTTGCCCACCGACGACACGACATTCGTCTTCTTCGGAGTCTCCGAAACATGCGACGAAGATGTCGTTCCGAAGAGGACATGTTCTCCCACGACCGCGGCGATTCCTTCCAACGCCGTTTCGTAGCTTAGCTTCTCTAACGATGCCGTTTCGGGTTTTGGAAGCAAAAAGTTAGTGGTGGTGGTGGTGGTGGTTGTTGGCGCGTGTAAGAAAATTTCGCCGTTCATTGTCATGAGTAACTTAAGATTGGACTTATTATTAGGTCGATGATGACCGTGGCCCCCTACAAAGTGCAACCAGCTATTTATACCGGTTTCAGACTTTATTGCAAATAAATCGAACAAATATTTTATTTGTTGAAGAAAAAGAAAAAAAAAAAAAAACTTATCTTATTTTATTAGAGAAGTGTAGATGTAGATATTGCTGTCAAATTTGATAAGACTGTAATCCCTCGTATCTACATGTTTGTCTTTCCTAGGCTGGCTTTAGCTTATAGGGATACACCTTTCACTCTCACATCCTCTTAATTAAACAACATACCTAATGTAGCCGAGGCTCCCTTCCCACTCTTTATACTTTTTTAATTTTTTATACAACATTTTTTCTTTTAATTTTATACAATATGATTTATACGTTTGAAAGAAATAAAATATATAAAAATATGATAAGTAGTTGAACCCTTGAATATTTTAATTAAGTTTTGAGATTATTTTTTACTTTGAATATAAAATGGCAATTGATTATCCAAAAATACATCGTATGGATTGATCCATTGAAAGAATGTAAAAGAATGATTAATTAGATGTTAAATAAAAAATCTTATATAACTCTTTATTAAAAAATGATATGTGATGTAATTACGTTATATTCTATCTGAGTCTTATAATTCAAAATGATTTAACTTATACTTTTTCATTGATAAATTTAACGCAAAAACATTCCTGATCAACTAAAACTTTGATGTATGGATGTCTATAATATCGTAGTGTCCCCTGGTATTGGTAAGGTTTACATGAGAGGAGAGGGGGGTGTTTAACATTGGGAGAAAGCAAAGGATAATTAATAATGAATTATGTATGTATAGAGACTAGAGAGCGTCACGGTGTCGTCAAGGAAAAGATTGTTTGACTGCAATTGCAAAACATGATAGACTGTACAAATACCTTTCTTTTTGATCAGGCATGCATTGGGCAGATACACAAAAATAACCAGAGGAAAAAGCCACCTGAAGAACCAGTACGATAGTGTGGGGGTGATGATATAATCTGCTATTATAAGTTCAAACTGTCCATAATTTATACCTGGTCTCATCTTAATTCAAGTTTCGAAAGTTTCTCATAATTATTCTTTTTCAGGACAATTCAGGTACGGTTTTCATTGGTCTTTCCTAGCTAGCATAACGCACGTAATTATATATGTAAAAAATAATTAAAAGAATTCTGATTATGACAATTGTAATAGTGGTATAATCACTTTAGACAAAAAAATATGCAAAAACAGCATGCACGACGCAATGGAAGATCACATTGCATTATGATCTATGCATGATGTCAGGACCGATGTCTTTCAAACGTCAAGAAGCAATTATGCATTGCTGATGGAATAGATAGGGGAGATACAGAGGCATTGCTTGCAATTAATGCACCCAGATTTGATTTGGACTTTGGGGTTCAGATTACCATTGATGATGAGCTTGCTGCTTACGCTTACAATAGGATTCTAAATTTTAAGATCGCAAAATTTGCCGAGTAACTTTTTTTATATCATGTTTGCATGTCCATAGTCACAAACAATTTATTTAAATGGCTTAACAAATAAATAGGTAAGGAATCTACATCAACATTTATAGGCGTGAGCTGATGATACATGTATAAATGTACATAAATATTATTCATAATGAACAATAAAATTAATATTATTATAAACAAAAGGCTAAATTACATTTTATACAGGTTTAGCTTTGTTAATTTTTATACAAAGTTAGTATTTTAATTAATCCCTTTCTACATTTTGAAGATCTAACATAGAAACGGCTTCCGTAAAATTATGATCGAGATGCATGATGCATGTAATTTAATTGTTATATTACTAAATTAATCAGTGAAAAAAATGTATTTTCTGGAAGAAAAAAAAAAGAGAGAACTCTACAAAACATGCTGAACTTTAATTTTTATAAACATTTTTTTAATTCCTTGATGATTATAGTTGGTCTTAGTCTTACTTTATTTTTGCATATGTACGTCATAACTTTTTCAAGTATCTAATATGTGATGAGATATGAGTACTTCCAATACAAGTAAAACTCTACCCTGGTTAGTTTTTATTTTTATTTTTATCAGAAATGAGTAAATTTTATAAAAAGCACCAGTGGTTGCGAAAAAGTTTACAAAACAGTTTGAGAGGCAGCTAACAACACTTATGACATTAAGTCTGAGTTTGGAATAGGAGAAAGAGAGTGGAAAGGAAAGAAAAAATCTAAAATTTGAATTGAAAAGAAAATGAGAGGATAGAAAAATTTAAATTTTTATTTTTATAAATTAAATTTTCTTTTTTTTTTCTATCTATTTTCTCTTAATTCAAACAAAAGAAATTGTATTGTTATCCTTGTTTTTCTTTTTCTCTATTTTTTTTTCCTTTCTATCAAACATAGCATAACGGAACTGTGGGTATATAATACCCGCCCCGAAAAAAAAAATAGCTGCCCTCCCCTACATCAACATGTTAATAATACATGAAAACATCCACCTATTAGAAAATAAATCTTATACAGATAAGAGGTTGCATAAGAAAAGATACATTCTCTAATAACCAAGTGACACCATTATCATTGCTTCTCAACCAATAGTCAAACAAATACTAGGATCCACTTGTTATGTTGGAAAGAAACATCAAAATCACTTTGATATGCTTTTAACCATGACCAAATATCAAAGAGGATTTTATGCCACAATTTCTCCTCATGAAGTATTTTTTCTTCAAAAATTACTTTATTCCTTTGTAGCCATAGATTCCATATAAACAATGGAACTCCACCCATGCAACCATCCATCAAATGTTTGGTTTTTTTTTCCTTGCAATCCATGTGATATTTTCTGGAAGTGATCACAAGCTCTTAATTGATATCATCTCTACCAAATAATTATAGCCACTTTACATGGAAAAATAGCATGTGAAATGTCCTCTTCATTTTGAGCACACAAACCACAAGTAAGACTATCTTCCAAGATTAACTTTACCCTGATTAATTAGTAATATGCATAAAGCCTGTGTTATGAGGTTTACTAGCAGCCACCTTTTCTTTTTAATGTTGGTAACAAAGTGTTGGATCTATTACGTAATGTTGAATTTACGTGAGTAACTTAATGGTCAGAAAATATTTACAGTATTGACAAAAAATAATAATTCAATCCATGAGAACAATCAATTAAGTTATGTAAGATAAGATTAACTATATAAAAAGTTAGCTGAAAAATAAAAAATTAGTTTAATAAATTTTAAGTATTTACTAAAATTAATTGTGTGAAGTATTTGAAAAGTGTAAAATGACTGAAAATAATAAAATTATGATTTATTTAAAAATAAAAATAAAAAATTTGATAAATATATTAAGGATAAAAAGAAGAAGAAAATATAAAAAAAAACTAAAAATTAACATTTTAAAAAATGTTACTTTAAAAAACGTTTAAAAAAACTAAAATCTATTGAAAAATTAAAAAAATATATTTATCAAATAATGAAATAAATTTTTGAAGTTAATAAAAAAAATTAACTAATATGTATTACCAATTATAACCTTAATCCATGTTTTAACAACTTACGTTACGAGATTTACTATTGGACCTTTTCTTAGTGTTGGCAATAAAGTGTGACATTTAATAGTAATTACTTATTGCACTTAGTGGACAGAGAATATTTACTGCGAGACAATCAATTTCTCCGATGAACTGAAGTTCATGGGGTTTGAATCCCCTTCATATTAAAGTGATCTTTAAAGTGAAAATTAAAGTGTCTTTTAAAGTGAAAATAAGTACATTATAATAATTGATTCTTTAAACTTTTAATATATTTTTTATGAATATCAAACTTATAATATAATGCATATGTATACCAAATTATAAATCTATTAAAATTTAATCTTACAACTATACCGTTTTTTTAAAAGGCTGTTGTATTTTCTATGAGATACAATTTTACTTGAGTAAGATCATTATATAGAACAATTTTTTTCTTTAAATATTTAATACAATTATTTATCCATAACATGAACTTAAAATTGTTATTTAAGTTAGAATAATCATATGTTATAATTAGTTGATCCATAAAGTTAGTAAAATATCTTATATTTTAAATGAGTACATCCTTTTATTTAAAAGGAATTAAATCTTTGAAAAACCTATCAAGACTGTCACAAAGGTTGCACATTAAACGTAAATACAAGAAAAAGAGACATAGGTTAAGTCTCACCTGACAAGCAGGACTTGCTTATCTCATTTATTTCTCTTTCTCCCGTGAGTCTAAACTAAAAAAAATACTGTTGGAAACATAATTTTTTTTTTTCATTTTGTTAATTTGCTGAATTTATTTCAAGAGATCAGCCTCATACTTTTCAAGTGAAAGGATATTCTGAAAAAAAAAACACGTAAAAACCAATTTATATAACTAATTGAATTTATTAATTTATATAGGATGATTTATCACAACTACTAGTCTGTATTGCTGAAAGAGGTGTTGTATCTTTCTCTATGCAGCTATAATTTGTATATGTTAAGATTCAAGTCTTCATTTGATTTAGTTGTATTTTTTTTCTTCGTTAGTTTGGTTCACGATGTCGGGTTAAGTAATGTTGACAGAATTTTGGAGATGTAAATATTGCTTATGCACTTCTTATACTTTTTAATATAATTATCATTGCATATATATATGTATATATATATATATATATATATATATATATATATAAGATGAATGTAATCGACCTAAGAAGTTTTGCCAGTTAAAGTTAAATAAGTACGTATAACTAAGAATTTATTAATTGTACAGCTCGATTTAGGTCCCCCTCCCACTCGATCTCTTTTATTTTAATCATAAGTGGCCCCCGTCAACCTCACGTGCAGAAAACTTGAAAATCCAGCTTCCAAAACACAAAAGCATGCAAAACAATGAATCCTCGCTTGCTCAAGGATAATTTCTTGAATAATGAATACTTACTCCCGTATAATCTTCGGGTTCAGTCTACAATAGACATGGTGTAAGCTCTTAATTAGTTGAATAATCAGAAGTCAATCTCTTAAAAATATGCCTTTCTCAACAATCTATGCTAAAGAATCAACATAATTCAACTCTCTGGGTCTCACTCACGCACAAACACATAGTTTTATACATTTTCCAAGGTAGTCCTTTTGCCAGTGGCCTACTCACATATAGTATACTGTGTATCCATTAGGTTATTAAAAAAATAATTAATATAATTAATCACATTTAAATATGTTAATTATTTATACTATTATTCTAATTTTTTTTATCTTTTATTCTTTCTTATTAATTTGAAGAGAGAATAATTAAGAAGATATATAAAAAAAATAATTAATGCATTCATAAATTAGAAAATAATTTTATAAAAAATGATAAACAATTTTTTTGAAAAAAGTCTTATAATTATAAACAAAAGAAGTACTCCATTTACTTTGATAAACGACGTGTAAGATATTTAACCATTTTGGAGAATAACTAATAGGTTATTTAATAAGTTGTAGGAGATAATTAATTTTATTATGAAAAATATTAACGATACATTCTTAATTAATTTAAATCATAACTTTAATGCAATACTATAAAGTATTATTTGGTCACATGTGAAAAAATAATATATTTAGTGGAATAATTTATATCTAATTTTCTTCGTGTACAAAATCCTTTTAGACTAACAATAATCACACGCCATGAATAAGATGATTTAGTGGTAAAGCAACATGCTTAATATATGACACATAACAAAAAAAATATTTGCTTAAATTTATACTTTATAATTAGTTAAATTTACTGAGAATCAATTTTTTTTTAAATCTCTCACTCATTTAATTAGTCTCTTATATTTTATAGTTCTCAACAGTTTTTAATCAATAAAAGGGTGAGTTAGAAAAAAAATGTATTTATCATTATGATATTCTTACCAAATACTACTATAAATTAAAAATCATTAATATAACCTGCAATTGTTATTATTTCCTTATATGTGAATTTTTGTAATATACTTTACTAAATTAATTTACGTAACATTATTCTTTGAGTAAGCGTTCTCTGTGAAATACTAGTATGGTACAAAGAATGTCGGCAAATACGCCATAAGCTAGCACACTGAACTGAAGCATGGGCATGTGTGCAACCGTGATTGAGAAAAGAGAAGGTGGGTTTTCAATAGAGTAGAGAACTATAGGGAAGTTTTTTGTGTTCTGTACTGTGCTCATTCTTCGGACCGAGATTTGGCCTTGCTTGCATTGCATGGCAGTGACGAGTAGCTCGCTAGATCCTTCGGATTTTGTAAAAGAAATTAAGAGAGAGAAAGTGGATTAGAAAATCCCAAGAATAAGAGACAAACAAAGTGTGTTTCAATGATATCTTTATCATTTTCGTACTTTAGTGCTATGCAAGTTTGTGTAAGCTTCTATCTCTTTGTTGCAAGTTTTATGGTTTTGTGGGAATTGAATTGCTAGCTTGTTGCCTAAATAATGCAACCTTTTTGTGTGTTCCATCTTTTGGGTCAATTTCTGGTGCTGCTTTTGAACATTCTTCCACATCCATGTGTCCTTTTCATGAAAATGGAATTCAGAAGCTTACTGGGAAAGATGTGGGATTGGATAGAGTTGAGTACTTCAAAAGGCAAAGATGGTTGGTGGTCAAAGGAAAGGATCTTAGTTATTTTTTAATGGGAAAACTGATTATAACTTTTAAAATTCACCTCCATAACTTACACAATAAAAAGTTAATATTAAAAATTAATATAGATTAATCTGAAATAGAACTCTAAATTTAATTGAAAAATATATTAAAAGTACTTAAACTATTACATCGATCTAACTTTTATTCTTTTTTTTTCCCTTTACTTAATCCAAAACTTGCACATTAGCACGTAAATAAAAAAAAGGCTCTCTTCCTGTTTGGGCATAGAAAATATATTTTCATTGGTATTTATTAATAAAAAATTATGAGTGTACACTCTATTTTTGAATTTAAGGAGGTAAAAAAAAAACAAGAAAAAAAGGGAGAAAATGATAGATGTGATATAATGGAAAAGAAAATAAAAAAGATTAAAAAAAATAGAGAAGGAGATGAAAAAGAAAAAGATTGTATACAATTTGTTTCAAAACTACATTAATTTGCAGCCACTAAACTTACTTTAATACATAGTACCTAAATTGGATTGCTTTTAAAATTAATTTTCGTTAGATAAGCTTTAGTTTTACACATGTTTCTATTTTGTGCTTGTTTGTTTTACACTAGTCGAATACTGCAATATGGGATAATATATACTTACGAGTTTGATTCCTTTAAAGTAAGAAATCTACTTTAGATGCTGAATAGGTAATGAATCTTAATGATGAAGAGAAATCAATGATTAATGACAAATGCTAATCGGGCACTGATTAATAAAGTAATATATATATATGGTATGTAAATTTAGGCGTTGTTATTGAACCACAAAATCACTTGTCAAGCCATAAAACCAATTGGCATCTTTCATTTATTCTATTGTATCTATTATATTATAGAATTATTTTTTAAAAAAGGAGACCTAAATCAGTGGCGTTAATGGCCTAGCCTTGGACATAATTCTTATTGTTAACTAATAAAAAATCATCATTAATATGACTTTTTAGTATGTGTTTGATTTGATAGAAGGAAAATAATTTCTTGCCCGAAAGTCATAATTTTTATGATGCAAATCTGAAGAATCATAATTCTTGTAAAAAGGACTAAATTATGTTTGGTTGATAATAAATATTTTTTGATATATTTATATAAATTTTCTGATAATCAAAAAGTAACGTGGTATTTAATTTTACTCTAAATTTTTATTTATTTATTATATTAAATAATTTAATAGGAATAACGTGAAATTTTGATTACAATAAAACTTTTTTTAACTCAGGAAATTAGGTTCCCACTTTTTGTAACTTGAGAAATCAGGTTCCTACCTCTTTCATGAGAATAATTTTTGTGAGAAACAACCAAATTTATTCTAAGAAAATATTTTTTTTAAAAAAAACTGAACATGAAAAATAAACATTTTGAACTTCAGATTCTAAGAAAACGAAAAAAATATCTTTATAGCAAGTGTTTCCTTAAAGTATTTGTTATAAAAGTTAACAAATTTAACATAAATAATAATTTGTGATAAAATAACGTTATTTAAAAATCTCTTGCATTGCCAATATACAACTTTTTATTGTAAGTTTTATATAAATTTTTAAATTAAAGAATTGCGTAATTTATATAAAAAAGTGCCAGTACTCCCCACATAATTATAAAAACGCTGCTGCTTTGAATATAAAAGACCAAAATCAATAGACCTGTTTTCTTTCTCCAAACAGTAACCTAAGCCCAAGCCTTGCGTGGTTTGGTATGTCAGTGTGGGCGATCTCAGGATAGTTGTTTCATATGGGCTCAATATCGGACTGACTAGTTTATATATTTTGGCACCATAATATCCATTAGCTTTTTTAATAATTAAGGAGAGTATATTAGATTAGGATTTTAAAAGACTATTTTAATATAAAAGGTTCTTGTGGATTTTAAAGATTATATAGAAATATTATGATTTATCATATTTTTTTATAAGACTTTTATGATAGTTTGAATTTTAATAGATTTATATCATAAGAATTTAAAGGATTTGTAATTTTTTTTATAGATTTATAAGATTTGAAAAGATTATGTGAATTTTTAAAAACATATTCAAAATTAGAAGAGTTAAGGAAAAGAAATAATAAGAAATGATGAGTTCTGGATAAAAAAAAAAAAAAGTAAAACCAAAATAATTTTTTAATCTTTTAATACCTATATTGATTATAGCTTTATGTACTCCTATACTAATCTTTCTTCAATAACATTTTTTCATTTTCACTTTTGGATTTGAATAATAGATTTGAAATTATAGGTTGGTTTTCTGATTTTTTATTACTACGATTATTTTATGATAAATCTAATGTCATGTTTAAATGGGATGCAATAATAAACATATACTAGAAGGGAGTAGTGAGGGTGAAAAATTAGTAGGAGGATTATTGATTTATGTGAATGACAAAATTAAGGGTGATAGTGAGTATAAGGAAAACATAGTTAGTCTTAACACATAAGGTAAACATTAATTTAATTTGGAAAACAGTCGAAAAGTGCATAGAAAAAAATATATTTGACATTTTTTATTCCAAAAGAATAGAAAAATATATATATGACATGTGAATCTTGAAGAACATTAAAGAGAGAGATTATATGTGTGATGAGAGAAAAGAAAGTATGATAACTAATAAAAAAAGAAAGAAAAAAAATCTAGCAAAATCTAAAGGGTTTGGGTGAAATTGTTTTATAGATGTTTTATACTAAAAAATCTGATGAAATCTTTCAAAATCCTTATTAAAAAATAACCCATTGAAATTTATATATTTTTGAATACCAAAAGATTTTTTATAAGTTATAAAAATCTTAATAAAATTCCACCGGATTTTGTTACATTCATTAATTTTTTTTAAAAATCTTAGTTGAATACTACAAAATTTATTTATACTATTTAAAATCTTGATTGAATACCATAAGACTTTTTTTTT
>PYAF01004116.1:1380884-1416298 GCA_007407185.1 Glycine tomentella | reverse complement strand
AATTAAATAATAAAATAATAAAAGTATGTACAAATGTGATTAATATTAATGTTTAAAAAGAAATATCATAATTTTCCGTAAAAATGATAATTTTTTTATTACAATACATTATATATATATATATATATATATATCTTTAATATTTTCTCACAATTTTATTTGAATAGTGTTTAATTCATTTATTTTAATGTTTAATTAATAATTTAATTTAATTCTATATGTTAAGTTTTTATAATTATATTGAACTAATTGAAGATAAAATATTAAACAGAAATCTTATATTAATAGATAATTTTGAAATTTTAAATATTTTATTTGAGGATGGATTATTTTAATGGATGAAAAATATTTTTAACAAAATTGTTTTTGTTAAAGGTTAATCAAACTATATATTTACATTACTTAATCATCATATATGTTTAAAAGAATTTAATCATAAATATTTTACAATGCCATGGGGAGTGATTTTTAACTCTTTGGGATTGCATGCTAGATCATTTGGAAAGCCCATGATCATCTTGTTTTTAGGATGGGGAATGAACATAAATTTATACTATGAACCCGATTACAAATCAATGTCTAATTCATTTAGACTCACTCTTCAAGGGATTTTCCTCTTCAAGAGACCTGCGCATCGTTGTATGGTCTGAACCTATTTCTCCTTTCGTCAAGTTGAATATTGATGGAAGTTCTTTGGATAATGCAAAGTCATCGAGTTTTGGAGGTATAATGAGGGACTCTCAAGGACTTAATTTGGCTCTCCGGGTTCTATGGTCATACTATAAACATGCATGTTGAGCTCCTTGTTATCCTCAATGGAATGCACTATGTATGAAATAATGAGTTTAGACATCATCATGGAGACAAACTTCTCAGCTGCTATCCATCTGATTGAGTAACAATCATCTTTGTTTCATCAATTTGAAACGATAATTATATCTATTAAGTCACTTGTGATTCTCCAATAAGAGATATTTATCATCGACACTATGTGGAAAATGAATGCTTACTTGATATTCTCATATAGAAGAAAGTTTTCACCAGTGTCACTGGTCATGCTAGAACTTTATTCCAATGTTATTTTGTCTTGTGTAACTTCTGATGGACATAACACAGTTTTTGTATGCTTATAATTCTGCTCCTTCCTTTTTTTCATTAATTAAAAAAAGGAAATTAATGATAAGATATTGCTTAAAAGTACAAACAAGTTAAATAGATTTTATAATAAAATTATTGTTCAAATTGAAAATTGTAGGAGTCTCATTCTGTTTAGGAAAATTTAATTTTGAAAATATATATATATATATATATATTATCCTTTTAAATATTACCAATAATTAAATGCGTGAAAGGAGAATGGTCAAAGGAGAAAAATGACTGTGCTGGAGGCATGATCATGTATCGGCCGGTCATACAAGTAAAATAATAAAAAATATAAGTATTGATCCTTTTAATATTGTGGTTTAATAACATACACTGCTAATTAACTACGTGTTTACTCAAGAAAACAAGAAACAAGTTATTGATTTTGTTTTTAATTATAGTGAAAGAGAAAAATGTAATTTATTATATGTTTTAAAATATGAAGTAAATAGAAATTTATGAAATATGTACTATAATAGTTAAAGTGATGCTCATTGAATCTACAGTTATGGTTACAAGACAAGAACAATTTCTTGTTTGAAAAACATGTAAGAATAAAGAATTTACGGGAATCGATGCTTGAATATATCCATGTTTCGTAGAAGACAAATGCGAATGTGAAAAGGACGGGACAAACCTCCTCCAGCATAAGAAGACGACAAATTTTAATAACTTTTTCATTGGGCAGGTGTGAATTGTTATGCTCTTTGGGAACAGTGAATATAAACATAAAGTTTTAGATTTTCTTTTCATGATCCTACAATATGGTTGTGTTCACACATCCGAGTTTGAAATGAAACAGCAAATCTCATGGGCGTACATGGCATGCACGGTTCAAGCTTGCAACTTGCAACATTGAAATGACAGTTTGTGTTCATCCTAGGGGACTGATGGTTTCACAATACATTCAATAATGCAGAACCAAGAAGAAGGCCTTTTCATTTTGACCATCAATGTCTTCTTTTCTCCTACGTACGATGCAGAGGAATCACGTATAAAATAATTACTTTCATTTGGATTGCCTGTAAGGAATCCATTTTGAAGATAAAATCATCACAACAACTATTTAATTATTATTTCAGAAAATTAAGACCAATTTAATTTATTTTCTTTGTTCTAAAATGATTAAAATTTTAATTTCTAAAAAAATTAAATTAATTAATGTTTTTTTATTTTTTATTAAGATATTCAAATATTTATTTTAACTTTATCCTTTAATTAATAAATATTATTATTTTGAAAGACTTTATGATACATTTATGGGAATTAAGAAAAAAATAAGAATATTTTAATAAAATTATCTCTTAATAAAATATTATTTATTGGAATACTTATTTTCTTATTCGTCGTAAAAAAACCTTAAACATGCATAAGTTATTTTGGGAGGGAATGAATATCAAACATATGCTTAACATGTATATACTTTATTATATTTTATCTCTTTTTTCTTCATTTTTATTGTATTATTTAATACATATATTATGTTTTCTCTTTTCTTTTAAGAATATTTTTTTTTCTCTCTCTACTTTTTGTCTATACACCAAAAAAAAGAAGTGCCTTTATCATTGTTCATCATGTATTACCATTGCAGGTGTAATTGATTGCACCTTGATTGCTTTGTTTGGTGTCCGTGGAATTCGGTCCCTCACCCGTACACTTTTATACATTATGTTCAGACTTTAATGGTACTGTTTTAAGTTAAAGTTACTTTATGCTCTTTATTTTTTAGAAGAGAAAGAAAAGAGAAAACAGATCAATAATTTTACGCACTTTGACTGGGTAATGATATTTACCTTCCAAATGTGTTTGATATACAATTCATGCACTAGAAGTTAGACGAAACAGAGAAATAAAATGAAGAAAAAAAAAAGTATATCCCATTTTTGAGGTATATGGGTGAGAAGAAGAGAGAAATAAAAAAAAATATAAAAAATATAGATATAATGAATGATTTAATAAAAATAAAAGAGAGATAGAAAAATAAAATTAAAAGAGAGTGAAATGAAATAAAAAAATTGACAAATTTATAATCATAACCATTAGTCTATGAAAGATGAAAATTTAAATTTTAGTTTTGAAAGTGAAAAAAGTGTAACAAATTTATTTATATGTTATTATGTTTATTACTGTTAATAAAAGAGCTTATGTGACATATTCATAGATGAATTTATTATCACTCTATATATTCAGAGGCAAAAATGACTATGTATCCAAAATATAATTTAATCTTCATCTTTTTCTTTTTTAATAGTTACAAATATAACATTATAATAAACACTTAAAAAAAGAAAAGTAAGCATAAGTTAAAACAAATATAATAATAAATATAATATTAATTAATACACGTAATTTGTCTATTATTCTTAACTTTCTAATGTGACAATACATTATCCAAAATATGAGACTCAACCAAAAATACACAACCATTAAATTAATTCTTATAAAAATGAAATTCAACTTGATTTTGTCACTACCTAATGTTGTCACAATAGAAATTTCAGAGTAACATACATATTATATTTATTAATCAATATTATGTTTGTTTTAACTTATGTTTACTTTCCTATTTTTAAGTATTTATTGTAATGTTATGCTTATAACGATAAAAAATGGGAGGAAATGAATATTAAATTATATTTTGGATAATTAGTCATTTTCGTTCGTATAGAGTGCTGACAAATTCGTCATTGAATATGTCACGTAGGCTCTTTCATTAACGATAATAAATAGAAGTTAACATGTAAATGAATTTGTTACACTTTTTTTACTTTCGGGGACTAAAATATGATTTTTCATCTTTCATAAACGAATTTGTCAGCGCTTTACACATTAAGGGACAAAAATAACTATTTATCCGAGAGATTAAGTAAAAGATACAACAAATATTTTGAAATAATCTAAGAAATAAAGCAAAAGAGTAGTGTAGAAATTCTATTTTATTATTTAACTTTAAATTCCTTTTTCATAGTGTATTTTTTTAAAATTAAATCCAAAATCTATTAATAATTTTTTTGTTAACTATGTATGACATTGGTACTAAGGACCGCTTCTGCATTAGAGACCGGGAATATATATAAAATAATATTTTTTTCAACATTATTTATTTTATACTGAAAGATTAACCAAAATTTAAACCATGAACCATTATATATTCATAAGATTAATGTGTCTACACATTATAAAAATAGAAAAATGTAACTATACATTGGTAAAACCGGAGGGGTGAAAGAAAAAAATTCTGTCTACACATCATAAAAAAAAAAAAACTGCTATATAGTATGTAATTGTCTTGCACAAATTGCATGAGTGTACGACTTATATATGTTAAAGAATAACAGATTCTCGCAGCAGTGTTTACAGAAAGCAATCAATTGATAAATATAGTAAATAACCGATCAGATTTCTACATATTCTTTTATGCTATCAGCTTTTGGTGTCATTCAACATTTCTCTTAGTACTAAATTAGCTACAAAGAAATGTTATAAATGCATAAGAGAAAATAAACCAACCTCCATGTCGTCCATCGGGTATTCACAAAATTGGCCAATTTGGTGTTGGCCAAATTACTATTTTTACTCAAACTTGCAGAAATTAATTACATATCTACAAATTAAGTTTTGTTATAATTAATTAAATTCTAGCTACGTACCAGACAGTCCCATTCGGTAGAAGTGAGACGGATGAGCAATTAGCATATGTATGCTGCAAAAAGGATGGTAGGTAACATCACTGTCCCACCCCCCAGTGGTCCATGGCTCGTGATGATTTCCAAATGATAAGCACAATGCCTGAAATCGATGCAAATCTAACGGTGGAAATAAGAGTTGCATGTTCAACGAGTCTTTGTTTTCTGCGATCCTCATTTCCATTTATTATCCACGATTCTCCTTCTCTATCATATCCCTAGAATCAAATCCACAAAACCAACTCCCCTATACTTTCTTTCATTCACTTCCAATGGGGGAGCCATGCCAAAAATATTGGTTTTCTGATATGGTAAGTAATAACACTAACCATTAACCATTGTACACACACCATCAAATTATACATTTATATTTATAAATCCACAGTTCTTTACTTAGATTAGTTATATTAAAGTTTTATAAATGTGTAATGTATAGATTGTTGATCGATTATTGAATTTGCTTATTTGTGTTCCATATAGGAAATACAAGATTTTGATTTCTTTAACCAAAGCCACAACCACAAAATTGAGTCACTTGATCATGATAAGGATCAGATCTTTCGAGAGATCATGCATCAGCCAGTTTTCTCTTCTGACAGAGATACTCACTTTCCCAGCAAAATTCAAAGTAAATCAATCCACGGTGGTGGTAGTAGTGGTTATAATACTTACACAGCCCTCGCCAGCAACAAGAGTAGCAATAATAGCAACCTTGCGATGAAGAGCAACACCTCCAACTTCATCTTCTCATCACAATTACATGCACCACCAGAGAAATTACCTGCCGCAGCCAGTACTTCTCCAACCGCATACATTCTTTCTTTTGATGACTCCACCGTAGTCGCGGATACGCGCCAAAACTACGGTGAAAAACAGCCCTACCACCAGGAAGTGGTGCTAGGGAGTATTGGCGCATGTCTTCCCTCAAAAGGGGTCTCAGAAAGACACGACGTTGAACCTAAGGCCAACCCAACAACAAAAAGAAGTAGAAGCTCTGCGGAGACACTAGACCATATAATGACAGAGAGAAAGAGAAGACGGGAACTCACAGAGAGATTCATTGCACTTTCGGCCACCATACCTGGCTTAAAGAAGGTTAGTAGTTAATTCATGTCACATACTTTACAATGGAATAATCACATGTTAATGTGGTGTCAGTCATAATTTTCTTTTTCTTTTTCAATAATTTGTTTTCTATATTTAATTATTCTAGCTAGTTAGTTAATTCATCTATCATTAGTTTTTTTTTTCTATCACAACGACAACAAAATTAGAAAATTTAGAAACTAAAATCTTATACATATTATGTCACCCTAACCCTTTATCACTAGACGATCCTAAAGAGTTCACCTGTTACTAGTTTGATTTGTCATAACATTAATGGCCTTAACACTTCATAAAACTGAGTTCAGAATTAGATTGCAGATTGCTGTTACAAATTAAATGTTTAAAAAGTACAGTACTTAAAACGAATATATGCCTAAAACTGAATTCATAGTGATATTCCACGTGGAGCGTCAATTGTTTGATTTATGTGATGTTATGTAAGACTTGAAGTTCACAATTTTGATAAGCCAGATCTTCAACACCATGGACATTAATTTCATTAGATTGCAAACAAAGAATCTAACTATATATCTACCTGTGACCGGTCTATATTTTGAAAAAAGAGGAATAAACACCAAATTTAGGCTTTAAATGATCATTATAAGTGCGATTAATCTGTAACTCAAAGAACAAAATATTTTATGAATTATAGATTGACAAGGCCACTATACTTAGTGAAGCAATCACTCATGTGAAAAGACTTAAAGAACGTGTAAGGGAGCTAGAAGAACAACGTAAGAAGACAAGGGTAGAGTCAGTGTCATTTGTTCATCAGAGATCCCACATTACAACTGTCAAAGGCACCACCTCCGGTGCAATGAACTCTGATGAATGCTGCAGAACCAATGAAGCACTCCCTACAGTGGAAGCAAGAGTGTTTAAAAAAGATGTACTCCTCCGGATTCACTGCAAGATACAAAGTGGCATTTTGATCAAAATTTTAGACCATCTTAATAGTCTTGATCTCTCCACAATCAGCAACAGTGTAATGCCATTTGGAAGTTCAACTCTAGACATCAGCATTGTTGCTCAGGTACACTAGAATCATTAATTCTTTGAAGGAATTAATATCTTCCTAAGATCCAATTCATGTCTCATATCCCCCGACATATTTGTTAGACATATTAAATTTAGAGAGCATTGATTTTGCAAACTGCATATTATAAGCCTTTAAAACTTTAATTACCGCAGATGGGTGACAACTTCAACGTAACAACAATGAACGATCTAGTGAAAAATCTGAGAATGGCTCTCTTGCAATCATCTGAAGTACAAGTACAACAATGATCAATACTAGTGAATCAATTAATTACCAAAGGTGTTTGAGGATCCGAAAATTCTGCAAGTTCTAGCTCTCCGTGTGGGTGTGATATTGGCTTTGGAATTAGGTTACTGTCTTGTTATTCATGAGGGAGAATCTACTACTGTTTGATGAATGGAATGAACTACGATTTCATGCATGATATTTTCAAATAATTATGACCCCAACATATAATATATTCTATATATATATATATATATATATAGATGATAGCTCAGTTTTCACTTTTCAGTATTAGAGCATCTAGCCCGAACTTTCAAGATAGCTAGGTTTGTTGCCCTCAGTTTGGTAAACTTAATGTCCTCCCAAATTATTTGTGGAATAAAGAACAACCTGGCATCCTCCTCTTGATGTACTGGCCAGCTGATGATGCTTTATAAATTATAATTAATATAATTTGCATATTGTAATGACAAAATAATAAAAATGAAGCATATATACTGGTTCTAGTTAAATGATTTGGAAGTTTTGGAGATTTAATATTGCTCTTGTAATGAAGTTTCTTTTTTAATCTTATATGTTGTTTGTCCTCAGTATTTACAAAATGGAGTGTGTTTTCACACTCTTTTGTTTTATTACGATTTCCTAGTCTTACATGGGTGAAGTTAAGAATTATTTGATTTTATTCTCGTTCTTATAAATAAGTATAAAACGTTTACTTTATTTTTATTTTGTTTTCCTATTTTTAAATATTTGTATAGGAAATGTATAGTGAGGTTTTTTCATTTTGTTTAACATTTCTGCATACAAATATTTTTAAAAAATATGATATAATTAAAGCCAAACTATGGTAGTGTTATGGTAATTGTTGTAAAAATAAGAAATACAAAGAAAGAAATACATATTTTCTCAAACTAAACAAACTCTTAATTAAGTTTTTGAGTATTTTTATAATTGTTTGTTTAATCTTTCATCCAATTTTTTTTTTAATTTCAAAGTTTTAATAATTGAATAATTACTGCAAAGTGAAAATAAAAACTATATTCCTGGATGGTAATATATATTAAGATTTTATAGAAACTGCAGTACGTACTGCTTAAAAAGTGATTGAAGTAAATGTCAACTGTTTAATTACAATAATATATAATTTCATTTAGATTTGCGAAAGATAGCCATCAACATTGCTAGAAATGTGAACTGTTTAAGATCATTTAATTAGACGACATGCATATTGTAATTGCCTGAGCAAACTGATATAACCACGGCTGTAATGTCCTAATTAATAGCATTAAAACATTTTCACTTGATAATCAATACATGACCATAACCTGTGGTCTGTAAATAAAAAAAAGGCATGACCATAATTAATTTGAATCTGGAAGGTAAGGATAGATAGATAGATAGATAGATAGAGGTATTGTTAATAAAACTTGTGTAATTGGAATGGTAGCCATACTTTGTTTATTGTAAGGTGTTTTGGTCAGTATTTTTTGTTGATTCTATAATATGGAGAATAGAAAACGTGGTTGCAGAGGTGTCAGGATACCCATATGCATGGTTGTGATCAGATGGTTTAACAAATTGAGAAACTGTGAAAAACACAGTTTGTTTAAGGCGTTTCTGTCAGCTAAAGTTAGTGTGTGATGCAGAAATTATATCTGTGCATGCTAAAGATGGTTATGTTCTATGTAACACATAGTTGAATTTTCCAATTTACAAAAAGGAGTTTAATAAAACCGGATTTCGTGCATTACGTAATTACAAAAAAGAGTTTAATAAGAGTGGTAATTAATATCTCGAACTACACCGAAATTTCTTGTGGTTTAGGGTTTTCAAAAATTGCTCTACTCTACACATGAATATCATGATGGATGAGATTACATACCAAAAGTAAAAAATCATGATGGAGCGTGGAGTGACATAAACCAAAGACATTATTGACGCCTTTAATTAAGGACTTGGATAAGCAAGGATCAAAGCTTTAAATTGGTGTTTAATTATCTTCTGTGAATTAAGTTCAGTTTGTTTGATAAAGGAATCAATTACTGTACGTCATGAAAGAGAACCAAACATATTGACGTTAGATATCACTTTATTCCTAGTTATCGATCGAGGATGCGGACCGAAGTTTAAAAGATTGATACAAAGGATAATCCAATGATATAGTACCAAGCTTTGTCCCTTAATTATAGAGCAAGTTCATGCATTATTTGGACTGACTTAATGTTTATTCTATTGTGCACTAGCTAGCTGCAGATCATTTCTTTTATTTTTCATTTAACTACTCCAAAAAAGGCATAAGCGAATGATTCTGCAATCCCAACCAAAAGAGAGCAACTCTTCAACCAAAAGGCAGTCAACAAACTAATCATCAAGTGACTGATGAACTGAGTCAGTTCTTGTGGATTTTCAATAGATTGTTTTAGAATAAAATTCTTCCCAGTTCTGAACTTGAAATAATTAGCAAGAGGAGGAAGCACTTTCATTACTCGCTCTGTATGCATCAGACAAACCGAACTCAAATGCCTTTAACCAAAGAGACATAGCACGGCCCAGGCCAAGCCAACCAAAAAAATAAAATTTATTTAACAATTATATTTTATCAATTTTCGTTCAAAATATTTATAATTTGAAGTTCCAATAAATTAAATATTTACATTAATACTTTTTCAAAACACAAAACGTCTTATGTCATGAAAATAAAAAATTAATAATTGAGTTTATATTAATTTTTCCACAATCTTCTTTTCAATTTATATCAACTAATTAATAGTTAATAAATATTTCATTTTATTATAAAGTGTACTAAAACATTAAATACCATATTTAACTTTTTTTTTCTTTTTGTGTGATGTTAGTGTCTTTCTCCTTTTGTCTCTTGTCAATAATGTAAGTTTACAATTGATTAATATAAAGATTGTTATTGTGTGTTTTTATAATTTTAAAATTATAACAATCTCCAATCAATCAAGTAAAACTTGTTTATATGAGCAAGATATGAAAAACAAAAACTCATTCAATTGCAAAAAATAGAATTTAAAAATTAGATATTAACAAAGAAACAAAACTAATTATATAATTATATAATAACTAAAATTTGATGAAATTTAATATTTAGATAAAATTTGTTTAAAAAGGTAAAATCTATTTTTTTTTAATTGGAAAAAATCAGGCGGGGACAAGACTCCCCTCCCCATGACATAGGTCCGCTCCTGGCATAACCTATACTATGTGTTCCAATGACAGATTTAAAAACCTAAGAAAGGGGATGTAATATTTTTTTTCTTCCTTTATAAGTAGGGATGTTTGCGGTCTGAATTGGATTGATTTTGAAGCAAAAAATTATCCGATTTAATCTCTTTGGTTTGGTCATTTGATCATCCATTCAGTTTGAAATTTTTTTCAAATCTGATCCAATTCAATCCAATTTTTTTCGATTTAGATTGGATCGGTTTTTGATTTTTTAAAAAGTCTAAAATAAAACTTATAAGACTTATTTTCATCAAAATAAGGAGTATCTAGCATAAACAAATACATTCATTGGACAAAAACAAACACCATTTTCTAATTTTCATTGGACAAAATAAAGAGCAATGTATTAGATTTTTGGTTTTTGGGCTATGATGGAAAATAGGCCCAAGTAGGTAAAGGGTGATGTATGGTTTATAATTAGATCGGTTTGGATTGGATCGGTTTTCACTAGTCAATCCGAAAATCGATCCAATCCAGTGAAAATTTTTGATTTTTTTCGGTTTTTGATTTTTCAATTTTTGGTTATTTCGGTTATTGATTTTTCGGTTCGGTCATCACGGTTTGTATCGGTTTGGATCGGTTGATGAATACCCCTATTTATAAGTGTCTAAATATCTGATTTTTAATAAATAATAATTTTTAAAATATTACTATTTTTACATGTAAAATTAAAAATAATTTTATATTAAATGATGATAATCTTAATTGTTATTTTAATAAAAAAACATAATTAGTTTTACACTAATTATTACTTTAATCGTTACAATAAAAAAACACAGTTAATTTTACATAATTTTGTACTAATTAATGTTAATCATTATTATAATAATAACACATAAAATTAATTTTATATTAATTAACTTAAATATATATAAGTTCCAAAAGAGGAGAACTCGAATACCTGATCGTCCCCCTCTAAACCCTTCCCTGGTGTGTTCCCTTTTGCCCTTTTCTGTTTTTGTAATTTTTTAAGCAGAACCTACAGTAATCGTTGTTCCTTTTTCACTACTTTTTCTTTCCTTTTTGTCCACAATGATGTTTCGTATGTACTATGCAGCTTAACCGTGGCAGCCCAACTAACCTACAGCCAAGTGGACCTTGAGAACTTTCTTCATTCGGCCATTAGCCCAGTTAACTTTAGGCTTGTATAATGCCACTTGAATTCTCAATCATGTTCATATGTAAATTAATCTCTCCAGTGGAAGGATGATTATAAAAAAAAAAAAAAAAAATTAATTACACTAATTGTTAAAATTTCTTAATAGAAATCAAAAATGCTGTAGAATTATCCAATTTACTTGATTAAAGATAAAAAAAATATAAAAGTTTTTATGGAAAAACATGTAAAATATATATGATATCGTAAGAGAGTATAATAAGAACTATTCTTATTTTAAGAATGCGTGAACTATAATTTTAGATAATTATATAACTTGACAAACTATTATCACTTAAATGATGTGATAAGTTAATAAAATATTTTTTTTATCAATCAAAAAGAAATTATATTAATAAAGAACAAATATAAGATGTATTGAAACAATTACATGAAACTAAAATATAACAACTACTATTTGGTGGTCGTTGTTGGATATTTAATCAATATTTAAGCCAAATATCATATAACTACCTTCTTTACAAATTCAACTCCCCCTGACATATTGACAAATTCAACTCCCCCTAACAAAATGGAATGTCACATCATTATTTAATAAATTTATTCTTACTAATAGTAGGTACTACAAAAATGTAACTCCTTCTATATAAAGAAAAATCTCATAACAAAAATATTCTTTAATATTTAAATAATATAGTTTTTTTAGAAATTATAATTGTCTTAAATATCTCAAATATTATAAATAAGATTGAATCCTTACAAAGTACAATATTCTCAAATATGGGTATTTAACAAACATTAGCAATATAACAAAATTAACTAAAAAGAGACTAATTCTTCAAGTTTCATTTATTCCAAGAGCTTATTTCTCGTGGTCTGAAAATAATGAAATAATAATCTCAGTTAATAAAACAAATTCTTAAAAAGAGTTCACAAAAGTGTTGTTCCCATTCAATGCGATAATGCGAAAAATCAACTACGCTATTCACAATGAATTCAAAATAAAATATTATATATATATATATATATATATATATATACACACACACACTCCAATAAAAGTCAAGTTGAAATAATCACAATTTATTTCTGAAATATTCTCAATAAATAAAATATTTAAACACCTCAATAAATTTAAATAAACATCACAAACACAACTCAATGATTTCTGGAATTACTAAACTCAATTATTTGGTTCTCAAAAATCAATATAGATCTCAAATTCTTCAAAAGGTTAATGAGCTCAAGGACGAATTGGACAATTGTCCTACTAAAATACTATTATTTTCTTATTATATATATATATATATATATGTATGTGTGTTATTAATATATTTTAGTTGTCTCATTATATCTAATATATTATATACTAGTCTTTTTACTCACTTTTGAATTATTGATCATATTTTGTTACAAAGTATTCTTAAAAATTTTGTTTTATAACATATTGTATTAATTGAGAGAAAATCCATTTTTTTTTTGTATTCATTAAGGATACAATTTAGTTTATTAAAAGAGGTATTTTTTTTTTTAGTTTCCATTTTTTAATTTAACTTAGGTTATGTTTGATTTATGGAGGGAGAAGAGAAATTTTGTGGGTCTCATGCACCTTTTACACTCTACTTATTTTAATTTAAAAATTTATTTTCTATTTTCATCTTTTAAACCAAACACACTATTAGAGTCATTTTGGTCTTGTTGTTAGCTATTCATGTAGGGCCTTGTTTAGTAATTTAATTTTAAGACAAAAATATAATTTTGGTCTCTTATTTACTTTTTTAAGTTTTAGCTTAGTCATTTCAATTCTAAAAAACTTCATTTTTAACCTTTTTCCTATTAAAATACATCTTTTCAATTTTCAGACACAATACATAAAACTTGTCTAATTAAATTCACTATATAAAAACTACAAATCTAAACCAATGTTTCAATAAAAAAGAGAGACATAATTAGGATAAAAATTACATAATAGTACAATATTAACATTAACCAATTTATATGTGCTCGTTTCCATAACTTAAAATCTATATATCCATCGTTGAATGAATTCATACTTATGTAATGATGTTTCATTGTCTTTTGCTATCATAAATGAAAGTATTCAAAATTTATTCTTCATCCTAAATGAAAATATTTTATTTAAATATCACCCCATTCAAATAAAAATATCTCAAAATCGCTTCTTTATTGCATATCAATGTATCTATGATTCTATTCTTATAATGAAATATATCACCATTCCTTCCTAAAAGGTAATAACCAACTCACATAATTAAGATATATATAATTGCATATAATATTAAACAACACTTCACGTATATAGTGCATACTAAGTAAATATATAAAGCAAACTACACATATTTATTTATATATAGAATAACCTATACATTTTGAAACTTATAACACGTATATGCATTGAAGTGAAATTTTCTTATTCCGATCCTTATATATTTATATAATGTGGTAAGGTTCTTGACAAAATTCAAGATTAAACCACCGCAACTAAATTTTCTTACCACCGCTTATTCAACTAATTTCTAATTTAACACATTCAATTTGCACATGGAATAACAAACCACAGTCACCAGATTGCACAAAATGTCATAGAATAAAATTGTCTCAGCACCCAATATTCCAACAAAACCTGTATATTCCAACAAAACCACAGTATATACATACAGGCGTGTGTTTAGGCTTTTTTTTTTTAATTTCAGAAAAAAATGTTTTTATTTAAATGTTTAACTTTTTTATGATGGTTAAATAAGTTTCTAAGTAATATTTAAAATATCGTCACAATATTTTTTAGAATTATTCAAACTCACCAATATTTACCTGTATATTTATTTTTATTTGTATATTATATAAGTGAAATTGATTTGATAAGTATAAACAATTAGTTGATAAATTCAGGAAAAAAAATAGTTAATACGATGTAGCTAGCTATAATGTAAATGTCTATAAATAGACTGATACCATTTAATATTTTTACCATTTCACCCGTAATGATATACAATTCGTTCATTAATACGATGTAGCGATAATTTAAATGTCTATAAAACATTTGCATAAGAATATTTATTTATGGTATCAGTCAATTTAAATAACACCTTTTATAATGTAAATAAATAAAATCTTAAAAATGATCAAAATATAATTATGATTAATTAAAATCATAAATACCAAAAATAGAATAAAACGTATATAAATTTTAATAGAAAAGACTTGGAAATTACATATTCATTATAGCTTCTGACATATGCATATCCAAACATAATACAAGAACCCAAGCTTTAAAATCAACATCCTCCCTACACCTGTCTTTGCCTCCCAATCTTTACAAAAAAAAAAAAAAAAAATCCATTTAGAATTCACGAGCTATCGACATTTACCTTGAAAAAGGATTATTTTGTCATGCACTTCCGATTAAAATTAAAGCATTATAAAAAAAATCAAGAGAAAAATATTCACATTTAAAAGAATTTTTTATATTTAAATGACAAGTTATCATTCTACGGCATTGTATTCTAAATTAAGTTGCAATATTATTGCCGAAGAACTTGTAGCTTGACCATTCATTTTTTTTCTTTATTTAAGTCCCTGGCCATGGAATCCATTAAAAAGACAGATGCATATTTTAATGCCTCAGTTGGGTTTTCTCATGTGAGCTACAACTATTTGTGGTTATTCTGGCCCCTAATCTTTCTGCTGAAACATAGTTGATTGCTGGGTGTGATGTATGCTAATTGTTGAACAACTAATTTCTCCACATTTATGACTTAAAAAAAAAATACAGTTTTTTCCTTTTAGATGAGATATATAAACATTTTATAGTCAACAAGTAGTTGGTTTAAGTGATATAGAACTCAATTCTCTTAAATAAAATTTTAAATATGAATTTTGTGGATGTAAAATACGTGGATGGATAGCAAGAAAATATAAATATACCATATATAAAGAGGTTGTGTTATTTTTTCTTTAGCTTATATTTCATTTCTTAAACGAGTATATTCGAGAAAAGATAAAATAAGAAGACATGCTTCCAAAACAATCATAAGATACATGTTGAGAGAGTGAGAAGTCAGCAATATTAGATAAGATTATTGGAATGCACATAGGTACATCAATCTCCAATAAGCATTGAAATTGCTAGGCACCTAGGCCAATTAGGAACGAGATGAATACAAAGGTTAAACGATCATTCCATGTGTGTTTTGGGCAGGATCAACTTTTACTCTACTATTTAATAATTTTTTTAAATGCATTTTTGACCAATTCAGCCGTTGAGTTGAAAATTTGCATATTGCAAATTAAATTTATAAAATTTCATAACTAATTAGTAATTTATCGCACTGTTTTATTTTAACATATGATATAATTATTTATTTATTGTAGATATATAACATATTAATGAATGTCTAAATTATCTAAAATTTGATATATCTTGAAACAAATTCAACTGTTATCTTGAAAGTGGTTGAAATATCGACAGGCTGATTTTCATTATTCACTTACAAACTGGATCTCCGATCCACTGGTTTGTATATCAAGTAAAAGGTGAGGTGCTGTCATTCCAAGGGGAATTTGACATATCAGCTTTCCAAGTGTATATAAATCGGGTGAGATTTGGATTTGGGTTTTGAGATGTACTGGTGCTATAGCATTAAATTTTAAGAGAGAATTGAATTGTATACCTGCATTTCTTAGGTGTTTACTGCATTATTGAATCTGTAGGTGATTTGTTCATTGTTGGCCTTTTATGCATAGGTTCTATTCAGAAATCTGCTACTCATTGGTTATGCAATTTTATTGGCCTTATTCAAAAAGATTCTAAAATTTGATATATATGACTAGAAATATAATACTACACACACATTGGAGTCATTGTAGTATCAAATTATTCAATGGTTAGATTGATTAAATTCATATTCCACACACACACACACACAATGGAATAGGTTGGAGATTCATATCGATTATAAGATGCCTAAAATAGAATTTTTGAAAGAAAGGAATGTGACCACAACGTTTTGGTGTTTTTTTACATAAAATTGAAAGAATTAATTGTGCTCCAGTAAAAGACAAACTTATCTTTTACACCCATGTGTAATGAAGTGAATGCATTTATGAAGTTTATGAGGTTATGGACCACTCAGTCATTTTGTGACTTAAAAAATTCAACCCTGCTTATACTAGAAGAGTAACATTGTAATAATTAACTGGACAGTTGGGAATTGTTAACAACACATAATTTTTAATAAAATTTTCAATTTTATTGTACGATAAAAATTATTAAAAGTTATAAAATTATGAACACAAATTATTATATAAATAATAAAACCCACAATTTTTTGTGATTTTCAAATGAATTTTAGTTAATGATAAAGAATATATTAAAACATATATTATTAACATTTTTCACCAGCAGGTTGTCAATATACTTTAGGTCCGTTTATATTTTATTTAGAAAAGAATTACTTTTAATAAAATTAAAGTGAACTTAAGACCATTTAAGATTTCTCGATGGCAACGTCTATGATCTACATTCAAAGACCATCAATTGATATAGTATTTAATAAGCTGAAACGTGGGGCCCAGATCTGGTTGAGCATAATTTCACGTCCATTTTCGTAATCCATTCCTCTTGTTACAACAATTCCTTCTTTTAATGCTTGCTCGACTATCTGTTCTGTAAATAATAGTATATGCCTTTTTTTAATGGAAATAATAGTATATGCCTCTGTTCTGAATTCTGATGGTTATGTATTTGACAACGTAAAAAGAAATTTCGTTTTCACAATAATGGGTTATCACTTATCAGGGTAGATGCGGGGCATAAATTCCTTTCAGACACATAGTTTTTGTTTATTAACGTTACGATCAACATGAAAACAAGCCAAAATCAAAGAGAGTAATAAATTCAAAACTTTCCCAATTCCATACACTACAACTCGTTGTTTGATACACTAGTACGGATCACTGTCGCTTAGCACATGTGATTTTGAGAGCACTTGTCTAAGGTTTTTCACTAGATCATTCACTGTCATTTGGTACCCGTCATCCATCTGCAATACATATAAATTGGATAAGTGTTAAAAAATGTATTTGTAATGAAACTAATTTTGAATTTATGTGATTTATATTTGAATGATTTTTTTTTTTTTTAAAAAAAAGTTGATGGCAAACACATGATAAATTTTTTTATTCAACACAAAAGTGATATGATGTTGTTTTAACTTGGTTAAAAATCAATTATGAACCTATACATAAATCAATTTTCAACAACATATAATTTTTTTTTTTACCTAAAATTAAATTAACTAGTATTTCAATGTGATTCAAGATAATTCAACATGAAATCAAACATACACATTTTAAATTGCCAATACATGTGTCTAGAAAGCAATAATCTAGCAGGGCTATCATAATCATAATATATATATAATACTAATTAATAACTATGCAGGCTAGAAATTTTAGAACATGAAAGTTGATTGATGCATAGCAATATAGCATACCTGAGCTGTGATGGTAATGCAGAGAGCAGAATTTCCAAATGGCAAGACACTGCTACCGGTGACACTGAGATGAAGATTCTCAAGGTGGTCCAATATTTTTAGCTCAACACCATTCTCCTTCTCACAGTGGATCTCAATGAGCACCTCCTTCCCCAACACTCTTGCTTCCATCTCAGGAAGGATGCTAGAGTTCGTTTCAGTGGAAGTGGTGGTGTCTTCATTGTTGTCTCCATTTGGTTCGGGTTTCTTGTTGCATATCACCGACTCTGTACTCTTTTTTCTCTCTTGTTTCTCCAGTTCCTGTACCCTTTCTTGAAGTTGTTTCAAATAATCGATTGCTGCTCGAAGTACAGAGGCCTTGTCCGTCTATACATGGAAATTTTACATTTACAATTACAAATCACTCCATCATTCTCTAGGGGCTCCATGTTTATTTTGTAACCTTGTGGTTTTAACATTACCACGTGGTTTTCATTGCGTGGTGACTTAGAATGTTATTTTGTAGGACATAGATAACAAGACAGACACTCCCTAATAATACACAAAAATTTGCAGCCTTTTACTATTCTCCTTTTTAAGGTAAGTAATTAATTATAAATAGTTATTTTGTAGGACATAGCTAACAAGACACACACCCTAATCATACACCAAAAATTCGCAGCCTTTCCCTATTATCCTTTTTAAGGTAAGTAATTAATTATAAATAAAGAGTGATCGATTATTTTTTATATTTTTATAAATAAAATATTAATAATGAGCTTCTTTCAAAATAATTGATTGGCACATGTCTTTTTTTTTTTATCATTGATGATTGATCCGTCAAAATTAAACAATTTGACTCATAAATTTAAGGAAGACAATGACATGTGATAATTTTTTTTAAATATATTGATCAATCATGTAATTTTAACCGGTCAATCATAAAAAATTTCATGACGATAAATTATTTTGGAATAGACCCCATATTAATATTTTATTTATAAAAATGAAAAAAAAATAATCAACCACTCAATAAATATATCTACCTTTATTTTATTTTATTCTCTTTAGCCAAACCGACAAAAAAATGAGTTGGATGTTTACGATGTTCCTTACGGTGAAGTAAACGGGATGAAAAGTATGGTAACAAATTGGACGTAAAAAAAACGGTGGTTAAAATTTTTGCTACAGGATTCAGATTTTTTTTTTTTTTTTTTATCAAGTCCTATGCGTAATAATATAATGAGAAATTAATGAGAGTATATTATAGAAGAATATTGCAAACGGTCGGTGACGCATACACAATGACTCCAAAATAATGATCTGGTGACATATCAAGACCACTTTTGCTTTCATGATTGCCAAAATTATGCACTTTAATTAATTTATATTTTAATAAAAAGTAATTGTATTCAGTAGGGGTTAGTAATCGATAAGAATTAAAAAGAAAAACTTAAAAGATAGAAATCCACCATAGGATTCCAAGACTGATGCTTATGCTGAGCCACGGATAGTATGTTAATAATTAAGGAACAGTAAAGTACGCTGTTGATTTAGATTGTAAGTTGAATTCAAGCTTCATCAATATGATAAATATTTATCTGTAAGAATTAAGAATTGATGTCTAAAATATTATATCAATTATCAAGTATGCTTCAATAGCTAAGTAGGATCGACGGTGAAGATTACGATTTACATAAGAATCAAATAATGATCAGTACCTAGGACAATTATTGAATTTAATATAATAATATCAAGTTAGCTAGATTTCATCTTTTACCATAAATTATATTTTCTTAGTGATCTGTATAGAAAAATAGAAGTAATTAAAATGATGTGTGGCATTGGAATCTGCATTTTGAGAATATAAAATTGATGAATAAATTAATGAATTAATTACCTTGTTCAAGCCGGGAATCGTGGCTGAGAGTGCTATGAACCTCTCCGTGAGTTCCTGTCTCCTTCGTCTCTCCGCTAATATGTGATCGATGGTCTGAGAAGAGGTTCTGGTCTTCTTAGCTCCTTGATTAATGGGCCTTATCGGTTCTGGGCCTGGGCTTTCCGGGGCCCGTTTTGCAGGCAAAGGGGAATTATTGTTGGAATAGCGGAGGTGGGGTTCGGGTGTGGCCGGAACCATGGTTGAGTTGTCGAAGGACAGAATGTAAGTCCTGGGAGAGGACAAACGACGAGGTCGTTTGGAAGCGTTTTGAGAGACCAAGGAGTTGGAGCTGTTGCTTTTGACGAGGTAATTCCTAGGCGACAAAACGGCGTCGTAGTTGGTAATGGTAGTGTTTTGGACGACAGCGCGGAAGGAGTGATCGCTTTCGCTTTCGGACGAGAAAGCCGCAGGTGGTTGCTGAAGAAGGATGTCTCTGAGGAACTCGTCATCGTCAGTGCCGTGACACTTCACTAAAAAATCGTTCCCGCAATCCATTTCCTACAACAATTAATTAATCATCAATGAAAAAAAGTTAAGAAACAATAATAAGATTTAATTTGAGTATGATCGATAATGAAGTAGTAATAGTGATGGATGATGCTGTAGATTTACCATGTGAAGAGGCCAATTTTCCCATGACTCCTCCATAAGAAGAATGTGGAAGATGTGTGTGTGTTGTGTGATGTGATGTTATCTGAGGAGGAATAGAATAATAGTAATAGTAATAATAAATATATATAATGTATATTAATAATGAGTCGGTCGAGTGGAGGGTGAGCCACAAGTACAGGTAAGGGATGGGGACAAGAAATTACTCGTTTTTCATGCAAATTAAATGTTAGCCGTGGGATGACTGATAATGTTCAGAGGGAACGGTGCTGTGTGGGACCATTGCTGATGGATAGTTTAATATGATTGCCCCCCCGATCAAGGGAGGAAGCAAATTAGCCCGAGTTCCACCAACCTGTACTATATTCACTATTTACTATTTACAGTTCTCATATAACTTTTGATATCTATTTTTATGTAAGAAAAACCAATACAATGTTTGGATGTTAGGTGATTTTTGTTAGGCATGCATAAGTATTGTTGTTACCAGGATTTACGTCTCTCGATGTGTTTGATGTGCATCTCTCTATGGATGAACTCCTTCTCCAGTGATGGATGAACACTAAAAAAAACTCTTTACACTCAAGTTAATATATGAGTCAGAAGTATATAGAAATAAAATGTTATTTATCTTCCTTTAATGTTCCTTCCTCTATTAGTAGCAAGGCTGATTATGGATATAATAACCTGCCATGATGCCCATTAAAGACAATACGAGATCGTGAAGGTCAGTAATTCCACTCCAATCTCCAATAAATCCTATATAGGACAAGTATTTTTATAAAGGGATAAGAATTTTTAGTTAAGATTAATTAAAGTTGTATTGGTAAGTTAGATATAAAATTTTATCTGTTATGTTTCAGAATGCACTTGTTTTGGGTTAAATTATTTGTTGCTTTGTTTTTATTTATTTATAGTTTATCTGTTTTATTTTTATAATTTTATTATTATTTGTTGAGTGATTTTTTTTTTAAAAAAAGTTGGATTGTGCCAGATTTCTAGACCAACTTGATGTCCAATTTGGTCAAATTCACTTTTACATTTTGGGCCAACTTCATATTTTAACGTTGACCAAAATAAGCAGTAAGCAAATCACATTTAATATATCATATTTTTTTAGAGTCATCGAGAGGGAGAAGGTGTGAACAAGTATAAATATAATAACTAAAATAAAGATGTGTTCATTATTTGTTCAATTTTCTCACATGTCATCACTTGTTTCCTCTATTATTTAAGAGAACTTTTGTCCAAGATCCCAGAACAATTCCCCCCCGCCCCCCTCCTCTCTCTCTCTGTTTTACCACCATTTCACACATTGTTTTTGAAACTGCATTTTCTCTTCACAAGTTTTCTATTGGATGCCTTCCTCCCTATTTGTTTATTTCTCTTCATCTTTACTTTTTCTTTCTAAATTTCTCCCGCTCTAACTTATGGAAGACAACTCTAACTAGGAAATGTTACTTATACAATACAGTATAAATAACTATAAAATATGTTAAATCAACAATTTGTGAAAAAAATTATAAAATGAAATCAATTTAATTTCTGGATGCTAGGTGTTGATGCAGGATTCCTTGCATGCATACACGGAAAATAATGCTTCGTGATCATGTCCTTACTCCTAAAATAATAATTGCGGCCCTGATTATATTGATTATGCATGTCAGAACTATACCTCTTATTCATGTGGGATAACAGAAATATTAGTGTGTGTACAGAAAAATCAAATAGTAAGATTTATAGTAAAAACAGTTTTCTCAATTAGCGGTGACCGGATGAGTTTGCATAGTTGGAGAAAGGCATAATTTTTGTTTGGATATTTGGTAAGGAAAGCTCAAAAGCACAAGTTTATAGAGACTTATGAACTCTTGCTTATGTCTATGTTTGAATATGTGCTTGGTGAAAAGATATGCTCTTCATGCAAAAGGCTTGGTCTGCTATTTCGAATTTTTATTCATCACGAAAATTCCTCCGTAAAAATGTGTTCCTTGTTGATATTTTCACCCATTTCTATTGAGTTCAAAAGGTTGATTCGCTACTAAAAAAAAAGTTTTCTAAAGACAGTCGTAAAACATTTTTCATGATAATTTTTAATTGTCTTTGAATCCGTTAATATGAAAAATCAACATTTTTCACATCGGTATTTAAATTATCTTAGAATCTAGCATTTTACATTGGTTTTTTAAAAAATCATCTTAAAATGTGTTATTTTTCGTTTAAAAAATATTAAAAAATGTGAGAATTTAAAGACAAGTTTTTAAAAAATCATCTTAAAATGTTATTTTTTCGTTAAAAAATATTAAGAAGGTGAAGATTTAAAGACAATTTTTTTAAAAAAAAATCATCTTAGAATGTATTTTTTCTAAGACTATTTTCTAAAAATTGATGTTATTTATTTTTTAATGTTTATTTTGTTTCACAAAAAGGTTTGTAACCAGATTATACTAAGTTTTAAACATACAGGAAACCAATTCATTAATATATATGTCAAAAAATAAATAAAACTATGGCACTATGAACCAAATTTTAAAATTATAGGGACCAAAACCATAATAGAGTAAACTTATAATGACAAAAAATATATTAAAATCAAATACATATATAACTATAAGTCTAAGACAATCCTATACAAATACAATATTTTCTCTAATGGTTAAATATCTTCATTAAAAATTAAAAATGTTAGTCCTATCACTATCAGATCGTGAATGCTAAGTCATGTGACTCAACAAAATTGTTTTCCATACATAGGGATACCTATAGTTAATGTACAATGTACAAGAAACTAAGTGACTAACCATGCAATAAAAAAAGATTTTGCTCTTTTGGCAGTTCTCAGATGTCACAAAATCAAAGTCAAAGACAGCGTATCGGCAATCATTTTCAGGCAAGGATGCAGTGAAATCATCTTAGCCCTCAACATTGCCTCCAGTTTTTTCAACGACAACCTCTTTCTTTTTCTCGTCAATTTTAAAAATTACATAGCGATGAACTTTCTTCCTCTGCAATCCCAGGAACTTGTTTACGCTATGCTCAGCCACACCCATGCAAAAAGAGACATTTCCCTACATTGAAGACACACATTAAATTCTAAACTCTAATCCTTTTCAAATTCAATACTTTAACCATATTACCGATAATAATGATAATGTTCTTCCAGTAAAATGAATCCTATCAATTAGGAAAAATAAAATGTTATTTCCTTTCACTGCACAGAAACAAACTACAACAATCCAATAAGAGATACAATCACACACTCCCAACTCATGTGAGTTCCCTTACTTCACTTCATGTCACAAGATACATATGCAATATGTGTGTACAAAAATATCAAAGCTGACAAATGTGCTTGCTTATCATGCATCCACTAGATTAGAAGAAAATTCTCATAGAGACACCCTAAAGTTAATTGCAACTCAAAGCAAATTCATGCACGTACCAGTTGGCTATGAAAAAGGCAAGAAGAAGAAACATGCCAGGACATTCAACATAAGACCAGCTCCTTGACCGTGTAACAAAGATTATAAAAACCCATTTTCTCATCTCCTATATTGTTTCTTCACAAATTTTCTCCAACCAAATAAAGTTTATGTTATGAGAGATAACACTAATGCAGTAACACACATGTACAAGTAGAACGAAATGACTTTAAAATGCACCATACTCTGTACTAGCAAAGTTCCAGTAAGATAAATATGACCATATAAAGTAGTGAAGTACACAGTATTTTTGTGATAACATTTTCTGCTGCTTGTTAAACTGGCCCCCCTCAACTGAACATAGCTCTAACTTATTTCTAATAAAAAAAATTTAATGCATTGGTTGAGTACAAAAAAGATGAAAAAATGCCTACCAAAAGCTTTTTTTCCTGCCTGTCTAAAAGATGCACCTAATTGCACTTGCACTTCCCGAGGAAATCTTGGCAATGTTGTATGAAATGTGCATTGGGAAAGTTAAAATCCAAATTTGAGATAAGTTATATCAAGTTTGTAACAATATTGATGAACAAATTTTCAGATGGGGAAATATTAGGGAACATAAAAAATGGGAAATACATTAAGTTACCCTTTTCTTTTACAGAATCCTTTGGAAGCAATGGCAATTGTGTAAGGTCAAGAAGACATTTTGCTGAATATCATAGCAAAAGCTTAGACAAAGAAAGAAAATATTGACATTACTACATAAAATCATCCTTTTCGAAATCTTCAAAATCATCATAAAAGAATAAGAAAGGCTAGCAAGACAAATAAGCATAATTAAATAAGCTAATAATCCCATATTTCAGTATAAAAGCATATTTCAGTCATCTTTTCACATAGTTGTCAGGTTTGCTATAACAATGGGAGCGACAAGATTTGTGAAATTTGAAAAAATATATTTAAAAATATCAGTGGGAAGGGAGGATAGTGATTTGTGTAAAAAGTGTAAAATGTAGCCAAGGTGAGAGTAATTTAGTCTAAGGATAAGGCATGATTAAAGACAAAATAGGGGTTAGTTTTTAAGGGAGAAATTTTTTACTAATTGACTTGTGTTTGTTAGCTAGCCTAGGGGAAAAGTGAGCGTAATTTATCATGGATACGAAACTCTCCATTTTGGGTGTAATAGTTTTCATGGTCAGGTGTAAGATGATCTGACAGGAGAAAAAATTGGGAGTATCAGGACTTATCTCCCAGATAAGATTATAGATAATAAAACACTACTGAATCAATGTTCAAGACAAAACATTCTACCATCGCAAGAGAGCTATATAACCACAAATAAAATTGAGCTAACCTCATGCTACACGCATGAATAATAGCTATCATCACAAATTCAACACACTGTTGTTGCTAATTTGCTACTAATCGTCACCGTCTGGAAAAGGAAAACAATTCAATTTTCAATCATATGCTGAATTAAGCTAAATCCAAATCTAATTGTAAGTGACAACCATCAAATTCAAACCAAACCCTAATCCACAATTAATAATTAAAAAGAAAAGAAAATTGAACAAACCTGATTAAAAGAAAACCCTAGCGATTCCTCTCAGTAGGCAATGGGCGATTAAATCCATCGTGGCGATTCATATATTGGAGCGGTTGCCACTTGGTGACGGCTCTGACGTCACTAACATCAGCACCAGGAACTGATTTACCCTTGGTGGAGTCAAATCTGGAGGGAATCCCAAACATCTTCATCATCTCCAACTCATCCTCGTTCCCCTCAGCTTCTCCTCCCGCTGCTTCTGTTGCTGCTCCTTCACGATGCCATCCACAGAGTCCACTGCTTTCTTTGTCTCCTTGTGCTCCTCCTCCGTCGAGTCTCTTCGGTGTCACTTCCACAACGGTCAAGGGACGTTGTCCGGTGGTGCCGATGGCGGTGGGAGCTGGGAGAGGGAGATTGTGCGTGACGGGAGCGGCCACGATCAGTTGAACGCGAACGAGATCTCTTGTTGCGTGTTCAATCACAGTCTTCACGATCACAATCATCCTTATCTCTTCTTCATTCTCTTTCTTTGCCACGAGTTTGGAATCGGTGCCACCGCTAACAGCGTTGAAGATGAGGAAGCCCTTGAGACTCGTGCAGTTGTTTGCGAGTTTCTGAACGCAATCCAAGCACAGATCTACGATGTCTTTGCCAACTAAAATTGGGGGAAATCAAAATTAGGTCAGAAATTGAAAAATAGTTCAAAGAAATTGAAATGTGTGGATTTTTGGTGGTGGGAGAAAACAAAAAGAAGAATCTTTGAGGACAACAATGTTTTTAATAAAACTGATGTTGAATATCTTATTTCAAGAATGGTTTTAACAAAAATCATCTTTCAGCACGGTTTTCATAAAAGTGTCTTTGAAAAGTTATAATTATTTGTTTTATAAAACCATCTTTGATTCCATGTCATAAAAGAGCGTTTTTGTAGCAGTGACTCATGTTTAATTATGTATGTTTCACACAATTAAATTTTATGATTACTGTGGTAACATTTTCTTTATGAGTAGATTAAAAAACTAATGTAAAGTGAATAGGTAGAGGAAGAACAAAGACACGGGGAAGGGGAAAATGTCAATTATTATTCAATCAATGTTTCAATAAAGTCATTTTCGTGTTCAGATAAATTCGTTCTCAAAAGATGAAAATTCAAAATTTAGTCTTTAAAAGTGAAAAAAATGTGACAAATTTATCCTCTTTCATACAGTTAATATTTAGGGACGAATTTACCAGTGCTATACACATTCAGGGACGAATTTGTCAGCTCTCTACCCAAAATATAATTTAATCTTCATATTCTCCCTTTTTTAATTATTGTAAGCATAAATTTATAATAAATACTTAAAAATTAGGAAAGCAATCATAAGTTAAAACAAACATAATAACAAGTATAATATTGATTAATAAACATAATTTGTATGTTGCTCTAAAATTTATATTGTAATAACATTAGATAATGACAAAATAAAGTTGGGTCTTATTTTTTTGTAAGGATTAATTTAATGTCTGTGGATTTTAATTTGTTTGAGCCTTATATTTTGGGTAAGGTATTATCTCATATTTTTATTTTAAAATTTTTAATGTGACAGTATTTTACCCAAAATATGAGACTCAAACAAAAATGTATAGTCATTAAGTTAATTCTTACAAAAAATGAAACCTAACTTGATTTTGTCATTACCTAATATTGTTATAATAGAAATTTCAAGTAACAAACTAATTATGTTTATTAATCAATATTATGCTTATTATTATGTTTGTTTTAACTTATGCTTATTTTCCTAATTTTTAAGTGTTTATTGTAATATTATACTTGCAATGATTAAAAAAAGAGAATATGAAGATTAAATTATATTTTTGGATAGAGAGCTGACAAATTCATCCCTGGCTGTATTGTGCGCTGACCAATTTGTCCATGAATATTAACAGTAACGGAGGAAAGTTAACGGAAGGATAAATTTCTTACATTTTTTTCAATTTCAGGAAAAAAAATTTGAATTTTCATATTTTAGGGACGGATTTATATGCACTTTACACATTCAGAAACGAAAATTACTATTTATCCTAAATTTTATCTAGTTGACAACTATGTATTTGTGTCTAGTTGATTGTTACTCAAGCACTTAACATGTAAATTCATTATTTTGAATGACATTAGCTAGATGACATCAACTAATAATAGAGGAACTATAGATTGATTAATGCTTTCCACTTTAGGGACTATTTTTTAATTATTTAATTTTAGGAATAAATATGAATGATCATTACAATTTTAAGGATTAAATTGATTAATAATTTGTAATTTTTTTTACCTAATATTAGTTGTTAGTAGGATAATTCAAATCTATAATTTATTTATTCTCTCCTCAATCACTAAAACTTCATTCCCAACCACCAAGTCAAACCTTACAATTTAAGGATAATTTTGTCGTTTTATTTATTTTAAGGATGAATATGACTAAACATTACAATTTCTGGGCATAAATTAGTGATTCACTTTATCTATATATATTGAACTAAAAGCTTTAATTTAAGGTTACCACTTGGCATAAAAATAATGATTTTTTTTTGGAAGCTTGGCTTTGGATAGAGAAGAGCAAAGACATAAAAATTGTAGTGTAAGGCAATTTAATGGATTACACTGTTTTTGTTGTGATCATGCATTCATATCCATGTGTCAAGTTGTTGGATGAGAGATTGCACTCCTTGGAGAAGCAAAGGCGAATATAAGTGAACATATATAGTTCAGAGGCCTTTGGGGCGCAATATCCTCGTGTAATGGAAACCTGACCATCCTTGCACGAATGCAGTGTTACACTACTGATTTGTTTGGTGTGACTTTAAATTGTTTTGGCACCCTTCGAATGGTTGACCTAATGGTCGTTGATTGCTCTAATAATAATAAGACTTTAGCTCCATGAACTGGTGTTTGCATTATGCATGAGCATTGGATTTGACTTGCATTAATTGGTATAATATAACTGTTGACTGCCATATGTATGAGCTTATTGTTATATTTCCTGATATGTGTAAACAAAGTTGTTTAATGCATGTTCTATTTCATTTGTGTGTATGCATGTATATTCTTGTGTGATTGTGTTTGTGTGTAATATGCACGTAGTTTGTGTTCGGATGCTCACCATTCTAACTGTTGTGTTCATGCATATGAAGCAGATGGCAAGAAGAATCATTAATTTATTCCTAAGCTGGTGGTCATCCATCAAGGCAACACCAATCTTTTTTGTATTTGCCTTTTGGGGTTACGTTTTACTATGTATTTTGTTGGGTTTTATTATATTTGTATTCTGTAACGAACTAGTCAACCTCTTTATATTATTTTCTGTAGGTAGCTTGATTATTATTCAGACTTGTGGATTTGTAATACCTTGATGCAATGATGCAATATACGTGATATATTATATGTTTTATGATGGATATTTTAGCTTTCTGCGAGATTGACAACACTGGAGGAAATTTGTAAGCAAACATATTGGACAACCCAAGTAGTCTTATTTGGATAGACTGTGCATTTAAATTTATAAAAGTATATAAACTTGAGGATTTGCATTTGAATCAACAAACTCAAACCAAAACAATCATATAAGTATCATTTTATTGATATGACACACGAAAACAAAGTAAACGCCATTAATCCTTAGTCATGCCAATAGCAGGATTGGACCTCTTTTCCAGCACATCTAGCTTTGAGTTTAATTAGTTTGGCCTTGCTTGTTTTCCTTTGGTTCCATCTTCCGACATAGTGTTGTTACATATGTCACCATTGTAGTATTTCAAAGGAAAAAAAAAGAATCAAAAAGCAGTTACGCAGCTCCTCAATAATTGAGATCTTCCAACTCAATAAACAAATATTTGAGACCTCCATCACACAGTTACATTATGAGTCTGATTGGATATAAAATTATAAGTGTTTTTGAGAATTTTTTTTACTGAAAAACTTATTATATTTTCAATAAAGAGACTCTCAAAGACATTTTTGATTTATATCCAACAGATTCTATATCTCATACAACTTCAAAACATCTGCTTCAAGCTCTTAGCCAAATCGTTCACCGTCAAGTTGTATTTCTCACTCATCTGCAATATAGTAATTATGGAAATATTTATAATTTGAAATAATTATAGATCATATACAATCATATATATATATATATATATATATACAAGTAATTAATACAACTAATTTTGAATTGAATGTTATACATAATTGTAGTAGAATTAGAGTAGTAGTTTTGAATTAAAAATTTACTGTATAATGGTTCAGAAAATGGAATACCGGTACCATATAACTATTTGCAACATGCATGGCTTAATTACCTGAGCAATTATGATAATGTTGAGAATAGAGTTTCCAAATGGCAATACGCTGCTACTGGATATTGAGAGATGAACATCTTTTAGTAGGGCCAATAGCTTGAGTATGATGCCCTTTCGTTTCTCACAATAGATTCTAATGAGTACTTCCTTCCCTAAACCTCTTGTTTCAACTTCAGGGAGTACTTCATTAATAGAGTTTGTTTCACATGTCGCAGAACAAAGGCGTGATTTCGTGATGATCGATGACTCTATACTGTTATTCTTATTGTTCCCTGCTTTTTCCAGCTCTGCTATGCGTTGTTGAAGTTGTTGCATGTAGTTGAGTGCTTCCCGAAGCACAGTAGCCTTGTCTGACTATATATATATATATATATATATATATATATATATATATATATATATATATATATATTAATTTTAACAATAATTACTAATATTTACCCCAAGTCAAAAAGCAAAAATGTAAAACATTGAAAAGCTGCGGGCTAATTTCTAAGTTTACCTCTTTCTTTTTTATATATACGACAAGGGATAGTATTCCATCTTCGATAAAAATAAAAATAAAAATTCTAAGTCTAACAATATTAATTTGCAAAAAAGAAATTACATATATATTTTCTTCAAAGATGGTTTTTCAATTCTTTTAAAAGTAAAGAAATGGGCCTTAATGTACAGGTGAACATTATATGCATATTCAAATTTCGCCATTTTCTTTTATAAAGTACATAAAATTCATTATAAAAAGTTAATGCAGTATAGAGTTTTCCTTCGATCATACATTAACATTGCAGTAATCTTAATTACTATTACGTTTATGCGCTGAAAAAGTCTATCATAAAATGTAATAAGACTACAATAGAAAACACTAATAAAGACCCACGATAAATCGACTTAATGGTGATTGATACTTAAGATCGATCATTTCTATGAAATATTATATTCAAATAAACTTCATTCTCAGAGACACATTAAACTTTCCGAACTATTGAACATGTGTTTGGGTTTTGAAATGTCAACTTGATTCCAGCTCATCATATGGACCGAAAAAAGCAAAGTTTCTGTGATCATTAATATTTAATAAATATGAGGCATGGTGAGTAAGTACGCAGCATGAATGTGAGCAATGAAAAAGTTGATAATTACTAAGATATACTCATACCTTCTTCAAGCCAGGTATAGTAGCTGAGAGTGCTATGAATTTCTCCGCTATATTCTGTCTCCTTTTTCTCTCTGACATTACATGATACTGTATCTCAGAAGAGGTTCTTGCCCTTTTTGTTCCTCTGTCGTTATCCCTTATTGCCTTTGCCTCCAACTCATGGTTGTTCTCTACACCCCTTTTATGCCAATAACAACTTGTTCCAAATTCCTCTTCGCTGCTCTTCAAATAAGAGTCAGTGTATTTCACTTTTGGCCCGATATCTGCCACAACATTTGAGCTATCATTGTTGAACTTTACCATCTCTTCAGAGGATACAGCGTTGGTGCAGCCAAAATCATCATTCATTTCCTTTAAACACAAATTATGAAAGCCAAAGTTATGGATACGGGTTACACATTGATCGATCTAGATCATCGATCATACTATATATAAAGTCTAAATATATAATGGCTAATAGCTAGGAAAATATTAATTATGAAATAAAAAAATAATTACCAGATGAGAGAGCCAGTTTTCCCATGAGTCCTCCATCATATCAGGAAGTAATGAGAGCATGGCGTTCTGTCTTTTCTCGGTGCTTCAAGAAATTGATTTTTAGTTGCTAGAGACAAGATAATATCTAATGAGATAATATGTAACATGCTAGTGATGACTTGTGTCTAAATAAACAGTGACTTGTGTTTCTTATTATATGACTTGTGTTTCATATATATAATTAAGTGATTTAAAATTGGAATATTTATTTTATATATGTTTATGATTTCCGTACTTTCGACGGATTATTTTATATAAAAATTATGATCGTGCGGTTTGATCTGAACCGTGGGATGGGAGAGCATCTAATAATCGAGTAAAGGACTCACAATTGACGACAGAGCAAAAAGCTGCATGGCTGTGATTGGGACTTGGGACATAAGATGTGACACACTGGAGGAATGCGTGTCGCTTTTGAATTTTTTTGATTAAAAAAAGATCCGCGTGGAGTATCTCCGTTTCCGGTTTAGATCCTCTCCTGGAAGCTTGTCTCATGTCTCTAGCCTCTTCCCAACCAAACAATTTAAGTAGAATCTTAGAGACCAGTTCACCGGTTCTATTTGGCTATTTGCATAGGATTATTATTTCTTTTTTGTACTAAATTAGACTAAAATAACCACACATAAATTTATCTGTACACTTGATATTAAGTAGAGTTTTAATTTGTATACAAAAAAGTTAATTAGAGACTTCAAATTGAAGGTAGTTTCAGGAAGACAAAAGTGGATTTGTATTCCAGGAAGAGAAGAAGAAGATATGGTATTTCCCTTCTTCCTATATGAGAACCACTGCCAGGAAATGCTTTTAATAAAATGCAGAATCCCCCCAGCATCAAAAGCTTCGTTCCTGCATGAACGCGATCTTGTTTCTCTATGACCATAAACATCAGCAAGTGACGTGCCAACAAGGGAAAATCTCCACCTACGATTCCTCCTTTCAAAAGACAGAAAGCCAAATTGTGAGTACGGCTGAGATACTGTTTCAGGAATAGCTGTATGCACCCCATCCATTTGAAAACCTCATACCAGATCAGCAAAGTTCTTTGGCAGGACAGAAATAAATGGTTTGATGTTTCCTGTTGAGAATTACATAAGTAACAAGAAGTCTCTAGATTTGGAATATGAATCCCGCGCTTGTGCAGCTGGTCTCAAGTTGGCAATTTATCCAGCAGGAGCCTTCATGATAATAGCAAAACTTTCCAAGGAGCCTCACATAATTTCCAAAATGATGCATTAATTAAGTACAAGATTTCAAAATTAATATCACTTGTTTCTTATAAAAAGAACATGAGATAGTAGATTAGTCTGAAATAAGGATTCATGTCAATGCTCAAACATATGACTCCCTTGATATGCATTCATGAATAATAGTGTATGGTCTGAAATAAAATTTCTTTCTTGTTACATTAAGATAAACTTATAAAGTTAATATATATTAATTGCCCGAGAGTCCTTGTGTAGATAATCTAACCCATTATAGAATATGACCAACGTCGATCACTTAGTAGGTAAAATATTTATTATATCCTATTATTCTTATGAAGTACTAGTAGTTACTAACTTTGAATGTTGAAGTACCTTTTACAGTAGCATATATCCACCTTGACCGTACGTGGTAAAGAGTTTCACCATCATCAAATAATCTCAAAGCTGGGTCTACGTGGAAGCATGCACATTCCAATTAACATTAGTCAGAGTTTTGTTAAAGTTAGTTAATAACGCTATCTTAAACGCATAATTATAAAAAAAAAAAGAAAAAAGAATGATCACGTGAGGATGGCAGAAAGGCGTAATAAGGAGTGGAATGCATGAGTCCGTGGCATAAGACAGAGAGAAATGCATTGATGGCATGTCAGAGGGGTTGATCGATAAACCTGCACTTACAAAATGGTCTGATTCAAAAGTAGTATTGTTAAACTTTTGGCAAGCGTATCAATTGTCATTGTAAGTTATAAAATTTATAAAAGTTCATCTTCACAGGAACTTGTATTACTCAGTTTATTCAAATAAAACTTAATAGTTTAATAGTTATGTACAACGAGTATGATTGAAGTTTTGATAGTTTTACGGAAATAAAGAAAAATTACGAAAGATTACGAAAGTTAATAAAACGATTCGATTTTAACTAAAGAAAAGCGTAGGATTGGATTTCATCATTCATACCTCGGTTAGGGGTGTTCGCGGGTACGGGTCACCCATGAACCCGAATCGATCCGAACAGTTTGGGTTGGGTCATTTATATATTTGGGTCAAAACCAAACCGAACCGATCAAAACCGTTCATGTACGGGTTGGATCACGGGTTTAGATTTACAGATCCGTTGATCCGATGACACGATCCGTGAACCCGTAATAATAATATAAATTTTATTATTTATATATATATATTAAAAATTAAAAAAATAATTTGACAATAAAAAAAGATATGATATTGTAAATGTTTAAGATTGCATTAAAAATAAGATAGGATATTTTTTAATATTGCATTAAAAAAAAGGATAGAATATTTTTAAGATTACATTGCATAATATAATAAAATATCTTTAAGATTGCATTGGATAATATGATAGAATATATTTAGGATTGCATTCAAAAATTGGTTAAGATCATATCTTTAAATTAGTATAAATAGAAACATATTTTGGTGTTCATGTATGCATTCCATTCCAAATAATATTAGAGAGTTTATGTTTGCATCATTGAGAGAATTGTTGTGAGATCATATAGAAGCGTTTGACAAGTTTGATTCTTCAACTTTCAATCAGGATTTAAAGGTACCTACATGCTTAAGGAATATAAGCGTAAATGTAACTATTTTATTGTATTCTTCTTCTTGACTTTGGAAAAGGTCACAGCAGGGAACTAGGATACCAGTTTTGTCTCTGTTCTTGATGAATTGAGACATGCGACTTCTGGCTGGGATGATGATTGAGATGATGAATTTAGAATGAAAATTAAGAAAAAACAGGGTGAGGTGCAAAAAAATGAGTTAGATAGGTATTTGGAGGATGATGTTGAAGACGACCATCCTGAGTTTGACATTTTGAATTGGTGGAAATTGAAGACATCCAAATATTATATTCTTTCCTGTATGGCTAGAGATATATTGGTCATTCCTGTATCTACTGTATCATTTGAGTCTGCATTTAGTACAGGGGGTAGAATTCTGGATTCATTTCGTAGTTCCTTGAGTCCTACTACTGTTGAAGCTCTCATTTGTGCCCAAAATTGGCTTAGATCTACTAAGCAAAATGTTAATGACTTGCAAGTTGAAATAAATGAAGAGGAAAAGATTGAATCAGGTGTATAATCATTAATCTCTTATTTCATTTTTATATTTGTATAAAATATCAATTAATTTTTGTGCTAACGGGGTTGTGTTTAAATTTTTAGAATTGTTTGGTTTGACTTTAAATACTGCTAATATTGGATCTCCAAGTGTTGAAACTGCAAGTGCTGAAACTTCTTAATGTATTACTTTTAGGTATATTGTTATTTGTTTCACCTTTTTTTTCATATATTGTTTACCATGTTTATAATATTAGTGAATCATATTTTGTTTATTTGCTTGTTTCGGCAAATATGGTTGCAACAAAATTGGTTATAACAAAGCTTTGGTTTGTAAGATTCAGTTGTGATTCAGACTATTATAGTAAATATTGTTCACAAATCTTTTGTTTTAATTTATATTATAAGTCTATTTTATAATATTATGTTGATGGTATTAAATGAATCAATTTTACTACTTTCATACATTTGATAATATTGTGTTAATTGTATGAGATATTTGAAAGAATCGTGATATAAAATAG
>PYAF01004116.1:1362608-1380784 GCA_007407185.1 Glycine tomentella | reverse complement strand
TTGTAAGATTCAGTTGTGATTCAGACTATTATAGTAAATATTGTTCACAAATCTTTTGTTTTAATTTATATTATAAGTCTATTTTATAATATTATGTTGATGGTATTAAATGAATCAATTTTACTACTTTCATACATTTGATAATATTGTGTTAATTGTATGAGATATTTGAAAGAATCGTGATATAAAATAGTAGTTTAAAAAAAATTTAAATGGGTAACCCGTTGATCCGAACCGAACCGAACTGTTCATGAACGGGTTGGGTTGGGTTGGGTTTCAATTTTTTTTTTTTTCTGAAAATCGAACCGAACCGAACCGATTAAATTTGATTGGGTTGGGTCCTAAATTTGACCAAAACCTATCCGAACCAACCCGCGAACACCCCTAACCTCGGTATCCAATTAATATTACCATGTATAAATCATTTTTTATTATTACTGATGCACACATTAATTAACCTCGAATCCATCCCTCGCAATCGAGTTCTAAGGATATTTACCGAATATCAATCCCTCGCATACGAAGTAAATAACCCAGCATTACAATCATAATCGCGTGCTATTTGCAATCTAAACGTTATGCTCTATTCCTAGTAACGTAACGTAAAGAGTAAAATTATTCAGTTCAAATTCTAAGAGTACTTTCCAATTAAACTTAGAATCCAATTTTATGAAACTAGTGATCAAGTAAAATCAAGCATTAAGAACGGAATAAAATTACCAATAATAAATAGAAAAGACTTATGCATCAATAAATATTAAAAGAGATACTTAAAAGTAGAAGATTACATCTAATCCTTTAAGAGAAACTAACCAAGCATGGAGAAAACCTCCTTAAGAGAAGAATTGATGAAGGGCCCCATCACTGCTTCTTTCCGGCAGAGTCTCCACACTAAATCTCACTTCTCTCACTTTCCTAACCTACCTAATACTAATATTTAAGAGCTTAAGCTAAAGAAAAAAGCTTGAGGAAGCAAGGATGAAGAGAAAATATAATGGAAGATGTCTTTTTGGCCTTGGGGGTGCTTGGGTATTTATAGGGGCTGGCCTGGTCAAGTTTGGTCGCCCAAGCGACCAATTTCTTCATAGTCCACTCGCTTAGGTGAGTTAATGGCCCAAGTTAGACATCCACTTGGCCACTTGAAGGCCCAATTGTAGGAGCTGCTCGCTTGGGCGAGCCAGTTATGCCTTATTCACTCGCTTGGGCGAGTTAAATGTACCTTCCAGAAGAAGCTTTTGGGCCTTGATGCATTTTGAGCCTGATTTGCTTGCTGCACCTCCTAGGTTTACTTTATGATCCATTTTTGCTTGCTCTAAGTGTATGGAAGTTTCAGAAGTCCACGGAATCTATCAAAATACAAAGCATGATTGGATTAATCTTTCGAAATATAAGTAACAACTTTTATATAAGCATTAGGTGCTATTTAACTAGGTTTAGGGCAAATTTATAATCAAATCTTCTGAAATCCAAAGATAAGTGCCTGCATTTGAAACATGAATTTAACTGAATTATGGCACTTATCAAGTATATAGGGAATGTAATTAACTAGCTTGGTGACCTCTTAGCATAGTTTATCATGTAACTAGAGTTAGAGTTAGCTTAGTTGGTTAGTTTAGTATGAGCATCATGTAACCAGAGTTGGAGTTAGTTAGTTTAGTATGAGCCTTCCTTTTACTTATTTTCCTTTAGCTTTCTCTGCAAGCTTTCTCTACAAGCTTTGGTATCCATGGCAGACACAAGTTCTTTGATGGGACCAGAGCTCTTCTCTTGAAGAGCTCTGTTGCACAACTCATCGTTCTTGCTTCTTATTCTGTTTGTTTGATTTCTCATCATGAGTAGCAATCAATCATAACAAGATCAATCCCTAAACATACATAGCCCCTTGTACCTTCATCCAGGAGAAAATCCTGCAATTACGCTGGTTTCTTCGATGCTTGATTCATCAAACTACAACTCATGGAGTCGTTCAATGCTCACTGCATTGAGTGCGAAGAACAAGGTTGAGTTTGTTGATGGCTCAATTAAAAATATGCAGCAAATCATACACTTCATGCAGCTTGGAAGAGGTGTAATAATATGATGGTTTCTTGGCTTGTTCATTCAGTTTCACCTTCAATTAGATATAGCATACTTTGGATGGATGATGCACAAGACAATGGAAAGATTTAAAGTTGAGGTACTCACATGGTGATCTGTTGAGAATTTCTGAACTACAACAAGATATGGCATCCATCAGAAAAGGTAACAATACCATAACTGGTTATTTTACAAAATTATGAGTTATTTGGGATGAATTGGAAAGTCATCGGCTTGATCCAATTTGTACATGCGACTCAAAGTGCATGTGTGATGCTCTTAGTAGTGTTATGGAAAAGGAAGACACAAGATCAAGTTATGCAGTTTCTTAGAGGTTTGAATGATTAATTTATCACTTTTAGATCCAATGTACTAATGACCTAGCATAGAAAAGGTTTTCTCAAATGCATTTCAACAAGAAAGGCAGATCAATAGTAGTGATCTGATGGGAAACACTAGTTTGATCAATGCAACATGCATATCTTCATCGAATTCATGCACCTACTGTGAAAAAGATAATCACACAATGGACAAATGTTATAGGAAACATGGTTTTCCTCCAAACTATGCTTCCAGAGGAGGAAGAAGCAACCAAGGAGGCTCTAGCAGAGGGAGTTTTGGTGGAAAAGGAAGCAAGGTTTGTACACACTATGGATTCACCAATCACACTGTTGATGAATGTTACAGAAAACATGGATATCCTTCTGGACATAATCTTCACAAGTCTCAAGGCTCAAACATTAACAATGTCAATGTTGTGAAAGAAGAAAGTAATGGTGTTGTTCTGGAAAGAAATCAAGAGGTACAAAATGATGAAGTGAAGTTAACTTCTTAACAGTATAAGGCTTTGATGGAGTTGCTGCAACAACAAAACTTAGCCCATAACAACTCATATGTGAATCAAATTGATACAGTTGCTAGTTCTACTGGTTCCAGCAACATACACAAACATAAAAATTTTTCTATTACTTGTAGTGTAAGAAAATCTAGTCCAAGTGAACGAATTCCTGATTCAGGTGCAACAGATCATGTCACAGCCTTCTCTCATCTATTTTCTTCCTACAAAAAGATAGATCCCATAACTGTTAGACTCCCCACTGGCCACACAGTCACCACAACTCATGCATGCAGAGTTTAATTCTCTCAGATTTTATATCTTGAGGATGTTTTATGCATACCTACTTTTCATTTCAACTTGATTTTGATATTTAAACCTTCATGAGTTTTCTTGCTCTCATGTTTGCCTTGCAATTTAACCTTCATGAATCACAAATATTTCATACAGGATATGCAGAACTTGCAGAGGATTGGTATAGTTGATATGGTGGAAGGTCTTTATAGGCTTAAGATGCTTCCTCCCAGCCTCAACAAGGAGTGTAATTCCAATTGTACCACATATTATGTCTCTTTTAGTGTATCAGCTCTTTCATGTAATGAAGTGTCAATAGACTTGTGACATTTTAGGCTTTGTCACCCATCTTTTGAAAGGTTATTCTTGTTAAAAAAATCATACCCTCTTCTTACTTCAGACAAACATTTTGTATGTGATACTTGTCACCATTCAAAGCAAAAAAAGTTGTCATTTCCTGACAGTGATTCCTATGCTTCTTGTGCCTTTGCTCTTATACATATTCTTATTTGGGGACCTTGTAATGTGACTTCTGTGAATGGTTACAAATATTTCTTGACTATAGTATATGATCATACAAGGTTTGTTTTGGATTTTTCTATTGCATTCAAAGGCTGAAACATAATCTCATCTAAAGAATTTTGTTAATAATGTTGAAAGACAGTTTAGCACAAAGGTGAAAACCATTAGATCAGACAATGGCTCAAAGTTTATTATGAAACTTTATGATGAAACATGAATTGTACATAAAACTTCATGTGTTGAAACTCCCCAACAGAATAAGATTGTAGAAATAAACCATCTAATTCAATCTAATCTTGCTATTTCAATCTAATCTCCCCTCCATTTTTTGGTCTTATGCTCTAATTCACTATGATGTTCTTATTAATTGTATGCCTACTCCTTTTCTTGGCCACAAAACTCCATATGAAAAATTGTATGGAACCATCTATGATATTGATTCTTTAAGAGTTTTTGGTTGTTTGTGCTTTTCTAATACCTTGACTGTCAACAGAAAGAAGCTTGATCCAAGAGCTGCCACTTCTATTCTTCTGGGTTTTAAGCCTACTACAAAAGGATATATCAACCTAGACTTGAAAACTAGAGTTGCTTCTGTTTTCTAGAAATGTCATTTTTTATGAGAATTGTTTCCCTTTCACTAATCAGAATAAACCTGATCCAATCACTGTCCTACCTATACCCACTTCTCCATCTCATGATACCGCTGATCAGTTTGATGATTTCTATTCTAAATCACCAACTGATCATATTACAGATGGGTCCAATGTCACTGATTCTGATTTTTCCACCTCACACTCACATAACAACTCTCAGACCCCTAAAAGATCCATGAGACAAGTACACAGGTCAAGCAAATTTAAAGACTTCTACATCACATATTCATCATCAATTGTTTCTAGTCACTCTACAGGTACTAGTCTTTATCCTATTAGCTATGTTCTTTCCTATAGCAGACTGTCTCCCTCTTATCACAATGATGTTTTTTCTGTCACACAATAAGTTGAACCTCATCCATATAGTCAAGCCTCTAAAGATCCTAATTGGATTGAAGCCGTGAGCGTAGAAATTAAGGCATTAGAACTTAATAATACCTAGATTCTTACTGATATTCCCTAGCATAAGACTGCAATTGGATGCATATAGGTATATAAGATCAAGCACCGATCTGATGGATCAATAGAAAGATACAAAGCAAGACTGGTAGCTAAGGGCTATACTCAAATAGAAGGGCATGATTATTTGGATACTTTTCCCCTGTGGCCAAGCTAACTACAGTCAGACTTCTATTGGCTTTAGTTGCTATCAATCAATGGCATCTAAAGCAACTGGATGTTAACAATGCCTTCTTACATGGTTATTTAAACAAGGAAGTGTACATGGTTCTTCCTGAAGGAATGTAGGCAGATAAGCTAGGACAGGTTTGTAGGCTTTAAAGGTCTTTATATGGCCTGAAACAAGCTAGTAGACAATGGTATGCTACATTATCTTCTTTTCTGACTTCACATGGATACAAGCAGTGTGCTTTTGATTATTACTTGTTCATCAAGCATGAATCTAAGACAATTACTACTTTACTAGTCTATGTAGATGACATTGTTTTGTCTAGCAATGTCTTGGCTAAGATTCAAAGCATTACTCATCTATTGGGCAGTGCCTTTATAATAAAAGATTTGAGGTAGCCAGAACACATGCTAATATTAATCTTTGTCAAAGAAAGTATGCTCTGGATATCCTTAAAGATAGTGGGATGCTTGGTTCCAAGCCAGTGTCCACTCCTTTTGATTACACCACTAGATTGCACAAACATTTAGGATCTCCTCTTTCAGTTGAGGACACATATTCTTACAAGAGATTAATTAGAAGATTGATTTACTTGACTAATACCAGGCTCGATATTACATATGGTGTACAACATCTGAATCAATTTGTTGATGAATCTACTTCAGCTCTTCAACAAGTTGTCTCAAGAATCCTTAAATACATCAAAGGATCTCAAGGTGCAGGAATTTTTTTGTCTGTTGACAGTAATATATATCTGTAAGGTTTTAGTGATTCAGATTGGGATGATTTCATTGACACTAGAAGATCTATAACTGATTATGTCTTATACATTGGTAATTCGTTGATCTCATGGAAGTCTAAGAAACAAGCAACTATTTCAAGAAGTTTCATCGAAGGCTGAATATAGAGCATTGACAAGTGCTACTTGTGAGCTGCAATGACTTACTTTCTTGTTAGAAGAGTTCAAGGTTCATTTCCAACACGCTACTACTTTGTATTGTGACAACAAATCTGCTATCCACATAGTTGTCAATCCCGTTTTCATGAGAGAATAAAACACATTGAAATTGATTGTCATATAGTTCGACAAAAGGTGATGATTGGGCTTGTGAAGTTACTCCCTATTTCCTCTGCAAATCAGCTTGCAAATATGTACACTATTTAAAGGTCTGATGCTTGGATGCTTTTCAGTTTATGTATTCCAAGTTAGGAATGTCTAACATCCATTTCTAGCTGGAGGGGGACTCTTAGCATAGATTATCATGTAACTGGAGTTAGAGTTAGCTTACTTGGTTAATTTAGCCTGGTCATCATGTAACAAGAGTTGGAGTTGGTTAGTTGCAAGTTGGTTATTCTTGTAACTAAGTATATAATGAACTGTAATAACTAATTATTGTAAGCTAATTCATTCAATGATAATATATCCTTTTTTGTACTCATTTTCCTTTAGCTTTCTCTACAAGCTTCTGTATTCATGGCAAACACAAGTAGCGATGAAATGGTTCTGCAAAGTACTTGTTACTACGACATTTTGCAATCACACAACACGCTACTTACGTAGAGTTGGCATGAATGCCACCCTCAGTCTTTATCTGCAAAACCAAACTCTCCCCTATATTAATTTGTTCACATGCAATGGACCACCAATTAAAATGCCGCGCGGGAGCCACGTTTACCATTTACATTCTTCAGATGGACGGAGATAATAATTACTTGCTTCTTTGAATGCGTAAGTTTCAGGTCCAGCACTCATTGTTGCTGCTGTACACCATGAACGTACGCGAGATGCTGAGTTTGAAAAATTGCTGATGATAATTAATATTAGGAAAGTGAGAATGTCAATAATAATCAATAGAATATACATATGGTGCCCCTTGAAAGCACATCCATATATCTGCTACTCTGATCGCAATCGCAAATTAACTAACTCCAAAAATCCATCCTCAATCAATTCAATTTGTAGGCTACAACTCGCAAACTGGGCGTTATGCACATGTCATCAGTTAATATAATTACAACGGGAAAAATGATCTAGGGAACAGGACAGCAAAATTGGACCCTACTCTCCATTATGCATCATGTTAAGCAGTAAAAGGTTAATGCTATATATAGTACATAGAAGTGACTGTATATAAAAGGAAATTGCTCATTGACATTGTTAGGAATTCATGCGACACGAACATTACATGTAAACGATAATGTAAAAGTGTTTAAATTCCATTAGTTAATTTATTGAAAGTATGATTTTTTTTATTGGTAAATAATAATTTTTAAAATATTAATTTTTATTAGTAGAGAAAATTGAGTTCATAATATTTTTCTTTTTAATCATCCAATCCACTTTATATATATATATATATATATATATATATATATATATTATTGAAAGTATGATTATCTTGGATTGTCTTGCATGCTTGAATAGTTATATAAGTTTAAAGAGATCTTACGTATAAGTATAATTTAACATTACTATTCCAAACAGGCATATGTATTACATGTTTAGAAACAAGCTAGGCAAGGTACGTGGTAGGTTGTGATGGAGATGATGGTTTTGGAGAGATGGACCCCCCCCAAGACGGTGACCAGTGCCTAATGATGAATGCCACCTTTGCAGACTGGAAAAAGAAAAGAAAGAATCACACAGCTGCAACAAGTAGCTGTAATATTGAGACGAGAGAGGACACGAGTTGGTTGTTCCTGTGTAGTCTTCAGCTAGGTGGGGTGCTATTGCTATTGCTACCACACCGCACTAATTCCTCTAATTTTCCAACACATTCCATTTCCGCTATTCATCATCACAATCCCAATTCTTCTGACTCTAGAAAACGATTATACAGGGACAATGATTGTTCAACTATATAAGGACAACATATTAAAACATTAAAATATTTATATATAACGACAATATAATATATGATAAGGATTGTTTAACAATATAGGGACATATATTGCTTGCGTTATATTTGCTTTATTCAGAACTATATATGCTTCAATTATATTTTAAGGGTACCACTCAATAATATATACTAATCAAGATCAATATTCCAAACTTTTAAATAAATGACCATAAGTGTGCATGACTCAAATCTTTCCTCCTTATTATCTCGTCCAAAGAATTTGCTTAGTATATACGTCCACTTCATGTACCAAACGGTAAAAGTGGACCCTACACTTTCCATGTTCAAAGATAAAAAAATGAAAATTCTGAGAACCAACCGTGGAGGCCATCAACATGTGATTTTAATAGCTAATAATATGCGGCTTTTGGACACCCAGACCATGTTCACGATACTTGTACCGCCTAATAAAAACACGTAGTTATATGAGACAACTTCTATAGATTATTTAATAGAAAGTTAGTTTTATCTTATAAAAAAGTTTATTTTATTTTTTTTCTTATTTTCTTTTCATAAAAAATTGTTTTTAGATAAGGTTACATCCAACTAAGTTCCTAATCTAACAGTCTCCAGCTTCTGCATCTCTACTAAATGGGGGTAAAGAACAATATTAATTTGTAAGTGCTTATTTTGATATTTCAAAAATATATCAAATATTCCATTAATCCCTTATTAACAAGTGACATCAAATTGAATAAAAGTCAAGTTGAGCCCTCTTGTTTATCTCGATTATTAAGTACCTAGCGATCGATGGAATTCATCAATTTGTCTTATTCCAAATAGATGCTGATATGCCCTTAGGCTGTATTTGGGTGCTTCTCATAATTCTTTCACGATAGTTTAGAAGAAGTCAAAATCAAAATAATATGTGAAGTGGTAAATGAATGAATTGGATTTCATTCATCAGAGAGACCAGAAGGTAATTATATATATGAGCAATTCTTATGGCTGAATACAGTGATGCAACCTTGTCAATATATAGTTAAGCACGAGGTGCTAATTTAAGTACCTACACTAACACTATTTGCGGGGACGGCCAAGCAAAAATAAATTAAAATTAAAAAGATTTATATAGTAAAAATAAATAAATAGCTGTTGAAAAAGACGAAATATAGGAATGTGGGTTTATTTGTAAGATTTATTTAGTAAATTTTTTAAAGTTGCAGAGTTAGAAAGAAGAGTTGTTTAAATTGTAAAAAAAAAAAAAAGGTAGCTAATTAATGACGTAATGTGTAATGATGGGAACCATTTAAAATTTGTAAAAATTAAAAAGAAGAGGTTCTGGATTGAAGATGGAACTAAATAATCCTTTTAGTCACTGCAAAAATTTGTCTCAAATTCTTACCTTTTTTTTATATATATTTTGTAAGTTGTATATCCTCTTATTTTTTAGTCCCATATCTCTTTTTTTCTTGGGTTGAACTTAACACACCAGCCAAAAGACTTATACACCCAAATATGAATAGTGAATTTTCATAAATGTCCTTGCCTATATACTTAAGTTTGAACTATTCATTTGCCGCTTTCACGCATACACCTTCGTCTTCCTTGCTGCGATTTTGTTCCCTTTGCCAGCGCAGGTGATAGATTGGGGTGAGCTCAAGCGCGTTTCAGGCGACATTGTTTGTTGACGGTGGAAGGTGGTAGACTACGGCAACCAATGTGAGGTTCGTCTTCGTTTTGGGTTGTTATATGGATGCTACGGATTGGTGAATCCGTATACTCAAAACAGATTGATTAATCAGTAGGAGTGAGTGAGATTGGTAATCCGTAAGTAAGCTATGGATTACTCAATCCGTATGAAATTCACGGATTACAGGATCTGTGAACTTCATACGGTTTGAGTAATTCATAGCTTACTTACGGATTGAGTAATCCGTAAGAGTCTTACGGATTGGTTAATCCGTAAGTAAGCTACGGATTACTCAATTCGTTTTATTTTTAAAATGATTTTTTTAAATTAATGATTAAATAAATAGTGTTTATTGGCTATTGTACATATTTGAGCCCTTAGCAAATTTAAGTAGATTAGATTATTAGTTGTGGCTTATTGCTCTTATGCTATTAGACCACTTTGCTTGCCTTTGGTAGTGGTCATCATGATTCTATCACGGGAAGGGAGTTAGATGGGAGAGTATATGCTGCATGATTAATGATATTTTGGTTAGTGGTCATGGTGGTTGCCTTTGGTATTGGTCATGATGCTTGGCTTTGTCATTGTTTTGTTTGTTGATTATCTTTGAACAGCTTTGTGTGATAATATTGTTATTTTTTATTTGGTTGTTTGGTTTTATTTTCAATGTTGGTTGCCTGTAATGTTTGGTTTTGGTAGTTGTCATCATGCTTCTATGGATTTATTAGTTGTGGCTTATTGCACTTATGCTATTATACCACTTATGTTTGCCTTTGTTTGTGGTCATCATGATTCCATCACTTAATTAATTAGTTGTGGCTTATTACTCTTATTCTATTATACCACTTATGCTTTCCTTTGGTAGTGTTCATCATGATTCCATCAAATAAGGGACTTAGATGGGAGAGTATATGCTGCATGATTAATGATATTTTGGTTAGTGGTCATGATGGTTGCCTTTGGTAGTGGTCATCATGCTTGGCTTTGTCATTGTTTTGTTAATTATGTATGAACAGCTTTTGGGTGATAATATTATTATTTTTTTATTATATTTGATATCTTTCTTTTTGAATGAGATATGAATTCCAGATTGGTTATGTGGTTTTATTTTCATTGTTGGTTGATTTTGTAAATTGACAGGATTAACCACTTGGTATACCAGATTATGGCTAAAACACGAGGAGGACATCGGGCAATAAGTCGAGATGTAGGCAGAGGATCCGGTAGAGACAATAGTGGGAATGAAGAGTCAGCCCCTCAACGTCGTAGGCCTAGGGCATCTGCCAAAAGACAAAGGCCACGGGCAGGTGTTGTTGACCCTTCAGCTCAGGACGTACATTTGGGGGTTGTTTTGATGAGGATGGTGGTGTTGAGGACCGACGTGTGGAGGCTTATATCCCTGCCATGGAGGGTGGAGGTGAGGAAATATAATATTATCCAGATGGGCTGCAGGATTGTTTAGTATTGACAGAGTACGCTGACCATGTGGCTCTTCGAGTGTAGGAAGGACAAGTACTTGTTTTATTTTTGAAAGTGGATTGATTTTTGAAGTATATGACTGACATTCATTTAATTTGTTTGCAGGAATGTCCTAAGTTGAAATTGGTGTCGCACAGAAGAAAAGTTCATAAATTTGGGTGGCCTGCACTCGAGATAGAAGGATTGGTTGCTGCTAGCGACTTAGCCCCATTGATTTCATGCTTAGTCGAGACCGATGACAGGGGGTTACTCTCGGCTTTTGTAGAAAGGTGGCACTCCGAGACAAGAAACTTTCATCTGCCTGTAGGGGAGCTGACTATCACTTTGGATGATGTCGCGTCGTTGTTGCATATCCCCATCAAAGGAGTGACACCAACAAACGCTATGTGGATCCAACCATGTGTTTCTCACATAATCAACTAACGTTGGCCATGGCGAACATGCTACCTCAAACTTAGTAATATAGTCAGCATATTTATCCTCAGAAGCACAATAAACAACACTCCCCCAAGCTTCCATGACATAGTCCCATGCATTACTCTGTAGGATAAAAGTTTTACATTTTGCCTTCACATTCTTGTCAATGTGGAACCGACACAGTAAATTGGTAGACATAGGGAACACAGTTTTCACTGCACTCATCAAAGCTGCATCTCTATCAGTGATAATGACCTTTGGGAAAAATTGACTTTTAATAAAAAGGCCTCTAAATCGTTTTAGGGTCCAAATAACATTGTTTATACGTTCGACTTCTAAAAAAGCAAATGCAGCTGAGAACTTCATTCCAGTAGGAGTGACACCAACAATGTCAAGTAACGGAAGTCTGTACCTGTTTGTTTTGTATGTACTGTCTATCAGGAAGACAACATGGTATGCATTGCACAACTTCACAACATTCGGATGTGTCCAAAATAGGTCACATATGACATTTTCATCCTTCACTTTATGCCAATGAATATACATGTCACGTTCAAGAAGCTTCATTAATTGTTGCAATTTAGTATTACCTTCTCTGGTACACGTTCAATCTTGCATTCATTACTTGCTTCAAAGATGTATAATTATTGGGATTGTGTTCCTTCAATGCCAAAAGAATATTTTTTGGTTTAACCATTGGCCTTGTCATATCATGAACAATAATCTTCTCTTCCTCTGTTAGTCGATCAGCATATGGGTGTCTACATAATGACTTTGTCAAGGCATGATTATGTATGCCACATAATAATTTAACCATCCACCCTTGACCTCCCGGTACTGATTTGCCATGCAACTTAAACGTACAACCACGTTTTCTAGTGCTAGTCACTGTAGGTACCATATTTTTGTTGAATGCTCTATACTTTTCACAACCAATTAAAACAAATGATGTTTTTCCATTCTTGCCAGTTGACATGTCCGACCTCATTATCACAGCTACAAAATCATTCTCATATGCAACATTTCTATCCCATTTTAATACATCCTCACAAGAAGGGAACATCTACAAAAATTGATAAAAAAAAATTAATTTCCATACACCATGTAAATATCTCACAAGTATTGAAGGCCACAAAACAATGAACAATCAACATTTTCAAACGCACTAGGTTCATCTCCGATATCTTCATTCATATCAAATTCTTCAGACATAATGTTGTCATACATCCAGTCATCGTTGTTCATCTTAACAAATGCCAATAATTTTAAATTCCTGACAAAAACACATTAAAGTAGTTAAAAACATATTAAAATTATATTATCAAACAAATCCTATACATTTTTTTATCACCATCAATATTACAAAATAAAATCATATCAATTAAAACTAATATCTATTTTCACTATTTATTTTATTAATAGTAAAAATCAATTTTTAATAATTTAAATCATTTTTCCTAATTTTTTCCTAGTTTTTTTCATTGACCTAAGCTATACGGATTAACCAATCTGTATGCAATATACGGATTAACCAATCCGTATGATTCATACAGATTTGTTAATCCGTATAAGTCATACAGATTAACCAATCCGTATGACTATATGGATTAGTTAATCCGTATGACTTATACGAATTAACAAATCCGTATGGTTTATACGGATTAACCAATCCGTATAAGTCATACGGATTATCCAATCCATATGAAACATATGAAATTGTTAATCCGTATAAGTTATATGGATTAACCAATCCATATGCTTCGTACGGATTAAGTTAAACTTGCGAACTATGTAATCCGTGTAATCTATACGGATTACGTAATCCATAAATGAAAAAATAAAACTTACCTTCAGACAACCACCAACTACTACCGTCTACAACTCTGACCAGCCCAACAACCACAAAACCACCAGCCAAAACAACCCCCCCAGCTGCTAAGACTCATAATACACTCAATCATTGCCAAAATCAAGCTCAAGCCTCAAACGGAAAAAAAAAAAAAAGCAACAAACACCAAAGCTCAACCTGTTAACCAGCCCAACAACCACAAAACCACCAGCCAAAACAACCCCCCCCCCAGCTGCTAAGACTCACAATACACTCAATCACTGCCAAAATAAAGCTCAAGCCTCAAACGAAAAAAAAAAGCAACAAACACCAAAGCTCAGCCTATTATAAATTAACGAGGGTATTTTTGACATTTCAATTTTTGGAATGGTGTATAAGTTCTTTGGCTGATGTATAAAGTTTTACCCTTTTTTCTTTTGTCCTTACGTTGTATATCCAGGTCCTTAAATAACCCAACTTAGTTGGCCCATATAGTCCAAAATCACTAGTCCAAAACTTAGTTGGCCCATATAGTTCATACTATTTTGAGAACTGAAAAACTCAATGTTAAGGGGATTCTATTTATGCTTTCCTTTTTTCTCATCGCACCTTCTCTTCGTAATTTTGTATTTCTTTTCTGAAAATAATCCTACAAGTAAACAATTGGAAAGTACCAAAGTATCTCTAAAAAAATAGTTTTTAGAATGTATAATTGGAAAGACTTCCTACAAACTAGTCCTCAAATAAACAATTTTCGAAATATTGTTGATCTGTGAAAACTAAAGGTGAAGTTCACCGAAGAAAAAAACACCAATAAAGAAAAAGACTTGTGACGAAGGAATTGAAGAAGATTTTTTTTTTTTTTTCTTTTTCTTAGTTAGGAAGGAAGACGGTGATGAGAGAGGAAAAGAAAAGGGAGATGTAGAGACAAGGAGTTTCCTATAAATATATTCAGCCTATCTAGCTGAATTCTTGGGACCTTAAATATCATTAACTAGAATCTATAAACGAAGGTTAAAATATATTTTTAATTATATAAATATCAATCCATATGATTTTATTTCTTTAATCTTTTTTATTAATTTAGATTCTAGTAAATTTATTTATTTTTAAATAACCTATTACTATTAATAATGCAATAATATGCACTTAATCACATCATATCAAGTCTTTTTAGAATATAATTTTAATACTGACATGACTTAAATCACATTTTGTTGTCATTAAATAGTGATAAAAATTATCTTAAAATATTTAAAATTTATAAGTAGTAATTTTTTCTTAAGATAAAAGCAAAACAAGATTATATTTATAAGAAATAAAACGTATTTAAACTAAAAATTAAAGTAGAAAAAAAATATGATCAGAAGTCAGAACTACGAATTAAATAGCTTAATAGCAGCAGTTGATATGGATTAGGGCATTGGTAACTTGCAAACTGAACTATATATACGTGCTATCCTTACATCTTATTCATGCAAACTCAACCTTCATCTTATTTAATTATAGGCCCTGTCTCGATCGGCAATAGTGCTGGATAATTGTTTATCATTCGCCACTACATTGTTGGTTCAATATATAACTGTTTCATGAGGGACCCTGACATGATCCTGTTGTTCAGAGAACATATCCACTTTTAAATGTTACTTCTATATTATATGGCAGCCACGCTTAACGATATGATCTAATGACTTGTATTCTATTTTTTTTTTTTTTTGGTAATCTTTGTATACTTGTTGTGGTGAAATATTTTTTCGTAAGATGTAGTAGGTCTTGGATTATTTTACTCAATTTATGCATAGCTAGAGTTACGTGTTGTGCTGCTTCAGGTTTTTCATTCTTAATGTTTTGTTTTGGTAATACAGAAAAACACTTTTTCCCTAGCTAGGATATGAAATTATGAACTTCGAATTTCTAAAGCATGTAAGAATCTCTCTTAAGATGCCGCGTGCAATCATCCTACAGCTTAAGACATTTTTAGATTCTAAATTCTAATGAAACTAATATTTTAGTCTATGCATTCTATAAAGCAAATGTGTATTTTTATAAAATTTAAATTTATGATAAAAAAAACATTTTGAATATGTAACTTATTATGTTATTATTGAAATTTATAATAAATAATTTATTTGAATATATAAATTACAATTCACAAGTTTATTCTTTTAAACCATTTTTTAGTTCGTGTATGTAATTTGTTCCAAGGCCAGGGTCCTAAACGTGGTCCATACAAATGCTTACAGCAACTCACCCGAACTCACAGGGAAAGAAGCCTTTTCTTTTTCTTTTTCAGAACACTCTTCTATCTCTCTTTATCGGTTCAGAATATTGAATGCAGGGAAAGGAAAGTGTTCACTAATATTATTGAAAAAATTACTTTTAAACCTTTAAGCTTACTAATATTATTTCCATTACTAAGATTACGTTGTTTTAAGATATGTAAATGATTTAATTGTAATCTTATTATTTATCACTCATTTAATATGTCACCCCTAAAAAATGCTATAAAGTTAGTATAAAACTTAAATTTCATGATAAATGTATGATCGATAAAAAAAAAGATATTTTGATAATAAAAAATATTAGCTATAAAATCACATATTTAGTTAAATATTCTTTCTGTATTGATTTTTTTATATACTAATATGCATTTACTTTAATTGAAGGTCGGTTAGAATATTTTTTTTTCAGATTATGAAATCAAAACCTATTTTTGTTTGATTTTTCAAAATTAAAAACTTTGATTGAAGATGAATATTAAAAAATATTATATTTATCTTGAAAGGATTTTAAATTTTAGTATGTATTGTAATATAAATGATTATATATGTGCATGTGGTGGCTGAGGGCCCTCCACGTCGTTTGTTGGCAATTTTAAGGTATTTTTGGATTACAATTCTATTGAAAGTAACGTCCCGTATTTTCCTATTTTAATCAACAAGTGTTGTTGGCAATCCAAACACACACTTTAATCTTTTAATTCGTGATGTTGCAGGATTTGTATCTCCTTGTTGGTCCTCTCCTTAGTAACAAAAAATAAATGGATTGGAGTTGTGTGTGCCGAGTCTAATCTAGCATAGGAAGTTCACCCCCATTTCAAGGTGGCACCTTACAAACAAATAATACAGCAAAAAAAAAAAAAAAAAAAAAAAACTAATTGTTGCATAGTACAATTAATGAGTCGTCTCCTCGTGAGATCCCACAACTAGAAAGAGCTCTTGAAAATAAACATAGTTCTCAAACACTCTTTTCAACATATTCTTTTTATTACTTAAAATTCATGTAGGTTTTAATAATATGATAATAAATTCAAATGGGACATCGGACTCACATGTTTAGTACGAGATTCATGAATTTTACTCAATAAAAAATGTGTTGAAAAGAGTAAACAAGAGAGTTTATTACTAACTTTTTCTCAAACAAAATTACAATTAGTACTGCACTTGCTTGGTACGTACATTAGCACAGGCTAGCTAATGAGTGAAGATCGCTACTCTCAGGGTCTTCACTAGTTCATCCACCGTCATCTTGTATCCCTCACCCATCTGCAGTACATAATGCATAATAATGTTTTTAATAATAAGGTTGTAAGTAAACTTATAAACAAAAGTACACCATTTTGAAATCTTTTTTTATGATAAAAAAATAAAAAAATCAAAGTTCATATACTTGTGATTAAAAAAATAAGTACAACATTTTCTAGAAAAAAATAAAAACATACAAAGACTTGCAACAACTTTGTCATCAAGTTAACACTATGCTGTGAAAAAAATACAAGACTCAAGAAGGTCATCAAAGTAATAATATATTAAGTTTCAAATCTTAAGAGTGGACAATATAATTTATATTTAAACAAATTAATGGGTGATCTTGGATTGACTTAGAAGTATTGGTCTCTTTACTATATTAATTAATTCCTTGATAAATTGATATTATATATATGAGTCATTATGTAACGTGCAATAAGGAGATATAATATTGATTTAGTTGTAAAGGGAGAAGAAAAAGAAAGAGATTATAAATTTGAATTTTTCTACTGACAAAAAATTAACATTTGTTTGATAAAAAAAATTACCTGAGCAATAATGGTGATGTCGAGGGTGGATTTCCCAAATCGTAAGACGCTGCTGTTGACTACAGAGAGATGAACATTTTCAAGCTGGGAAAGGATTTTGAGCATGATGCCCTTCTGTTTCTCACAGTGGATTATGATGAGAACGTCCTTCTGTAAAACTCTTACTTTGACCTCTGGAAGAATTTCATTTGGTCCTCCTCCACCACAGTAATATTCATTGGATGAGTGCACTTCGCAAGAGCTGGTGGCGCCTTCGTTGCTACTAACGTTGGATTGAACTTCTTGCTCTAGCTCTCTCACACGTTGCTGAAGTTTTTTCACATAGCTGCTAGCATTGGCCAGGATGGAAGTCTTGTCCGTCTCCAAACACAATGAAACTTTAATTTTGTTAGATTATTTTAATCTAACCATAAATCTTGCAATTTATAGAATGATTTTAATGAGTTTAATATATATGATGATTGTTATATTAACATGTTATCATAAGATCTTAATTATCTGCAAGTGAAGATGAATCTATATCTACCTATATTAGTCTAATTCTTCAACCACTACAACAACAACACACACACTACAATTATCATATGAAATTTTCTTATGTTTTATAATTTTCAATTTATTATTTCATTTTATTAGCTTTGTTAATATTTTTGTACTATTTTTTTTTTTACATTCATATAATTTTATTGAGTCCATTTGTTTAATTTTTATAAATTTTTTTTTAATAAAATAAGTAATTTTTAACTTTTTTGTGTGTTTGTTTAAATTGTTTTTTCTTAAATTTTTTTAGAAGCAAATTTTATCTGTTTTTTAACAAACTATTTTTAATAAATAAA
>PYAF01004116.1:1334377-1352833 GCA_007407185.1 Glycine tomentella | reverse complement strand
ACAAAAAATGAAATACTAAATTAAAAAAATATAAAAATATAAAATAGAAGTCAAAAATAAATTTACTACTTCTAAAAAAAATCATAAGACCTTGAAGTCGTAAAACCAAAAAAAATCATACCATTTCAAAATCTTAAGTAATAAAAAAAGCTTAACTAAAGTCAAAAAATATTATGATTTCAATTTAAAAAAAAGTTACGACTTTAAAGTTATAAATTTTTAAAAAAATTATATTAAAATGATAAACTCTTTTATGATTTCAATTTAAAAAAATTATAAGTAATAACACCTTTCACTTATATTCTTTTAGAAAATTATTTAAAATCATCTCTCAAATAATAATAAATAAAATAAAACACGCACAAAATGATAATAAAACCTACTACTTACACGAGTTAAATGCACTTGAATATTTGAAATATGAGCCACGTGATTTTGTTTGGAACAGCTACTTTATATTGTTTCATATTTTTTTTTATACATATTTTCGTGCGACTCTCCAAAGAGCCGTACCAAGAGTAGTTATCACTTATCCATCAATACTTGTACCAGCTATTATGGATAATTTGCTAAAGGAAAAAATAAAGGAGATAAAATAAAAAACATGAATAAAAAAAGGGGAGAAGTTAGTTGAAGATAAAAAAGAAAAAAAATATAGAAAAGAACATAGAGAGATAATTAAAAAGGGTGCAAAATAGAATTAAAAAAATACTAATGGGTTACATTCTCTTTTATTCGACCCTCAGCGATATTATTTCCACCCTTTTTTCCTGATATTTCTCTACTATCAAACAAGGCCTAAGGTATATTTCTAGTGTGTAGGAAAAAAAAAATCTATTACAAGACCAATACTTTATTTAGATGATGAAAGATTTTGAGAAAAGAGAAATAGAATAGGAAAAAAGAGAAGAGAATTGTAGATTTTCAAATTGTTTGAATTGAGAGCAGAAAGGAGAGCGGAAATTAAATGGGTATTATAAAGATATATTGGTCCTTAATAATATTTTTACATAATTTAAAACAAAAATATAAAAATTTCATTTTAATTTTTTTAATGGGTCTTAAACTTTTTGCTCTTTTCTTTGCAATATCTCATCGCTTTAGTTAAGATTTTTATTGTGTGTAGGTTTCACCGCACATTTCTCTCTTCTCTCACTGCTTCTCTCTTTTTTTCCAAATAATAAAAATTTCATTCTCTCTCACACTTCTTATTCACCTAATTCTTTCTCCCTAAAATCATGTTTTACAAACAAACAGAAGAGATGTGATCTTGTTATATGAATCTTAATATTTTCAAAAAATTAGGGTTTAGTTTTCTGTCAAAAATGTCTTCGGTTTTAAGAAAATTATAAATACTTATGAGAAATATTAATAATGTATTTTTAAATATATTTTTTATATTTACTAGTAATGATTTAAATTTATTAAATATCACACATTTGTGAATTTCACTTCATATTCAATTAGTTAAAAAAAATATGTTGGTCACACTCATCCAATAAAAGAATAAGATAAGAAGATAAAATAAATTCGTTTATTGCTCATAAATTAAAATCTTAATTACGTTGATTTTTTTTATAAAAAAAAAATGTATGAGATTGTATATATATATATATATATGTATATATATATATATATATATATATATATATATATTTTCAAGGCAAACAAATAATAGGTATTATAAATTATGCCTGAAACTGAGTCACAAGAAGTGCGCGCCATCAGTTCCAGACATGAGTAAAAAATACAGCAGATTTTAGATATCCATAAAATTAGGACCTTTCTATCTTTACATATAGTTCCAAAAAAGTTTCCCTGGTCCTTCCATAATCTACAGTACTTTAAACTGTCCCTACACCTTTTACCAGTTTTATTTACAGCCCTGAGCCCTCCCTGTTGTTTGATTGTAGAACAACTTCACCACCTTGGCTCCTCCCTGTTGTTTGATAGTAGATAATCGATGTATTGGTTCAGTTTTATTCAACTTTGTATAATAAAAACGACTTGGGAGGATTATAATAAAGTGTGAACTACCGGTCACTGTCTTCCAATAAAAACGACTTGGCATCTGTTTACTTTCAACCGTGATTTTAAATTCTGTGTTTATGCCATTTTTTCAACGTTCGCAAGAGCTAAAACAAAGAAGTTGCAAGTGGCCAGCTACCAATCATTTTTTTTAATCAAAGAAATAACCTAAGAAAGTAGAGGGATGGAAGGCTAAGCCAATATATATATTGCTAATGTATTCTTTATATATATAAAAAAAAAAAACAAGTGAACACCTGTTACTAAATATTTATGAGATTTGTTAACGTATATTTGTTTGTTTTTTATAATTACAATTAATCTTAAAATATATTTGAATATAACTTATTAATGTACTCCTAAAAAATAAGTAAGTGTCCATTAACAAATTTTTATATGCATCATTTTTAGTTGAAATACATATAGCATATACATAACAAAAATTAGGACCAAACCCGGCCCCCAAACATCTTTACTCTTATAACTAATTTTGCCGATTAAGAAAAACTCTGATAACTAATTTATTTACAAATATATATTTACTTATTTTATTAGAAAGAGTATGGTAATAATATGTTAATAAGTTATAATTATGAATATCTTAAAATGACTGAGTTCTAATAACTTACTCCTTTTAAAGTTAACAAGTGAACATATGTTAGTAACTTTTTTTTAGAATTTATTAACGTACACTCACTTCATTTTTAGAATTAGTATTTTAGCATGTTGTAATCGATGTTATCTTAAAATGTATCTAAAAATATTTTTTTTAAAAAAATAAAGCCACAAAGGGGTGTATGTTAATTTTTTTTTAAAAGTATGCATTATTAATTAGTATAATTATATATTGTTAAAAGAAATATTATTAAAACAAAACTTGCAAGCTCTTATATTCGTCGTCCTTTAGCATTCGGAATAAACAGCGCACTTTTTTCTTATCTTATACGTATACTTTTTTTTATTCATAAAAATTAAAGATAATATACTAAGAGATTTATATATAATATTCATGCGTAATATTCATACATAATATTCATGCATCATATTTAATTAACTGACGTAAATCTCCTTAATCTAATCTTATATTCTAAACTTAATAAATAATTAATAATTAATGTTATTTTTTTACAATGGAAATCAAACTTAATTATGTATTAAGATTTATAACAATTCATGCAATGATGATTCAACTGAGTTAGATCTATTAATTATAATTAATGTTATTTGTAAATAAAAATATAAAAAAAATATACATGATGATTGATAAAAAAAAAGGAAAAGAAAATAAAAGTGAGTAATAAAATGAACAGGGAGAGATGAAAAAAATTAAAAACTTGTTTCACAAATTTATATTTTATATTTTATTTGACAAGTTGATATTAATAATTGAAGAGGGTTATACCTTTTTTTTTTGAGGAGAAGAGGGTTATTCTTTTTTGGTTACAAGGAAACTAGGGATATACCAATACACTAATTAATATACTTCTTTTAACCTATTAATTAAAATTTATTCAAAACTGTCATTTTATAAATATGATTCGTTAAATAAAATATGAGGCTTAAATTTTTTTAATTATTTTTTATGCAGAAAACGCTCTTCTTTAATACTTGGAGACACATAGGCACTCTAGTGGACCATGTAGTCTGACCGCATATTTTATTTCTTTGAAAAAAATGCTAAATTCATTTTTTTAAAGTTAAACAGTTTTTTCTTTTGTTAAAGCCTTGATAAAAAAAAAATCACAAAGTATTTAAAATTAGTTATATAAAAATCCAAAAAATATTAAACAAAATAATATTAAACAAAACAATATTTAAAATTAGCTAGTATTGAGTACATTACACGACTACTTTTAAACACATAAAAATATTAAAAATTTCAATTAAATTTTTTGATTTAATTAAAAATAAATTTTTAATAATAATAAATTAGAATTAAAAAAACAATTGCATTTTTAATTATTTTTTATGCAGAAAACATTTTTCTTTAATACTTGGAAACACATAGGCACTCCACGAGACCATGTAGTTTGACCACATATTTTATTTTTTTGAAAAAAATGCTAAATTCATTTTTTTAAAAGTTAAACAGTTTTTTTCTTGTTAAAGCCTTGATAAAAAAATTCACAAAGTATTTAAAATTAGTTATATAAAAATCCAAAAAATATTAAACAAAATAATATTAAAAAAAAGTAAAAAAGATCATATATATAATGAAGATCGGTCTAAAAATAATTTAAAATTAGATAAAATAACAATTAATAATATTAAATGATATTTTATGTCAAAAATCAAAATACGTCAATTTTTGTTTCTATTTCAGTCGCTAACAGTTTTTTGCGACAGAATACTGTAGTCGTAAACATAAAAATTAAAAAAACCACAATTTTTCGTCGAAAAACTGTTAGCAACCGAATTAGAAATCGATTTAGTCACACCCAATTTGGGTGCGATAAACTATTCCAGAATTGTAAAATGTTTGAAAACAGTCCCTAATTAATAAATTTTTTATTAAAAAATATTATTTGGGTTCTTTTGTCAAAAAACAGACAAAAAAATGGTTTGATTCCTTCCGTAGAGTATGGAAGATAAACCAATATCAACAAGTCTGGAACATATAATCACCGGTTTCAATTTGCATTAGAACTACAAGTTAGAACTCAAAACATGAATAATGATAATGATATACCGAAATCTTGTTGGTTTAAGTAGAAATGAGTTCTGATTTGTTAAGTGAGATTTTAAATTTTGAGTTATGTGGATATAAAAAAAAGTGATTAGGAATAAAAAAGTTTATTAAAGATAGTCAACTAAATTTTCTAATAGAAATTAATCGATCACAAAATCGTTAGATATTTCGTGTCAATAAACTTATTAAAAATAATAATGCTCTTGATAAATAAATAAATAAATAAACACTTAATCTAATAGGATCAAATGCTATTATCGCATGAATATAGAGAGAATATAATTATAGAATTTGTGCATCTGGAATAAAGAATTGGTTCGTCTTGTTCTTCATGAAATCCAAGTAAACCATGTGAAAAACTAGAACGAGAGAAGACTAATTGGATAAATGATTTATCAAAAAACTTGTATCTTATTGTATGAGGGCAAGGATCTTTCATTGGGCATCAATTGAATAGCTCAATGACAATTAATCACGGACTATTAATTCAGAACAAAAGCCCAATACAACATCCTTTAATTAATTAAGTGTTATAATAATAATAATCATTAGCCATAATTAATATATTAGTAATTAAATAATAATTCTTAATAATTTGATTAATATTAATCCATAAAAATAGATTAATTATTTAATTAATCTCAGAAAATATTCATAATCGGCTAGGAAAAAAAAGTTTATGGAATCATCATCATCATGTCAAGTTGTTAACTCAATTTTAATCAAAAGGATTGTTTCTAGACTTAACCTGCAGGCACTCTAGTCTAAAGAGGATATTATGACTTGAATTGCAGAACGTTAAACTGCATGAAGATTATTAAAAACCACAAAAAAAAGGATGAATTAACAGAAATATTGTGCATTAATAATAAAATTAAACCTTCTGATAGGTAGATTGATAAATCAATCAAAGTGCATGAAAGATATTATGTTATAAATTAATTGCTCATATTTTTCTCATCGTAATTATACCAAAATACATATTTTCATGCACGTTATATAATTTTAAGAGGACGAAACAGACTAAAATTTTATAAACACGAAATTCATATTTTGATATATTTTCATGCACGCAAAAGACATTTTAGCCTTCAATTAATAAAAAAAAATTAAACTAAAGCAAGGCTCATTATGCAAAACAAACTTCACTTTTTTTTTGTTCATTCCATGTACTGTAGCCTTCCTGATAAAGTATTTCTACTTTGCTCGTATTTCTCATTCATTGGCAATCCTATATATTATATTGTCAAAACAAAGGAAGGTATATTAACACTTGCGAAAACCACATTTCTAAGTTAAAGTGACTTAAAATTTCAACTATTGTTATTCCGACCTTGCCGGTGAAGCGAAATGACTATCAAAATTAAGCATGAGAAAAACATTTGTTCGATCCAGGGAAAGTGATATAAAATATAATTCATATGGTTATATGATTATGCCAACAAAATTAAGCTTCATCCTCTTATATGTCCTTAAGTCCTCCTTCCCCTAAGTACGTAAATATGTAACCAACACCTAAACATCAATTGAAACATATGATAACTTGGATCAACGTAGACTAGAAATATGATTTTTTTTTTTTGCTTTTATCTTTTCACTTGCATTCATACTTGTTATTGACCGTCGTCGGATATGGGATTAAATCAACGACTGTGACAATAACGATAATCGTATAACCGTCCTTGTACAGTGTATTCAACAGTTAGTGTTAAAGTATCCTTTAAAGCAAAGTGTTAACACATAAGAAACACAATATCTCGATGTGATATGTGATGTCCCTGCTACTACTAAGGTAGATTCAAAGATTTATTATGTAAGAAAGTCCAACAACACCTCTTTTGAGTAATATCATTACAAAGAGATTTGATGAGTACCTTAATTACGAACTTGCTCTCGTGTGCATGGAATAGAAAAAAGTAGTTGGCCAAGAATTTCAATCCCGATATGAATAATTGAAATTCAATTCCTTGATATGGCCACTTATGCCAGCTATTATCATGGTGTATATGATGTCTCCTCTACGGTAAGTAATATAATCATGAAGGTTTTTTTAAAAAATAAAAATAAAAATAAAAAATTGGTCTGTTTATAGAGTGACGTGAATAGCGTCAGATGCGGCGTCGTTAGCGCTAGGATGGCGCCGGTAGTGCCAGAAGTGCACCAGAAAACCAATTTTCTCTTAAATCTGGCGCAGTTAGCACCAGAATGGCGCGATTAGCGCGGGAACGTAGACAAGACCACTATAAAATATCATTTTTGCGATTTTGGGCCTAAAACCTTGTTTTCTTCTTCCTCCCTACGTTTTCTTTCATTGATAAGCTTTGAGAGCTCCATAACTACTCATTCCTTGACCAAAACACTTCACTTTCAACATGAAAGTTGAAGGGAACTACTCAATGAGCTAGATTCCATCATCACTTTTCCCTGAAAATCATCAAGTGGAGAGATCGTTTTCCCTAGAGAACTTTCCAAAGTTTCGATTTCGAAGGGAAAGGAGACGTTTTAAGGACACCCAAGTTTGGAGAAGTTGTCCTCTAGTTTTCCTTGTCGATTTAGAGGTAAGAAACACAAATTCTACCTTTTATTTAAGAATTTTTTCTTGAGGTGAATAGTGATCCTTTTGAGTTAGAGCTGAAATTAGGCTTGAGTCCTTTGGAAAAGTATACTTAGGAGGTTGTTGTGATGAAGGATTAGCCTTGAAATATAAATTTTATGGACTTTGGAATTTGGCTCTGAGAAATGTATGAGTAGGATGAATGTTGGTTAAATTGATGATAATATGCTATGTATAAGTCTTAGTGCTTTTACAAAATGTGGTTAGTAGTCTATATAAACGGTGAAAATGTGTTGAAGTAACCGTTTTAGCCAATTTGATAATCATTGAAATGTGGTATGGTTACGGTGTTGAACTCTTTGAATTGGTTGATATAGAGTCTTTGAGAGATTTTTGTGCCTTGGTTAGGCCGAGATAGATTCTGCTGAGGGTCTGTAAGACACTGGTTAGGTGGCTAGTTCTTGTAACTTGAAAATAGCTTAGAAAAGAGGTTAAATGGAAAAGAATAACTTTCCTTTTCTTTCTAACGGTTGAGAATCGTTGTTGATTGCTTGTGTGCCTTTGTATAGGGCGTGAAACCAAGGGTGTCAGTGGCGAAGACCACAGTTCAGGGATTAAACAACAGAGCACGGCTTTGTCAAGTAAGTTTTTTGTTCTTGGGAGTGTTTCCCACTGCTTGAGTTCCACCATACTCCGAAGGAGTGATGGTTGCGTACATGATTCATATGTATTGAATTGGATGTTACAGCTTTCCTCATGATAATATATATGCATGTTTCTGTGCTTTGTGTTTGGTTGCCTTTCGGATAGGTCTTCTGGCCAGTTAGATAGATACGGACCTCCCTAGGAGTAGAGCGCAACTCCTAGTCGATTTGCTCATGTAAAGGGTGTATGATCCCTTAAGACCAGAGATAGGTGGTCCCGTCACGGTTGAAGCCTATTCTCGGAGGTGCCATATATGTGCATCCATCCGTAAAGGGATAGCTCCCGATGGGATGACACGGGTGTGAGTTCCAGTCTCACACTGAGGACTGAGAGTCCTGATGCTGATGATGATGCATCTTTGACGGGCGTAGTACCGCAGATACACATTAGAGCTAGAGAATGTCTATGTGTTGTTGTGAGGGCCAGGAGTTCTGGTGTTATGATGCCTTTGATGTTGTGTATCATGGAAGTGAGGCAGTGGGAGGAGAAGCCTCCAAGAACCCTGAACTTACTGAGATTGTATCTCACCCCGTGTGTGGGAATTATGTTTTTCCAGTTGATACATTTGACAGAGATGATAGGTCCCAGGGCGGGAGGCCCCAGTAGGAACAGAACTTGTATACCTGTTGGGGCAGTATTTGGGAGGATTGTGGCTCTCTGTTTTATGTTTATCATGTATTTTTGTATCCCTGCGAGGGAAGATGTGTGTGTACACATATTTTAGATCCTATATGGATGTGATGTACAAATATTGTATATTTTGTACCATCTTGTGAGGATGTGATCTGTGAGATCATAGCACTTGGTGTTTACTCTTTTATATAGTCACAGTGGTGGTTCTATGATGTATATCTATATGTATATAGATACCTGTGGTTTCTGTTTCTCCTGTTGTATCTGTATGGGCATATTTGTCTTTATTTGTTGTTCTATATGTTATCTGGATCGTAAATACTTGTTGTGGTGCCTTGGCATTCGTAATAGGTATTATGGATACTTACCATATATAATGAATCAAGAATATGATTTTGAAAGGAAATGATGATGACATCATGTTTTTATTAAAACGCTTCCGTTAGTTTTAATTATTGATTTTAAATTATTTACTATGCTAATCTAATTAAATAATTATTAATACACCGGATGCATACGGGGGTGTTACATATAAAAACTCAAAGATCAAAGATTTTGTTTTGTAAGAAAATTCAACGCCTCTTTTGCACACAACATTGCTTTGAGAGGACAGTGGACACAAAATCCGTCACTGACAGCTTCTCAGCCACATTCAACATCATCACCTCCGTGTTGCACATAGACATTGGTTAGTGGCGGATAAATGTTTCATCCTTACTTAAATTTGGAAAAATTTAGAAGTTAAAATCTAAAAGTTAAAAATCAATTAAATAAGTTTGCAGTAAAATTATAACTCAATCATATCAAAACTACTTGAGAGAGTTAAATAAAACATCTTAGCAACACCTTTAATGTTTGCTAAGATGGCAATTCCACCATACCACAAGAGCCATCGTACAACATCTCTATTATGTGTATAATATATTTTATCACGTGTAATATTATCTTTTATCACACGAACAAAAATTGCATCGTGACTAGAGATGGAAATAGGTTAGGTTGTCTATCAGAGGCTTTTGGCCTAACCTATTTAAGGTCTGGCATGGTCTGACTTGTTTATTATAAAGGTCAAGCTAAGACTTTTTGAAAAGTCTGTTTAAATAAAAAGGTCAGGCTCAAGCTTTTAAAAAAGCATGTTAGGCCTATCAGGCTGCCTATTTAACATATATTTATATATATATATTAAAACTTAAAAAATAATATATTTATATTTCTAAAAATATTTTTTCTTATTATGAAGGTGGATGATTAATCACTTCAAAAAATCACCTTGAAAATCTCATAAAATGATATTATTTATTTGAAAATATAAATAAGATGTTGAGACATTTTTTGTTTAAAAATTATTTCTTTAACTTTCCTAAATTGATTTAAAGTGTTTTGTGAAATTAAATTTTCTATTAAAAATAGATTTTTTTAATAGGCTCATAGGCCTAACAGACTTTTAAATAGATTAGGAGTCTATGACAGATAAATATGTCAAGCCAAACTTTCCATTTTTAAATCAGACCAAAGCCAGATTTGGTACCTAACTTGTTTCCTCCCCTAATCATGACCCAACAAGTGGTTCAACACTTATGCTCTATTTCGTTTAGCTTCATTTGCTCTCAACTCTCTTTTTATTGTTCAAAATGTTAAGAACTAAAATAAATAAAAAATAAAAAACACTAATTTGTCAGGATTAAAAAGATATTTTAACATTTTTTCTCTAACAAAACAATATTTTACAACAAATTATGATAAATAAAAATAAAAAAATATAATAAGATACATGGTAAAATAAAACATAAAGAAAAAATCATTTATATATGGAAAGTATTATTAAAAAATATTTTATAAATAGTATGACTTATCAACTTTTAAACTATGAGCATGTCAAATCCAATAGAAACACATTCAAACAAATCGGTCAGAAAGATATATAACAAGTAAAGAGAAATAACTAACGTGGTATGTGATAAAAAAGAAAAGAAAAAAATCAAATAAAAAAATGTGTAAATCGGCATAATTACTCGGAAGTGTTTCTAAAAGTGTAATTACAAGTATAGACACAGCAGAAGACTTGCACGGTCATCAACAGCAAGAGAAATATGGCAATATTGTAGCTAAGAACGTCAAAATCTGCCATGAACTAAACACATAAGCCTTCGTGAACTTCACAAATTTAACCTTCATTCCACCGTTTTAATACTTGTTAACATCTTCAACGACCTTATCCAACAATGGTTCCGTTGACAATCTCATCGACTTGCTCATCACATTCCACGTACTAGCCATTTCTTGTCACTCTTCAAGTGATTTAGAATTATCCATTTTTCTCTTAGAATTTTTGCATCCTCCTGAGTCTATAATCCTGTTTATCAACTCAGTGTAACGGGTTATAACCAAGGGCCCTGACGCAACTGACGCTTCGTATGCAACCAAATTTTTTAGGAAAACTTTAGTATTAACATCCAAACCTATTGTGGGGAGGTAAAGCGTGCATGTTTTCACATCATAAGTAACGTTTGATATGCTTCTGTCAGTAGCTAAGAAACGAATCTCAGGATTCAGCAGTTCTGAAACAGAAGGAATAGTTGTTTCCTCCACCAAGGTAGCTTGTTCTTGAGTTTACTATTCGAGCTTGAATTCACACTTTCTCCTTCATTTTGAAAGAAAAAGTATTCAAGAGGTTGCTTCAGAACCTAAAATCCTGGAAGGTTGGACACGTTTTAATTTCCAAGGTAGCTTAGCAAAGACTTTCATAGGTCTAGATACAATTACCTTTTTGAAAGCCTCTTCCATAGTTCACTATAGAGTTGCCTAACTTGACTGGAGTCGGCGTTTGATTCTTCTTTTCCTTCCTTTTCTTCTTCTCCTTGTTGGAACTCAACTACAATTGTATCTTGGCGTTCTAATATATTAGGGACAATCATGTGATATAGGAAATCTAGCAGATGTGCACTCTTTGAGATTTTAGTGGCTGGATATTCCTCCATCATCTTGAAAGGAGAAATCTCTTTGAACAAGCTCATAAACTCCAACATCAGCATGTCATCAACAACTTCTAGTGATGAGAATTTGAACTCCTGTATCTTTCTCGACACAAACATTGGTATTTGATTCTCAAGCATTACAATATCCCTCAAAATTGCATTATGGTATGATTTTCCCTTAGGTACTTTTGTTCCATCTTGAATGGCACAATCAAAGACTTGGAGGAACTCAAGCAAGAATGAGGCATCAATTGCCATAATCCACACCAATGTTTCCCCATTAATTGAAATCCAAGAACTTGTGGTAGCATGCTCGAATCCTTTGCTCCAACTTGGTCAATTGGTCAACGAGATTATCTAACTTGAGCTTTTGCAACTGTGTCTGGAATCTTTTTGTTGCTGCAAGCTTGTATCTTTGCATCTCATACAGCTCTGGACGCCAACAATGGTAAGGACCAATTGCAACTTGTTGAGGAATATATGAATCTGGATCACAAGGCATAAGGTGATAAGGAGCTTGGGAACGCTGAAGATGGATACTGTTACGGATAAAACAATATTTTATCTAATGTTATATTTTTCCCCACTAAGTAACTACCCCAGAGATAGGGGATGCGGTTAGTATCTTTCAGTTACCAAAATCTCCACATATCAAGGAGAGAGGTTGCACGTTCAACTGCTTAGCCTGAGATAATGGGCCTCAATCATCCTATCGATGTCCAGCTATAAATACTGTTCCCGTCATGGTGAAAGGTACACAATTCTAGCTCTCTCTTTTCCTTCACACAAGCACACACCGCACCCCCAACGTGTCGTGTTTACTGTGCTGTGATCTTCTTCCTTGAGTTGCTTCATTTCCATAAGCTTCTTGAGAGAGAGAGAGTTTGATCCAACATAAAATATCCAACACCACTTGTTGGACATCTCTGTTCTCGTTGAGCAGAACAGTGGCGCCGTCTGTGGGGACGATAAATTTCGAATCCCACCATTTCTCAATGGCTAACATCAGGAGGCACCGGAACATTAGACGTGAAGACCCACCCAGGAATCCTATTCCGGAGAATGTGGTGGCAGAAGACGCATTGTCCCACACAGCTTCATCTCGTGCGGGACCTGCAGCTCCTGAGCCGGCCAACACACCGGCGGCACAGGAAAATTCCGAAGCATCACAGCGCTTCATCCAGAATGCTCTCCAGTCACTCATGGCTCGGATGGAGAATTTGGAGAAACGTTATGAACTTCAACGTCAGGAAGACATCCAGCGGCTAATTGCCCAATTGGAAGATCGTGATAACAGGAGACTAGAGGAAGAACGTCGGCAAAATACCGACGGCAGACGAGAAGGGGAACGTCAGCAAAATACCGACCATACAGAAGATCATGTAGGGGCCGACCGTGCAACGGATAGAAGGCCGAGGACAGCACCGTCGTTTCAAACAGCCGGGACCGACCATAGGGAACCGGTCGATCATTCCGAGCGGGGTCGGACGTCTCGTTCACAACACGAGGCACGCCGCTCGTCGTCGGCCATATCACCTGAATATGCCGCCAAAGATAGACCGACGGGCGAGATCATCCGACACCCCTGTCAAGGCAATGGCATGTACCGAAGGAAGTATAGCCGGGGTCACCAGAACAACAGTCCCTTTTGTCGACTGTATAGTAAAGGCCCCATTCTTGGAGGATTTTAATGGATCCTTCTTGAAAAAGTATGACGGAAGTCAAGATCCACAAGAGCACATCGACGAGTTTGACATGCAGATGTGCATCCGAGGTATTGAGGAGCCCATCATATCTCGAGTCTTCGCCACTACCCTTACGGGACCGGCCCAGACATGGTTCCATTCGCTGCCACCAAGGAGTATTCGTCACTTTGAGGATTTTGGCCAAAAGCTCTTGCTGAATTTCGCCACAAGCAAGAAACAGCCAAAATCCGAGTTCGCGTTGGGAAAGATCCGACAGCAGAATAGGGAGACACTCCAGAGTTATTTGGATCGGTTCAAGGAGGCTGCTTTGCAGGTCCACGGGCTGGATGAAAATGTCCACGTCTACCTCTTGTCGGCTGGGCTTCACGGATCTTCCCAACTTGCTAAGTCAATCTACAAGGACCCGGTAAAGTCCCTAAATGAGTTTGGACTCCGGTCCAAAAAATATCTAGAATTGGAGCAGATGGAAATCGCTAACTCAACTCCTAAAGAGAATAAAAAGCCCCTTTCACCAAAAAGCCGACGTCCTCCAGAAAACTTTCAAGTTTGACAGTCCAGCCGGCATCCAACTAATATCCCGGCAGGCCGAACTCCGCGAGGATTCCCGGATGCTCGACCTAGGTCGGGGAAATATGAAGCGAAGTTTGACAGATACGCTCCGCTGAATGCCACTCGCGGACAGATTTGGAAAGAAGTAGCTTTCACAGAGATGAGGAAGGTTGACCGACCTCCTCCCATAGTTCGAAGAGAAGGGATGGACTACACCCGGTATTGTGATTTTCACAATGGACCGGGGCACACTACCGACCAATGTTGGGAGCTTCGAGATGCAATCGAGCGGTTCGTACGTGAAGGCAAGTTGCGCCAGTACGTAATTCGAACCCAGGGACACCAAGCCAAAAGAAAGGCCCAACAGGAGAACAAACCACGGGACGACAAGAAAAACAAGAAGGATGACGAATTCCCAGAACCCGAATTCGAATGCAACGTCATCACAGGAGGACTGGGAGGAGGAGGCGACACGGCCAGTCAGCGGAAGAAGTACCTCAAGGAGGTAATGTCGGTAAGAGACCGATCGAAGTTCAAGGAAACCGACGGCGGGAGTAGCAAAAAAGACAAACCCCCTCTGATTTATTTTACCGAGGACGACTTGAAAGGGGTAGTACCCGGATATGAGGACAGCCTAGTCACAACGGGGACCGTTGCCAATTTCCGGGTCAAAAGGATATTCGTTGACAACGGCAGTTCTGCCAACATCATCAACTGGAGCCCCTTCAAAAAAATGAATTTGAAGGAGGAAGATTTGAGGCTGTGTCAAACTAAGTTATGCGGTTTCAACGGCGAAGGAACCGGCTTAAAGGGGGCCATCGACCTCCAATTAATGCTGGGAACAAAGGAGGGTTTCAAATCGGAAAGGGTGACATTCATCGTCGGTGATTTTCCGTCACCATACAACATCATTCTAGGCAGACCCACACTTCACAAGTGGGATATTCTGATGTCCACCAAGCATCAGAAAATGAAGATGATAGGGCACCTTGGCAAAGTCATCACGATCTGTGGAGATCAAAAAGAATCCCGACAGTGTTACTATAATGCGGCCAGGGAGACAGAGGGTGGCCCATCATCCCCACCGCGGATCCGACAAGGAGAGCAACGAGGGTCTATGGCCGACGAGCACTTATCCTGCAAGCCGGTCAATTTAGTGGAGCTCGACTTGCGAGATGTAGAGGAATGGAGACCCGAGCCGGTGGACGAGCTTGAGGACGTCCAGATCGGTGTCTCCCCGGGACAAGCCACCAAGGTAGGTAAGCAGGGTGACCCAGAAAACAAAGGCAGGCTTATCCAATGCCTGAAGAAGAATCAGGATGTCTTTGCTTGGAAGGCATCCGAGATACCGGGCATCAAGCCGACCTTCTGCTGCCACAAGCTGGCAATGTATCCCGGCTCTAAGCCTGTAGAACAGAAAAACAGGAAGCTCGGCCCAGACAGAAGACAAGCGTTGACCAAGCACATTGAAGAATTGCTGGAGGCTGGGTTTATCAAAGAAATCCAATACACGACTTGGCTGTCCAACGTGGTGATGGTGAAGAAGTCCAATGGAAAATGGCGAGTCTGCGTTGATTACACCGACTTGAATAAAGTCTGTCCCAAAGACTCGTATCCCATGCCGAATATCGATCAGCTTGTAGATAACTCGGCCGGCTTCCAGCTGCTCTCTTTCATGGACGCTTACTCAGGGTATAACCAAATACCCATGCATCCCGACGACAAAGAGAAAACGGCATTCCGAGGTATTGATGCTAACTATTGTTACGATGTCATGCCTTTTGGCTTGAAAAATGCAGGGGCAACTTACCAAAGAATGATGAACAAAGTCTTCTCGGATCAAATCGGGCGCAACATTGAAGTATACATCGACGATATGATCACGAAGACATCGACGACCGGGGACCACATCCAGGACCTGGAAGAAACCTTCCAGAAACTACGGCAGCACAACATACGCCTGAACCCGTTGAAATGCGCATTTGGGGTAAAAGTCGGGAAATTCCTGGGTTTTATGTTAACCTACAGGGGAATAGAAGCCAACCCGGATAAGTGCAAGGCCGTCCTGGATATGCAGTTTCCAACCAGCAAAAAGGAGGTCCAGCAATTGACGGGGAGGATGGCGGCCCTAACTCGATTCCTACCAAGGTCCGCGGAGAAGGCTCTTCCTTTTTTCAAGTTGTTAAAAAAGGAGGCCAAGATTGGATGGAATTCAGGATGTGAAGAGGCATTTCAACAGATAAAGACATGCTTGGCCTCACCCCCGGTTTTATCAAAACCAGAACCAGGGGAGACACTCATCTTGTACCTCTCAGTCGGTGAAGAAGCCATCAATGCCGTCTTGGTCAGAGAGGTGGACAAAACCCAGCGCCCGGTATATTTTGTAAGCCGAGCTCTCAAAAACTCGGAACTGAGATACCAAAAGCTGGAGAAGGTGGCTTTTGCCTTGCTCACCACAGCAAAGAGGCTCCGCCCGTACTTCCAGAGCCACACCGTCGTCGTCCGGACAAATCAACCCATCCGACAAGTATTGCACAAACCGGATTTGGCTGGAAGGATGATGAACTGGGCCATCCAGTTGTCTGAATTCGACATCCAGTATGAAGCCCGCCATGCCATAAAGTCACAAGCCTTGGCCGACTTCATTGTAGAATTGACACCGACGTCGGTCACTCAACAGACAGACAAGGTTTGGAAAGTGTACGTCGACGGTTCGTCTAACACTAAGGGGAGTGGAGCTGGAGTCATAGTCGAAAATCCCGATGGAGTATCCCTGGAGCAATCCCTCCAGCTCAATTTTCTGACTTTGAATAATCAGGCGGAATACGAAGCATTGATTGCAGGATTGAAGCAGGTGAAGGAACAAGGAGCGACGAGGGTCAACGTTTTTACCGACTCACAGCTAGTTTCTGCACAGATCGAGGGCAGATATCAGACCAGAGGTCCTTTGCTAGCCAAATACCTAGCAAGGGTGAAAGAAATCATGGCAGAATTCGACGAAGTGGTAGTCGCCCATATTCCGAGGGAAGAAAACGCCCGGGCCGACATCCTATCAAAGTTGGCCAGTACAAGAGGGGTAGGAAACCACAGGACGGTTGTCCAGCAAGAGTTTGCTCAACCAGCATGCGTCATGATTATACTTCTGGCTGACGACTGGAGAAGACCGATCGTCAATTATTTAGAGCGAGGAATCGTCCCAGATGAGGAGGTAGAAGCAAAGAAGCTGATCCGGGAGGCGGCCATGTATGTAATCCTTGATGGAGAACTATACCGCCGAGGTCTACACAGTCCGTTACTATTGTGTCTGGACTCCAACCAAGCCGAGTATGTGCTCTCGGAAGTGCACGAAGGGATCAACGGACAACATATGGGGGCTAAAGCTTTGGCACTAAAAGTTCTTCGCGCAGGCTATTTCTGGCCGACGATGAAAGCCGACGCGACAGAACATGTTAAAAAATGTGATGTCTGCCAAAGGCATGCAAGGATAGTGTGGATTCCCCCGTCCGAGCTCAGTCTGATCACTGCACCATGGCCATTTTACAAATGGGGCATGGACTTGCTGGGGCCATTTAAAGCTACAGAGGGTCAAATGCGATGGCTAATAGTGGTCGTCGACTATTTCACCAAGTGGATCGAGGCCGAACCGTTGTCCGCCATCACCTCAGTTCGCGTTCAAAAGTTCTTGGAGCGGACCATAATAGCGAGGTTCAGAATCCCGGCGGAAATCGTCACCGACAATGGGACGCAGTTTACCGACAGAACTTTCAAGGCAATGATGATCGGCCTTCATATCAAGCATCACTTCGACTCAGTAGAACATCCCCAGTCTAACGGCCAAGCAGAAGCAGCCAACAAAGTCATCCTCGAAGGGTTGAAGAAAAGAATGCATGAGGCCGGCCCGAACTGGGTCGAGCAACTTTACTATGTACTTTGGGCTTACAGAACGACGACCCAAACAGCCACTGGTGAGACCCCATTCAGGATGACTTATGGCTGCGAAGCCATGATCCCTGTGGAGATCGGCCAATCATCATGGAGGAGGCAACATATATCCGGAGAGAACGATAATGCTGCTGTCCTAACAGCCGAGCTGGACTTGGTAGAAGAAATCCGCACTGCTGCCCATCGCCGAGATCTTCATCTAAAAAACAAGTTGGCCCAAACATTCAACAGAAAAGTGAAACCGAGGTCCTTTGAGAAAGAAGATCTCGTGTTACGCCGAGCGGACATTGGGAACAAGAATGCCCGAGATGGAAAGCTGGCAGCAAACTGGGAAGGACCATACCGGGTGGTCCAGAATCTCGGACAAGGAGCCTACGTGCTGAAAACTTTGAACGGCAAGCAAGTCAAACGGACTTGGAATGCGGACAAGCTGAAGAAATATTATAGCTAACGGTCCATGTGTTTTCCTTTAGTTGGCTTCTAGTCGGTCATAGGGATCATGGAACTCCACCATGTGTTTCCCTTTAGTCGGCTCTAAGTCCGTCATTGGAATCATGGACACCATGTGTTTCCCTTTAGTTGGCCGTCAGGCCCGTCATTGGGATCATGGGACTAAGACTTTGTGAACCGGGGACATACAACCCGCGCAAGTCTATTCTGAAATGTAATTTTTCA
>PYAF01004116.1:1309759-1320092 GCA_007407185.1 Glycine tomentella | reverse complement strand
TTTCCTAATTTTTTCTCTTTTTCTTTTGTGATTTCTTTTAATTCTTTTCCAAATAATTTATTGCAGCTTACTTTTCTTTGGATGGATCCTCGTCACATGCACTTTTATATTAAGCGGTATATCTTTAGTTGTTCACAAGTAAGTTCCATCAATTAATTTAATTCACAAATCCACTATGCTTTTTTTAAAAAATTTGTAGGCTTTTGGTTTTGGATTTTGGTTACAGTATGTCTAAATGGGAATCTTAGGTCCATTTTTTAATTGAGTTTTTATTTTTTAATTATAAAATTATGATCTTAGTTTTAATTTATTTTTTGTTTTGAAAAAATTATACAAGAAAAAAGAAGACAATATTCAAAAAAAAAATTGTTTTTGTACAAATTTTCAAAATTGAGAAATATACTAAAAATAATGTGATAATTTTTAATTAAAAAGTAAAAAAAAAAAAAAGTAAATGAGCCTTGTAGGACTTGTTTACTTCTGTTTTGACTTTTAACTTACAAAATCCTCATGTTGTTTTTGATCTATTTTTGTTTTTGAAGATTTATACAAGAAAAAGATAAATATATATATATATATATTTTTCATTTTTTCCTATACAAATTTTTAAAAACAAGAAATAAGTTTAAAATAACGTGAAAAAATTCTAAATTAAAAGTAAAAATAGAAAATAGAAATATAAATAAACATGACATTGTCTTTCGAAATCGCTTAATGCTTTGGAAACTTTTTGTGCAATTATTTGAAAAGCACTTAGATTAAAGCTATATATTAATCATATTATGACAAGATGATTTCTAGCGATATAATTTAAGTTGTCATTAGTATACTCATCTAAATGTCATTAGTATATGAATTTAATTGTTATACACTATCACTAATATATATATATATATATATATATATATCATCAATCAATCATAATTTATAGTTTGTTTTCAAATCAGCAAATCATAATCCGTAGTATGTGTGACTTATAAGGTAGTTTTAGATGTTCAAACTTTGAACTAAAATTTTATAAAAATTCAATCAGTGTACGTAGTTGATTGGTTTCTTTATTTTCCATTTGACCTTCCAGTGGGGTAACTGACACATGTGTTGCAATGGAAGAATGGGTTCAGCACCCACGAGATAATACAGCTCTAAGCAAACTTCTTCCTTGTATGGATGAGAACACAGCCCAAAAAACCTTGGACATAACCAGAAACACCTCATTCCAAGTGGTCAATTTGCTTAATGCATTTCTAATTAATATAGCCAACGCCAATATGCCTCCTATACAGGCTGATAAGGACATATACTACAATCAATCTGGTCCATCCATGCCCCTCTTGTGCAATCCGTTTCTTCCTGACTTGACTGAACGAGCATGTGGTCCAATGGAAGTAGACTTAAAGGGTGCACCTATTGTAAGTTTATTACTTCGTTCCGAATTTACAATTTCTTATTTGAGTATTCTGTAAGGTTTAGAAATACACGGAGTATTGGATTAAACTAATTAAAAAATTTAGTACAATCTTGATTCACCTCATTCATCAAGTGTTTTGCATAAACTATTTTTGGTTTATTAAAGAAAAAAAAAGAGTAAATAATATAAGCACAAACAATGTTAAAGGATTTTTACATTATTTTTCAATCCTAATCTATAATGTATGATAAATTTATTAAGTTTTATAATAATTATGTTAAAAGTTATATCAATCATAATTTTTTATTGGTCGAATACAGCAAAAATGCATAATCAACAAAGTTCTATTTTTTTTTTTACGTGCTAAAAATAGTACTACATATTATCGTATATATATATATATATATATATATATATATATATATATATATAAGAAACAAGTTATAATGTGAAATACAGCATTGTTTCTTATATATAGATTTTTTATAAGCTATATATAATTGAAGTATGATATTGGTAACCATGATGAATTTTAAATCTATGGACAGGCCTATCAAAGTTTTTTATGTAATACATCTCCAAATGGTCGATGCATTACCATGGGGAGATTGACTCCTTCTCTCTACACAAAGGTTATGGTGGCTACAAACATGAGTGACACACTTCGCCGACATGGTCCATTGTTGGCTCGTTTAGTAGACTGTTCCTTTGTTGTAGACACCTTTGATCGAATCAGTAAGGATGACTGTCCAAAGTTCAGGCGATACAGCAATCAGATCTTCATTGGCTTAGTGTTGGTCTCAGCTGCAGTTATGTTTTCTGTGATTTTGTGGATAGTTTTTGTTAAAGAGAGACAAGTTCAAATATCTTCAAAGAAGTTTAAGAAAACACTTGTTGAAGCTCAATAAAATCAAAAAATTACCACTTGAAAGGTAATTAACTGCATCAGATATGTATTTCTCTAATATATGCAGCTTGCACTTTAGTGAGTAAAGTGCCAAATTAAAGTCTTGATTAACTATTGATAAGATTGAATGGTGAATTATAATATATTATTTAAATTAGGATGTAACTCCTCCAAAGGGGTATTTATACTAATACTTTAGAAAGTGAAATTTACTAATGTTAACAATTATATATAATAGGTACGTTAGTATTACAAAATCATTTAATTAATCCATCTTAGATTTTAAAACTAATTCAATTTTTGTATCTTTTATAATATGTTAGTGTCACACTTTTACTTTCACGAAACAAAATAAATATTTACTCAATAAAATAATGAAAAGTTAACATTCTAAAAAAAATGACAAAATTTTCAAATCAAATACAAAATCACACTAAGAAGGCACTAAAGTAGTGGTGGTGATGTTGTTGAGTGGTGTTTTGTGTTGTTTGTTGACTGGGTTTTTTTTTTTTTTTTGTGTTGAAATTTGGCTGTCATTGTTGAGTGCTTTCGGAGGAGGTAGGGTGTTGTTTGCAATTTCCTGGTGAAGGGGTCAGGGATAGGGTTAAATTGGGAAAGAGAAAACAAAATGAAAAAACATAAAGATAAAAAATTTCAACCGTTCGTTTAAAATCTAATGGATCTGACGGCTCCAAAAATCTTTACAGTATTTTTAAACTCTTAAAGAATCCTTGCCTATAAATTTTATCCTTACTTAATTAACACGTATTAAAAACAAATATGTTGTGAAAAAAGTTTGGATCGTTGGATTCTTTTTGGATACGATATTAAACCAAGAATATTTATAATTAAATTGTTTTTGCACAAAATATAAAAAAAAATTGTATAATAAAATATTTAAGATGTTAGATTCGTAATACTCTATTTGCATTTTTTTTAACTACAGTTGATCCACATCTTATTACCAAAGTTCAAACACGAGGAATAGATCATTATAATTATTGAATTCAGCAAAAAAAAAAACATAATAATTGGATAAACACTAAAATACTACGAAAGGGACAAGAAGAAGCATTATTAGTAAACAAGATTAAAATAAGTGTCCTTTGGTGTTAATGATTTGGCATGGAGGTTCGTTTTGCTGACAACATATTACATATATTCAATTTGCAATTCTCCATTGGTGTCTCACGGGAACAGAAAGGTTTGCTAACGAAAATTTTATTAAAAAAAAAAAGGAAATAGTAGTCATCCAGGTTCAAACACAGGACTCGCACCTGTAAAGCCGGCGCTCATCAACCACTAAAGTCTAAAGCAAGTTATAATAATTGTTATATTTTTAACAAATGTAACATCTCCTCTCTCTCTCTCTATATATATAGATAGATATATAGACATTGGTTTTTTTAGAAAGAAGTAAGGAGACTTAAAATCCAATATCTTGAAATGTTTTTAAGTGTTCATTAACCATTCAATCAACATGAATTTTTTTGAATAAAATATATAATATAAATTATAGTATATATTATTCTTAATATGATTTCACTTTTTAGAGTATACACTATATTAAAGATAATAATAATAATAATAATATATGTTTATATGGTAATTTTATTCAAATTTAAAGCATGAATTCATCAAATTATGTTAGTTATATTGTTTTTTAATATATATAATTAAATTGGATCAATTATTGATCCATTGGTTCGATCACTAATTCAGTACCTCATCAAATTAGTGAGCCGGCCAATTTTCATAACATTGCCTCCCAGACCTGGTGTAATGAGAAACGTTGATGGAGCTTGGTCTGCAAATGGTCCCAAAGTTGCATGTGGAGGGATCATTAGAGATCACAAAGGCATGTTTAAAGGTACGTTTTCATGTAGACTAAGCATTTGCCCTGTTTTAAATGCTGAACTGTGGGCTATATTTCATGATATTAATATGGCAAAGGAACACAGTTTGTTATCTTTGGAAATACACATTGACTCTCAAGATGCAATCTGGATGGTGCAAGGTTTCAAGGAACCGCAGGTCACTCAAAAGGTCATTGTCGATGCAATCAAGGCTAGCATTTCGCCTAATATGACAGTTCAATTTTCTCATGTTAACAAGTACTGTAATAAGGTGGCTGATATGTTTGCCAAGTATGGTCTACCTTTTGACCAAAGTTTAGTTTCCTTTTTGGATATTCCTTTATTTGATTTGTCTGTTGTCCAGGCTTGGGTTCTGAGTTTGGATTAGTTTGTTGGGGTTTTGTTTTGTTTCCCTTGGGCTTTAGCCCCTTCAATAGAGCAAAAAATATTACATATATTCATTATTTGGTTTGTAGTTAATGATTCGACCGCTATCACGGATAGAATCTTAGTAATACTATAATAGTATAAAATTTTCAATTATATCTACACTTCCATTTTCTACTTAAATTTTCTAGAACAAACAAACCCTAAAGTAAAATATCGAAAAATTATATGATGGATGAAAAATTACATTAAATATTATTTATTGTAAGAATTGGAATGTATTTAAATTAAAATATCTATTTATTTTCTTTTTTTTTCTACTTAACTAAATAAATGAAGAGAAATCATAACTTTTATGTTTTTTTTAGTTTTTTTTTCTTTTTCTTATCAGTCTAAATTACCAAAATAATAATTTAATTTCTATTCATTTGCTCTTCTCTCATTCTTTTTCTTTCTATGAATGTTTCCATATATCTCTTTATTGAAAATCAAAGAATCATCCCTAACCTTTGTTAAGGCAGGGAGAGGATGCCCATTCTTTGCCCTCCAAGCATCCTCCACAAGTTTATGGTATTGGTTATGAACAATCCAGGCACCCCCCTAATCCTAAGAAAGATAGAGGATTATAATATGAATGAGGACAATTAAGCACTTTCACAAAAGCTTTTGGCGTTTTGGGAACGTCATTCTCCATTGAACATTCACCAAAGGCCTTATTAAGTTTCTTTTTTAATATGATTTGGTTCAATTCCCCCCATAGATCCTATGACAAGTGAATTCTATCTAGTGTTATGGAGATCCATTAGTGATTAACCCACACCAATCCAAAGCTTTAGCAAAATCCTCTTCTTTGGATGAAGAAAAAATTAAAACTACCTTTGCTCTAATGTTGGAAAGTCTTATAATTAAAATCTTATATTAAAAGCTATAGGGACTAGAAATGTTGCCTCTAATGTTGGAAATTAAGATAGTGCCGAAAAGGGAAACAAGTTGTTGGTGTAGGACTCACACAAAGACTCCGTACAAAACAGTTTTCTTGTTCCAAGTATGATCACAAAGTCTTTCAAAAAATATATTTTGGATTCATAGGGGTAGATATCGCATCAAAGTGGTAATTAAAATGTCAAGTTGTCATATTCATATGTGTGAACTTGACAATTTTGGTTTCACAAAAAAAAATTCTTTGAAAATGTTTGGTCTCTAAAAAATTTCTCCTAAAATTAAATTATATATTTTTGTGGAGGTTCTTTAGAGATCGATTACCAAGTGAAAATCATCTTAAAAAAAGAAATGTGAACAATAATGAAGGAGCTTGGCTTTGTTCCTTTTGTAAAGGGGAAGAGGAATTCTGACTATATTTCTTATTTTAGTGTAGCCATGCTTTGAAAGTGTGGCAATTGTGTTATGAGTGGTGTGATGTGTAAGGTGTGTTTCCCATATCTACTAGGGAACATTTTTTGCAACATGTTCTTATAAATGAGAGGAAAAAAGTGAGTGAGAGATGGATTTGTGTTTGGATTGGTGTTGTGTGGTCACTATGGAAAGCTAGGAACAATATCATTTTCAAGGGTTCTAACTTCGACAAACAAAAGTTCATTCAAGAACACAATTTCATATTTAAACGTGATTAAAAAGCTTGGATACAGGATTCGATTATTCTTGTGATCAATGATTTGTCTATGTCCCCTTAATTGCATAAGGAACTAAAAGTAATTCATATTGTTAGAGTTTAAGCGCAAAATCTTGAAACGAAATTAGCGGAAGCATAATAAAAGAAAAGAAATTCAAGTATTTATTTGGTTCAGTAACAAGTAGAAAAAACCTTGTTACCTACATCCAAGTGACAAGGGAACTGTGGTCCTTTTACTTGCACTAAACATCGAAAAGATTACAATAGCAGTCAACTCAAAGTTAAAAGGCCAGTTACTTAACCAGTGAACATAGGCCTCAAGATTACAGAGAGGAAAAACAAAGAAGATACATACGGAAACCAGAAGTGACCCTTAGCAACAGTGTTTGGCTAGAAAACACAAGAACCTCCTTTAGACTTTTTTCTTCTTTACACAAGTATACTTTGCGAACCTTCAAACAACTCAAAAGAAGAAGAAGTCCAAACTCCACCTGCAACACAAGACACAAGAACCAAGACCTACACAGCCATCAACTACTCTGTTTAACAGACAAAGCTCAAGGTATCAATAAAGAATAGTAAACCCTAGTAGAGCTAGGTCACAGAACCACAGGCTGCCTTTCTTTGAGGAGTTGTACACCAGGGATGATATGGAAGATTCAATTTCTTGTTACATAGAGCAAAGGTCTTTATTTGAAGACGAAACGTGAAAAGTAAAGTGACACATAAGCTTCGAGAGAGAAAGAAAGAGAAATAAAAGAAACTGAAAAGCCAAGAAAATGAAAACTACCACAACCTCTTGAGTAGTGCATCTCACTATATATATATATGAAGTAAAATAAACAAAATGCACTGTTTCATATTGGACCATTAGTCTGAATATTTTCTTTGGGCTTCACTAACTCAACACATGTGCAAAGTCAATCTTCAGAGTATTTCCAGTAATGGAATTGTTGAAGCGTCTGCATGAAAGTGGATAATTTAGAAACAAAAGTGGGCATATAAAATATTGGTGAGGGTGCGCTTATCTGCAAAACTGTGGTAGAGTAGAGAGATTTTTTTTGAGAATTGTTGTAATTTAAACTACTGGTTAATAAGTATTACTATTCAATCACGGAAAGAAATATTAATTAATTACCAATATGGATCCTTTTATGGAATTGAAGTATGGTACCTCTGGTACCCGTAATATATAAATTTTTTGCTGATTAAAAAAAACAAAGGTGACAAAAAAACTGATTAATATTATCACGTACTCCTTATAAGCACCCAAAGATCTCTCAAATGCCCAATTGGCTCCACAATACGAAGAAGAGTGTACCCCAGCTACTTTTGGAAAGTGTTTTTTTTTCATATATTGGGCATGGATTTCCATTATAAGCAGAAAAGTAGGAGAATACTTTCTGACCATATCTCACAAATTAAATGTCTTTTAGCTCTGTTAATATTAATTAGCACCCCTGATGTTCCAAGAAATCATTGTGATATCACATAATTCATTCATTTCATCATGATATATATATATATATAATATATATATATATATATATATATATAAAAGTGTGTGTGTGTGGACTGCTATAGCCTAAGAAGAAGAACACAAGCATCATTAACTCGATCCTATCATAATTTCATGCCCTCTGCAACAACAAACTTATATATTCCTTTATATCTAGGCCGTTAATGCCATTAGTGAACCTATAACAAACATTAACTTACATGATCTGTATATTAACAGAAAGAAAATTATTGTTTTTTCCCTTTTAAAAATGATTCTTTTTATTACTTAGTAATATATATTTTTATTTGTAAAAATCGAAGATCGACATGTATTAAAAGGTTTACAATAATTCAAGTATGCATATGACTTGATTCGACTTGACGTGAACTAGTCTCGAATTGATGACTCAACGGGTTTTGCATTTTTTGTACAGTTGAACAACATCACTCATATTAGAGAATTCAATTTATACCTTACATTTGTATTGTTTGTAGTTTTTACTTATTCTTTTTACCAAGCATAATCGCATCTTTGAAATTTGAGATGATTGTTATACTGAATTTTGATAAAAGAATATATATGCTTAAAATTTTAAACAAATTCATAACTATGCTTTTAAATAGTTTAAATTATCTTAAGTATACATGTTAGGAAATTCTTTAGATTTTTTAATATAGATCGAGTTATAAAGATCAACTTGTGACTCATTTGGTCAATCTCTAACCCATTGACCCTGTACCCCGATCAAGTCAATAACTAACCAACCTGAGTATAATAACATTGCTCCTTAATATTACTTAAAACATCTTTAATGTGGGTGCTTCATAAGTTGTTTAAAATTAATCAATGTTGCTTAACATGTTTTTACCATTGGAACAGATGTTTGGCCAAGTGTTGCTTAAGTGAGTTGTTTATATAAAGAATAGTTGCTTAATTCATTTTTATCAATTAAAGATCCATTTTTCATTAATGTGACTTAAGTTAAGCATTCACCCTAACAACTTTGGCATTAGAATAAATTTTTGTAAAATTTTTAAATTTATGTGACAATATAGAACTCACAAATTTAAGATAAATAATTCATTTAAACAATTATGTACAGTAGATACTCTTAATAATATTATGACATATATTTAGTTATATATATCCTATTAATGTATTATTTATTTTGTGAGTTGATGCTAAACTAAATTACCATTAAATCACGTAATATAATAAATATATTGATTTTTATAATAATTATTTTAAAAAAATATATTAAAGATGATTTTCAATTAATTAATAATATATAAATTTAAGCTTAGAGTGCATGTCTATTAAATTAATATAACTATTTGATAATTTTATGCTTTGTTTGATAAAGAGAAAAGAAATAGAATAGATGAAAATAAATAAATAAAAAGAGTAAAAATAAGTAAGAAATAAAGTGATAAATAAAATTATTTGGTTAAAAAAAATAAAAAAATAAAAAAGAGAAAAAAAGTACAAAATTAGATGATGTCAGGTTATTTGTGTATGCTTAACTAACAGTGTGTTTGTTTAAAAAAAAATATAAAAGAAAAGAATTAAACAATAAAATAACATGAGAGTTACACTCGTATTATTTACTTTAATTTAAGATTTGGATATTTTTCGCCTTCCGAAACGGTTAAACGAGATGGCGTGATGTAGTAGTAGCCTTCGTATTAAAACTATTCTTCTTCACAGTAACGGCCGGGTAAATGAACTGAAATTACTTTAGAAATTATTTAATTATTTTCCTTAACATTATAAGAATCTGAGTATGCGATGACTCGTCGATAATATCTATCCAGTGATAATTTTGAACAATTGCCTAGGTTTGATTTCGGTAAGAGCAGTGTTAAATTGGACAATCCCTCTCTAATAAATATTTAGATTCTGCAATTTAAGTGTATTTAGCGTGAAGATTAATTTTAGGTCTGGGCAAAAATATCTAGTATCTAAATGTAATTTAATAACTGATATGATCTAATCCATTTTTTTTATTTTTAATAGATCAGATTTTTTACTATATTTGTTTTTTATATCCATTTATAAATCTGAAATTCACTTTTCTTTTATATAGATTTTAAATGAAAAATCCAAAGTCCATTTTTTGGATAGCTTCATAATTAGCAGCATCTTTTCTAAAAATTTCCAATGTGCATCCTGTGCTTTCCTCTCACAAATCTAAAGAAGTCAATATGTGCGTTTGTGCCTTCCTGTCAGGCTCTCACAAATCCAATACGAATGCCTCCCTCACCTTCGTGATTTCTCTCACTGTCGTTAAGCAAATTATCACTGTCGTTAAGCAAAAAAATCTGATGTATAACTCTCACTCTATCTTCACTTTTACCCCTTCTAAATATCTCCAGGTGACATAATCTCTGGCTACCTCTATCAACAGTCTTTTTTATCTCCATTTTAAGCAAAATATTTTTTTTCCTATTCTTTTATCATTTTAATGCTACACAATTGTTTTAAAAGAATAAATAAAAGTAACGTTTATAAACAAGAAAATTATTTTGTGAAATAAATAAATTTTATAACATGAAGCTAAATTTCAATATATATATATATATATATATATATATATATATTATTTGTTATTCTTATTTTGTTTAACATTATTTTCAACATAAAA
>PYAF01004116.1:1288192-1309659 GCA_007407185.1 Glycine tomentella | reverse complement strand
ATATAGTTTCAGTATTTTTTTATAGAATAATATTTTAAATAATGAGAATTAAATGGATGAATTATGTTTTAAGGATATGTAGTTGTTATTGTACTTCATCCTTCATATTCCAAATTATTTGTTATTTTGAGAGTTTATATTACATTCTATTTTAATAATTTAGAGTGTGATTATGATAGAACTTAGTCAAGTTATGATTAATTCCTTTTAATGATACTTTAATTAACATATTTAGAATATGTGCTAATTGTTTTTAGTGTTTAATTACTAAAATTTATATAAAAAATATCATAATATTTAAGTAGATATAAATTGGATATTTTCATATTCATATCCACTTAAATGAATTAGATCTTAAATTTAAATTATTTTTCAAAAAATATAAATATAAATTGAATTCTTAAAAGTCCGATTCATATTCACCCGTATAAATAAATATGGATTGGATATGAACTGTAGATGTCCACCCCTAATTAATTTCACAATTAACTTTGGGACGTGAATTAGGCGGAGAAAACCTCACTACTCTGAAAGCTCTGATTTGGAGGAGGCGTCGCCGGACGAGTCTTCAATCCGCCTTCGTCCGTCGTCGATCATCGCTTATGACGGTACTGTCTCTCTGTTTTCGTGTTTTTAATTTCTCTCGTTTATGTCTCTGGTTTATTCGATTCGATTCTGTGAATTAATAGAACTCTCTCTCTCTCTCTCTCTCTCTCTCTCTCTCTCTCTCTCTTTCTCTCTCTCTCTCTTTGAATATCGCTGATTTTGATTGAAGGCCTCGCTCTGTGTAAGGTTTTTGTATCTGAAACTCGAATTTTTCGACGGAAATTATAGTGTTTGTGAATGATGATGATGATGATGGAATTGAAATTTCTTACCAGTGTTGAATTGCCTGATGCATGTGTTTTGGAAAATAAACGGAGAATCTGCATGGAAATGACATTCAGTGTAATAATAGATTATGAGGAAGAAGCCGAGGTTTGATGAATTGATTAAGGAAAAAAAAATAGAGAAAATTGGAGTAGAGAACAGATAGAAGCTAGGCCTTTTGTTCTTTGTTCTAGAGTTTAGTTACTTGAGATGATAACAACTTTATTATTTTAATATAACATGAAGAACCAACAAACTTTGACAGTTAGTTTTTAACTGAGTCAATTTGATCTTTGAAGGGATTTTTGTTTTCCTGATGAAAATCAATATTTGCCATGAGAAATGAGATACCGTTGAGCTATTCTTGGTTTTTGAGTTGCCTTCTTATCAATTTTAAGCTCTAGGTTTTCAACCTAGTTTTTAAGTTGTAACTGGTGATGCAATTGTTTCCACACCGAACATGAATCATCCACCAACTCTACACATGGTCACTTCAACAACTTAAATCAGTTCTGTTAGGAATAAAATTTATTACTGTTTTAATGTTTGGTGCGGTATAGATAATTTATAGATATTCCTGTTTTGAGGGGAAACCCTAACAGTAATGTTGTCCTGTGTGACTGGTCACAGGTTTGAATCCGAAAACTACTTCTTTGTATATGTTAGTGGAAAGTTGTGTACAATGACCCTCCCCATACCTTCACAAAGTAAGGAGCCTTTAAGGGTACTGGGGTACATTAGTTAGAGTTATTCCTGTTATATATTATAGGGTCCTATGACTTGCTGTCTCTTTGGCATTTCCAATATGGATAAGAAGGTCTCGTCTCTTATTTCAACTGATTTGTGTTTTAGTTAAGTTTTTCTTTCTTAGTCTTCACTTTGTCTCTTATTTCTACGGATTTGTATTTTAATTAAGTTTTTCTTTCATAGTCTTCAAATGAAGTGTCTTTCATGCTAAGCTTCCTTGGAAAATTCAGATCCCTTGAATATTCAAGTCTTTTATTTGGACAGTGATTCTTAGTAAAAAATAGTACAGGTGATATGCTACATAGACCAAAGAGTTGTGTGTCTGTTTTGTGTGGTTTTAGTTTAGAAAGAGCTGCCCACTTATTTTTATATCATACTGATGCCAGGTTAGTTTGGAGTGTTCGGGAAATATTGAGGTTGGGCACATTTGGAACAATTTAATTAAACGCTTATTCAATAACTTTATTTTTATAAGCCTAATTGATAAGTTTTACCTTGAGTGAAACGTATTGGAATAAGATAAAGAATTTATAGGAAGATTATAAGCCTCTTTTGTACACTTGACCTAATGGTAAAATAAGTGCTAATAAGTTCCATGGAAACTCTTCCAAATGTGCCCTATGTCTTTTGAATCTATAGCAGTTCTTATTGATTAACTTAGAGGTTTTGGAAATTGGAATGGGCAAGGATGCCAAAACTTTATTCTTGTAGTTCGTTTGTGTGCCCATAGTTGTTACTAGCAAGCCACAATGGAGATATAATGTCTCTTGTATGTGTATGTGCCCCCTTTACATCCTCTTAAAATCTTATTTGATTAGAACATTTTTATACAGGTGCTTTAGGTAATTTGAATTTGATGGATTCCAATAATTGGAGACCTAATCAAGGTACTAACCCCACTATGGATACAAGTGATTGGAGAGCTCAACTACCAACTGATTCACGCCAAAGAATTGTCAACAAAATGTAAGCTTCAATTTCAATACTGTATCCCTGAGGTTATTTGAATAGTTCTTTTACCAGTTGTTGCTTATCAAAAATAAAGTTAATAAATGAATATTTAATCCTAGTTGTTTGATTTCGTCAACTTTTTACAGCTAATCATGTTGTGTCTTTCAAGGATTGGCCGATATTATTAACATCTCCATTCTTGCATTATCTAATTATGAAACTGTTGTTTTTCATTTTGTAGAATGGATACATTAAAAAAACATCTTCCCGTTTCTGGTCCTGATGGATTGCATGAACTTCGGAAAATTGCTCAGAGGTTTGAAGACAAGATTTATGCTGCTGCAACAAGCCAGGTAATTTCATTGTTAAAATTGAGGAGCCTCCATTTCATTTATTGTTACCTTTGCAAATATATATACGATAAAAAAGATTGGTGGTTTGACACAGCATTGGTGTTCTCTCTTTTCAGCCTGATTACCTACGGAAAATATCTTTGAAGATGCTTACAATGGAGACTAAATCCCAAAACACCTTGACTAACAATATGCCACCAAATCAAGTTGGCCCTAGCAATAAACCTTCTGATCAAGGTTAGCATTTAATAGCCTTTGGTTTGGTGATTATATTCTGATGTGGTACCAAAGTGTCAAATCCTAATTATTTATGTGTAAGCATTGGGAACAGTGCATTCAGCTCTCCTAAAGTTTGGGGCATTTGCAAAGTACTACTACAATCTTTAAAGATGTCTCAATCAATTACCCCCTAAACTTCAGTCATTGGTCTAATAGATTCTTTTGTTTATCCTTTATTAAATCCTTAACATAGATGACATGTGGCAAATTTGAAGCCCTCCAATTCTATGTAATTTGTGCCCTTTATTAATGTATTTAAATTCTATTTTTCTAACTTGCAAAAATTACAACATTCAAAGTTTGATAGCAAGATGTAGACCAACATGGCCTGGTCCTCAATTTGTTTGACTTGCTGGAGGATCTCCATCTTCTTGTCAATGCTTCTCCACTTCACAAAGAGAGTAAAATCCTCTCTCTCTTTCTATAACGGTACACCACCTAGCAGAGCATTCCAACTCAAGCATACCAGAAGTGACTACAGGTTGCATCCAATGCCACCTTGTTTCACTGAAGAATGTACCAGCAAATACAAATGATCACACAATAAGCTAAAAAGCAAGTGATTATAACAAAATTTTGCTGCAACATGATGTTTTAGGTTTGACAAATTGTAGGTGTTCAAGGCATGTAGATAAAACTTGATAAAAAAAGTGAAAATTAACTTTAATTTGACAATGGATCGATCAGTGTGAAAGATGTTCTCAATATAGTTATTAATTTATTATTTATTTGTTTTCAAATTTTGTATCACTTTTAGTTATGGAAATTACTGAAATTAGATAAAATTGAACTTAAATAATAAATCACAGATAGATGGTTGAGATTTTTCCACATGGAATTTTTGTTAAACATTAAATGGAACTTACAAGTAGTTATCTGTTCAAGGGAGCAAACATCTTTAAATTTCAAGGTGTCACTTTACAAATGCCCCAAAGTTCAAAGGAGCCAATTACACTTTAGCCTTATATATTCGATTAAGTTTTTCATTCTGCTCTTTTAGTAATTATTCTGATTTTCTGATCTGTTCGCGATTTTAAGCTGATGCTATTGAGAGTATATAATATCTTTTTGCTTGAAATATATTAAGTGAATCAAGTTTTGACTTTATTGGTCATTCATATTATCCTTGCCATTTGTCTCCTTATCCTTTGTCTTTTGAATTGTTGTGTTGACCTTTTCCATATATAAAATCCTAACATATTGATGGTATACTGTAATCAATATTTTGTTTACTTCTCAGTTCTCACCTAGGCAAATAAATTTTTTCATAGGGCTTGTTTTGCAGTCTCAAGTTCATAATCTTGGGCAACAGCATTCTATTCCTTTGTCTAGTCAGCTCCAGCCACATCAGCAGCTTCTATCTCAAAATGTTCAAAACAATGTTGCATCTCAACCTAACCTTCCACCTGTATCTAGTCTAGCCCAGACTCCCAGCCAAAATATTGTCCAGAACTCCAACATGCAGAATATAACTGGGCCAAATTCAGTTGGGAGCACTATTAGCCAAAATTCCAACTTACAGAATATGTTTCCTGGTTCTCAGAGACAAATGCCAGGAAGGCAGCAGATTGTTCCCCCACAGAATTCACAGCAATATCTTTACCAACAGCAGCGTTTTAAGCAGCAGCTTCAGTTTCAATCTCAGATGCAGCAGCAACAACAACAAAACCTTCTGCAACCAAATCAGTTGCAATCTTCTCAGCAATCCGTTATGCAAACTTCATCTGTTATGCAGCCATCCATGATGCAAACATCTTCTCTATCTACCATTCCACAGAATCAGCAGTCTACTAATGTTCAACAGTCAATGCAGTCCATGCCACAGCAGCATTCACAAGTTATCAGGCATCAGCAACAACAGACTTCTATTGTACATCAGCAACAAACACCAGTCACTCAACAGCCAAGCTTACCTGCACAACAGCAACAACAACTTATGGGGCATCAGCCAAATACAACAAACATGCAACATGCACAGATGCTTGGGCAACAGAACAATGTTGGTGATATACAACAACCACAGAGGATACTCTCACAACAGAGTAATCTTACAAACCTGCAACAGAGACAACAGTTAATAAATCAGCAAAACAACCCAGCAAATACACATCAACAACAATTGGGAAATAATGGCCCTGGGTTACAGCAGCAACATTTGCTCGGACATGAATCTGGCAATGCTGACATGCAAACAAGTCATCACTCTGCACACATGTTGCAACAACCGAAGGTTCCAATGCAGCAACAATCACAACAAAATACATCAAATTTGTTGCTACCTCATTCACAGCAGTCACAGCCGCTGGGTTCACAACAGCAATTAAGGCCACAGATTCACACTCAGTCTGCACAGTTGCAACAGCAATTGGGTTTGCAGCAGCAGCCAAATCTCTCTCAACGAGATATGCAGCAAAGAATTCAAGCATCAGGGTCCTTACTTCAACAACAAAATGTTCTTGATCAACAAAAGCAGTTGCATCAGACTCAAAGAACTCTTCCAGAAACATCAGCAAGTATGTACTTGCATTTATGTATTTCTGTCATTATATTTTTTGGGGAGTCATTAGTAGCTTTATTAGCAAATGCAATTACACTTCCACATTTTTTTAGCATTGTATGTTCATGCATGTTTCATACCGGACCTATTGTAGCTTCCCTGGATTCTACAACACAGACTGCACAACCAAGTGGGGCTGATTGGCAAGAAGAAGTATACCAGAAGGTACAATGCCATTTTTCTTATCACTTTTGTTTCCTCACTAAAGCTTTGCTAGAACAACAGAAATTAGTCAAGCAAACCATAATGTAAAATAAAAAAGTGTTATGATGGCTTTTATTGTGAGAATTTTTAATTCATTGCAAAATCATGAACCCTTACTAGTCTTCGTGGAAAAATCACATTTTTTAAAAAATTATCCATATTTCTGAAATCTTCTATCCATTTTGTGCAATGTTTAAATGAGTTATATGAAAAGATGTGAACTACAAGAATACATACTCTTGCTGTTTGACAACAAATAAATTCAATGTTGTAGATTTGCATAATTAGCATAGGGTTTTGATCCCATTATTTCCTTTTATTTGCAGAGATATGTTTCCCTAATTTCTTTAATTAGGATAGATTAGGACAGATTTGTTTCCCTTTAAATCCTATCTATGTTAAATATTCTATATATATTATAATTCGTAGTTGCACTATAAGTCTATAATCAATTAATATTCAGATATTCTCTCTTTCAAGTTTGTATAAGAGCTTCAAATCTTGGGACTGGGAGACACTGTTTGCTCATCCCAGAACCCTAAAACGCATTCATTGCAGCTGCCTTCTTGACTGCCACACCTTTGAGATATTTTTTGCTCTCACTGCCTTTTTTTTCTCCCAATGATTCCATTGAACATAACTGCCACTTTTTGCTGCCAAATCAAATCGAAATCGCCATTAGAAGATCTACTAAGCATTTTTGGGCCAGATCTAGAAGCACCACTGCCCAACATACTCCCATGTGCCCTCACACTTTGTCTGCGCTGGATTCTTTTCTGCCTGCCATTAGTCCTATTCAACTTGCCTGGGCTCTCTACATGGATCTGGCCTTACCTAGTCTAACCGATTCTCATGCGTCCACCGTTCTTCCAAATAGCTGTAACCTTTCAACTTAGAGTTAGTGTTTAACCTTTTTTTGTATGTAGAACTATTAAACTAATGCTATCATATCTGACAAATCTCTCAAAAACTCAGTTACCCACTTACCCTTATGGTAACTTTTTTTCTTTGTCTATCACTGGTAATGGCTTTTTTCTCAATCCTTTAATGCTTTCAATAATATTTCAAACAATTCTTAACTTCAGTGCCAGTTCGCCACCATTTATGACCTAAAACTTGTCCCAATTTTTTATTAACCTTTTTTTAATAATCATACCATAATTGTGGCTCAAAGCACCATACTTCAATCACTGGTTGTGCACACATTAAAATCCAAACTTCCCTATTTCTAGATAATGTCCCACATGTTTCTCAACTCTCCAATAATCATATTTCCATTCACAAACTTACTATAAAATGTGAAGTAACCCATCATTTCCACTGAAGGTGGTACCAATTATAAGTTTTCTACTTCCTATCATCAAATGAGCTAAAAGACTGATGCTTTTCAAATTAGGCTCCAACATAAGCCTCGTGGGCATCCTCCATTTCTTAAGTCGTTGTTTCTATCTTTGTTCTCAAAAGAATTTGTCGAGTCCTTTTAATGTGATGATGTTTGTTAGTTTGCTAAACATCATTGAGCAATTTTTCTCCCGATATTGATAAAGTACTAAATCTTTTGAAATGATTTGTTCTAATGTGCGGAAAAGCAGAATGCAAAATGTTGTTGCAAGTTTGAATGCTGAGGCAAAGTTTAAGCCATGGCACAAAGGATTTGTGTGCTATCATGGATAAAGGTCATAGTTGATGACCTTAAAATATGAAACTCCTATAAATTTATTTGGCGATGACAAGCCAGCCATTAGTAATTTAGTATTGCACACAACTTTATGATAGAATAAAGCACGTAAAGATAGACTATTCATCAAGGAGTTATAGACCAAGAAATTTCCTACAAAGCAATTCCAATAACTCACTAGCAAATTAGGAATGATAGATATCCCATTCACTAGCTTGAGGGAAAGTGTTGTGTTGCTTAATTGGCTCATTTACTATTTCCTTGTAAACCAGATTAGGTTTATTAGAATCAGTCTATATATATTGTAAATAGCAGCAGTACTATAATCAATTCAGAAATAATACTTAGATATTTTCTCTTTCAAGTTTTAGTTTTATGTCGAGTGAAATTTCTTTTGTCACTACCCTATTTATCCTCTTTTAGTTTCTGCTAGCCTGCCATCAAGAAAGTCTCTTTGAAATTATTTATCTGATGCTATATTGACTTGAACTAGTGCAAGTTGGTGTTATTGTTTAGAGATCTTGATTTAAGCACAAATGTGAAACTTGTGATTTATGAGGCCCTGCCAAAGGGGGGAAAAGAAACTTCTAGTTATCATCTTCGTTGGTGTTAATGCAATAGTGATATTGATGTTTTTACATGAGAGATCTCAGAGTTACTGATATTTATTTGATTTGGTTCTGCTGATTTCAACCTAAACATCCAGACCATGCAAAATCTCAAGGTTACTAATGTTTTGATTATTTGATTTTCTGATTCACTCTACAGCTCCAAACCATGAAAGAAAGTTACTTACCAGAGATGAATGAAGTGTATCAAAAGATTGCTAATAAACTTCAGCAGGTATATTTACAATTATATTTTTACTTGTCAATTTTCTGTCTGTTATGTGCAAAAAACGTTTTCCCAGCTAAAAGAATTGAGTTCAAAATAGTAGGCTTTGTTGGTAGTTTTTCATGTTGTATAAAAGTTAGCTGTAGAGATAATTGATGTTGATGATTCTATATATGGGATCAATAAAATATATTTATATTTACATTTCAAAAGTTATTCTACGTTACCATCCAAATAAAATCAGTTCTTTTAAACTCATCAATATTTTTTTTAATCCCGATTTTTCCGAAATCAATTTTACCAAAATCTAAAAGAAATATACCCTTTAACAGATGCTATCGATAAAGCATATTCTTTCCATGACAAGCATCATGGAAAATACTAGAATTTGCAGCCTGTGTGTAGCAGTAAATACGATATGTATTTGCTTATAATTTATTTATTAGTAATGCATGAATTAGAATAAAAAATATCAACTACTATGCAAAAGCATTTAATATTTATTTTCTGTAACCAGCTGGATTTATTCATAAATAAATATTACCAATGGGTACTGAATTCTTCTAAAATCTTAATCAATGGCTTCGAGGGCACTTTAGGAAATGTCATAATTTATTTATGTTTTTTCTTTTCCTCTATTTAATCCTACATCTGCTTTTCTTAATCAGCATGATTCTATTCCCCAACAACCGAAGTTAGATCATATTGATAAGCTGAGGGCATATAAATCAATGTTGGAGCGTATGATGGCACTCCTACAGATTCCCAAGAACAACATTTTGCCTAATTTCAAGGAAAAACTGGGATCATATGAGAAGCAGATTATAAATCTTCTCTTAAATTTAAATAGACCAAGGAAAGGCATGAATTCAGTACAGGCAGGACATCTTCCCCCAACTCATATGTCTTCCATGCAACAGCCACAATCCCAAGTTACTCAAGTACATACTCATGAAAATCAAATGAACTCTCAGCAGTCTACAAATTTACAGGGTTCTGTACCAACCATGCAGCAGAATAATATTGCAAGCTTGCAGCACAATTCTTTGTCTGGTGTATCAACAGGACAACAGAATATGATGAATTCAATGCAACCTGGAACTAATTTAGATTCTGGTCATGGAAATTCTGTGAACTCCCTTCAACAGGTTCCAATGAGCTCCCTCCAACAAAACCTTGTTAGTACACCTCAACAGACTAACATTAATTCCTTGCCATCGCAAGGTGGGCCAAATGTGATTCAACCAAATGCCCTTCAGTCAGGTTCCAGTGCACTTCAACACCAACTGAAACATCAGCAGGAACAGCAGATGCTGCAGAGTCAACAATTCAAACAACAATATCAGCAGCGACAACATTTGATGCAGAGGCAGCTCCTGCAGCAGCAGCATCCAGCAAAGCCACAGTTATCTTCGCAATTGCAGACACATCAAATGCCCCAACTTCACCAAATGAATGATATAAATGATATAAAAATGCGACAAGGAATGGGTGTTAAGCCAGGTGTCTTTCAGCAGCATCTTACATCAGGTCAACACTCAACATATTCCCATCAACAGCTGAAACAAGGGAGTGCATTTCCTGTTTCTTCACCCCAACTCCTTCAGGCTGCATCTCCTCAGATTCAGCAACACTCGTCTCCCCAGGTTGACCAACAAAATCATCTCCCATCTAAAACAAAAGTCACAACTCCTCTGCAATCTTCTAATTCACCCTTTGTGGGACCTACCCCTTCACCTCCCTTGGCTCCATCTCCTATGCCAGGAGAATCTGAGAAGCCTATTTCTTGTGTTTCATCAATATCAAATGCTGCAAATATTGGACATCAACAAACAGGGGGTGCAGTAGCACCAGCTCAATCCCTTGCCATTGGGACTCCTGGGATATCAGCCTCTCCTTTATTGGCAGAATTCAGTTGTCCTGATGGTGCGCATGGTAATACTTTAGCTGCCACTTCTGGCAAGTCAACTGTTACAGAGCAGCCTCTTGAACGCCTAATTAATGCGGTCAGTATAGAAGTTTATCTGATGCTAGCTTGATCAGTTGTTTACCTGCATTTTATTTGGATTTGACAAATTAAAGAGTGAAAAGGTCCCCTTAGTTATTCTATTGCTATATGCTTGCAATTGTAGTTGACAAATTTATGTCTAAATTATGATTCTAGGTGAAATCAATGTCACCTAAAGCATTAAGTGCTGCTGTCATGGATATTGGTTCAGTTGTCAGCATGAATGATAGAATAGCTGGATCAGCTCCAGGTAATGGATCCAGAGCAGCTGTTGGTGAGGACTTGGTTTCCATGACTAATTGTCGTCTACAGGCTAGAAATTTCATTGCACAAGATGCTTCCAATGGAATTAAGAGGATGAAACGTTACACCAGTGCTATACCCTTGAATGTTGTGTCATCTGTTGGTAGCATGAATGATAGTATCAAGCAGTTAACTGCTTCAGAGACTTCTGATCTGGAGTCAACTGCAACATCCAGTGTCAAGAAACCAAAGATTGAGGTAATAAATTATATGTTTTTAACCGTTATATTTTATTTTGTAATTGACATCTTTTACTGTCAATTATCTTTGTTCCTTGACTGGACAGTGTGACTTAGAAATCGGTTTGTACACATGGATTATAGATGCGTTGACATGTTATCTACATTACTTCTGCACATTTTTTATTTAATATATACCTTACCCAACTGAATGTTCCAAGGGATTTTACATTTTCTCGCTATGAAAACCTGAAGTAAAAAAAAAAAAAAAAAAAAAAAGTCAATTGAATTTAGTAGTGTACAAAGTTGCAATTTCATTTTTCTCATTTAGACAGTGGACACAGAACTTGGAATTCATTTAGAAGTTGGAAGTGGTTATTTCTAATGGTTTCACTCAAATTTTTGTCTTTCACTCTACCCATTCATTTGATCCATTTTTCTACTAGAGCCTCTATCGGTCTTTTGCCCCATTACAGAACCATCTTAGGCTAGTTTGTCATTTTATCCTCAGTAGATGTTACTCCAACTTTCTCCCAAAACATGTACTCCTAGTCCTAATCTTACCAAATGTTACTAAATGATGTAGAAATTACTAATTAGTAAAATAACAATAATAAAATCCAACTAAATGATGTAGAAATTACTAATTAGTAAAATAACAATTATAACATCCAATCAAGATAAACAAATATAGTAATTGTACAACACAAACAAGTTTAGTGGTTAGCCCAATGCTTGAACGGCAATAGTTTGTCTCATGTTTACTTAGGTCATTATCCACCTCATTTACCTATTGTTGGTGTGAGTGACTCATTTATGCATATTATTGAAGTTGTTGATGTAGCACATGGGCATTCCATTACATTCATCATATGATGATGATCTGGATACCTATTAAAATCTGTTTGTGTTTCATTAGAGCATGATGGTTAATCAGATAATAAATTTTAAAAGACTTACGAAGTTATTATTGTTAGGAAACTACATATAATTTCTGGATTTTCTCTAGTTAATGTGTAATTTATCTGCTGTATTGGTCTTACGATTCTGATATGGAAGAGTTATATTTTGGTAGGTTAATCATGCCCTTTTGGAAGAAATAAGGGAGATTAATCACCGACTTATTGACACAGTAGTAGACATAAGCGATGAAGATGTTGATCCAACAGCTACTGTTGCTGCTGCTGAAGGGGCAGAAGGGATTATTGTCAAATGCTCTTTCATTGCTGTGGCTCTCAGCCCTAGCTTAAAATCCCAATATGCTTCAGCGCAGATGGTGGATTCCCACTTCTGAGATCTAGCAATTACTACAATTTTAAGTCTTTTTATTTTATTTTATTTATTTATTTGCTTTGTTAAGCCTTATTTGTGTTTTCTTACTGTACAGTCACCTATTCAGCCCCTGCGTTTGCTGGTTCCTGCAAATTATCCTAATTGTTCTCCCATACTCCTAGACAAATTTCCAGTTGAATCCAGGTGAGATTATGAGCAGCATTTTGGTATCTTGTTTTACAACATTTTGAAGGCAATCATTTCAATGGTCACAAAAACTTAGGGACTATATGCGATCCATAGATCAAATCAGAGTTGTTCATTTTACATTATTTAATGAAATAAATATTTTATAATATAAAATGGATAAGTATGGACCTTGGTCCCTAAATTTTGGGAGCACTGTAAAAGCCCTCAAACAAATTATGAATTCTTCTCAAAGCAACAATGATGATGGTACATAGGTGTTTTGCTTTATCAACATAAAGGAGAAATATTCATATCCTGTAAAAAACTTCCGAAATCACCATGACTCTAGTTATAGTTATTTTATGATGAAACAATTGTATGGACTGAGGTATTTAAAGCTGACTGAATGTTTGGTATGATGGTTTAAAATGGAGGTGAAAATTCATGGATTTTTTTTTTATATAAAATTATATTTAAGACTCGTCTATGAGTATTTTTACTCCCAATTGTACCCCATTGCCAAATTGAGCCTGAATATACCTCTTATTTAGTATTGTTGAGTATCTATGTGTTTATATTGATGTACCCTATCATTTCTCTATTCTGCTTTTAAGTTTCTCAATCACCAACTCTTTATGCATTAATATTTATTGAACGAGCATTTTCTGCATATATATAGATATAGAAATCATGCTCATACGGAATCCAGAAATGTTATGGTTAAGACATTGTTGAAATGATTTGCTGGGTTCCTTTCCAATTATTTAAGCCAGTGGTTTTGAATGTTATCAATTCAATTTTGTTAATGTAGTTTCCGTTCCTTTACCCTCCACCCTAATTTATTTTTCTCTTATGGATTAAAATTCTTAAATGGGTCATTGTAATAATGAGAGTAAAACATATATAAGGACTAAAGGCCTGTTTTTGTTTTATTTATTATGGTTTGGTATGTATCGGAAAGAAAAATTGATAAACTTAGAAGTTAGAAAAGAACTTTGCCTCTAATATCATCTACTGCTGAAAACATTGATTTTCCTCTTTAAAAACCATGTGTAATTGTCGAGCATGGAAGATGGCAAGAGAAATTTAGCCTTTAGTAAATATAGAGCTGATGAATGAAAGTCTAATGTGCTAGTGAGACTTGGTATTTTTAATCTTAAGTGCTCTCTGGAATGTTTGCTTTCCCTTCTAAATAGTTTATCTTATGTTTGATGAGAAATCTGTTCTTAATGCATCTGTCCTTCTATTCTTACAGTAAGGAGAATGAAGATCTTTCAGTGAAAGCAAGGTCAAAGTTTAGCACATCTTTACGCAGTTTATCACAACCTATGTCACTTGGGGAGATAGCAAGGACTTGGGATGTTTGTGCTCGCAGTGTTATTTCTGAGCATGCACAACAGAGTGGGGGAGGAAGCTTCAGCTCTAAGTATGGAATTTGGGAGAATTGCTTGACCACCAACTAATGTTCCATGTGTCGACCCAAACATTCTGCTTCTATTAAGTAATTTATTCGATGAGATAAAAGCCTAGTTATGAAGTAGCATACCATGGAGTTTATCAATTTGTATATACTGTTTTTGCTATCGGCAAGGGAATAATCATGATTAGGCCGTAATAGTTAAATTATATAAAGCATAATCGCATATTAAGCGGAATATTGTTTCAATAATTGTTTACCTTTTCTTTTTCATTTTAGCTTTATAATGTATAAAATTTTGATTTTGATGAGATGAATTTGATTTTTCTATTGGCAAAAAACCGTAATTTTTGCTTTAAATCACTTTCAGTTATTAATCATTCCAGTATGTTGTATTGTATATAATCCTACTGATTAGAAATGTGTTTGGTTATTAGTTGAAATTAATTAAACCTACGTTCAACGTGAATGACGAATATATTTTTCCATTTCATGGTTTGGAATGTGTAAAAGTAGTTTATATAATTGGAAATGGATTGTCAAACATGCTTTAGGTTATACAATCTCCTTTGTTAGTGAAATTTTAGCTCTTAATTAAAAATAAGAGAAAACTTAAATAATGAAAGAAAAAGAAGAGCATGGAGTTTTGATCGTATTCTCTTCTTAGGGAGCCTGATTTGACAAATTATAAAAAGATGTGTCATGACAAAAAGGGATGTAACAAGTCGAGTGTCTAAAACCTTTTTAGGAAGATATTATCTTTTAAATACGATTAAATTAGCTACTTTCTTAGTAGAAGTTTGCATGGAGCGCTTTAGGTGAATCAAGGCAAAAGATAGTGGATGCCAATCTCAACCTATAATAGTTCAAGCCTTGAGGGCTCTTATGGCCTTAAGGCTCCTTGGACAAGATAGTAAGATTACCAGTTTACCACATGTTCGGTGAATAACCTATCAATTTCAAAAGTTTTTGTTTGCAGGATCTACCTAAAAATTCAATTCAATAGGGAGTTAGTATACAATTATTATTGTGTGTGTATTCCATCTAAGTTTCACTAGTAACTTATTCAAGCAATATTATTTTTGGACACCCAAAAACCTATTTGACACTTCAAAATGAGAGAGATGAAAGAAAAAAAGGTACAAATATAATCAGTTATATGATATAAAAAGAAAAAAGATAAAAAGAAATTATCAGGGTTAAATGAAATGTTTAAAAAGTAGAGTATTCAAAGATCATTTCTCCTTACTCGATTCGAATTAAGTGATAAAGAACTCTAATATGTTAAAATAATAGTGTGTCAAATATTATCACATTTTGTTGATTGGGATGGCAAGAGCTTGATTATTTTAAATAAATGTTGTTGAAGCAAAAATATGCTCTGGAAGACTTGTGATTGAAATAAGCTGAAATTCTTATCCTTAATTCCTTATTTGCTTGGTTCTTTTAGTTCAATAAAATTTAGCAGTTAATTCTGTTTGCTTGAGCAGACATCCATTGTTATTGCTAAGCCCGTGAGATTGCAGAATCAAAAATGGAAAAATTAAAAAATATTAACCATTACATGGAATTAATACATGCACAAAAATGAGGTCCTCACTGCTCAGGTGATGGTGTTTTTAAACAGTGAAGAACTTGGCTGTGTTACTGAATTAGTGCCACCATCTTAGAAGTCAGAATATAAGGTCAACACTTTGAGTAAGAAATAAACATCATCTTGTTACATGCGTAGGGTGTGGGGCACCTCCATCTTTTTCCCTTCTTCTGCATGTTGAAGGGTTCAGACGAGAATGAAGTAAAATAATCATTTGCTCATTGGGAAAAAGGCTTAATTAATCAAGAATTAATTCAAAGACAAGAAAGCCAAGGTAGCTAGTAAGTATTATATTAACTATTAAATATACTTTGTTAATGTGTGTATTGTCAACAACAAGACATTACATTGCATAAACCCAAGTCAAGCCAAACTGTCTGGGGTTTCAAAGTTGCTAAAGTGTAAGATAACTTGTTAAAACATCTACCTCAAATCATTCTCCCCCCATAAACACGCTAATCTTGATGCAAATTTTCCCCTACCAAAAAAGCTAAAGGGCAATGACATGAACATAAAAAAAGCAAAGTAGACAAAACCTCATTACTAAAGTAGACAGGTGCATGCTAAAGTTACCCATCCGCATGACACACACCACTAATAAAAAAAAGGTAAACAAAAAGTATGGTGGAAGAACCCAAAAAACCCATCTCTCACCAAGTAATTAAAAACCAGGGATTTTAGAAATTAACCCCTAATAAAAAAAAAGGTCCAGATTATAAAAGAAAAAAAAAAGGAAAAGTTTTCATCAATTTGGCTTTAGATCCTGGAACATGGTATCCCACCTGATTTCTTCAGTAGCAGCTGAAGACCAATATCCATCATCTCCTTCCATTTGTTCATCCTTTTGGAAATGATAAACAATATTAGGACTAGTGAAAGCATCAAGACCATGCACAACAGTATTAGGGCTTCCATTTGTGAGCAAGAGCCTCTCTTGCTTAGCCACCACCATCTTTTTGTTCCTCTTCATCACATCATGACTCTTCCATCTTGTCCCATAATAAGGCCTTGATGATGATGATGGCACCACCACAAGTGCTGATGACTCTTCTTCACAAGTGCTGATGAACGTGCGAATGTAATTGGCTAAGCACCTCTTTGTCCTCTTGATCGCCACCATAAGCCTTGCCACAGGGCGTGGTGGTGCCGCCCTCTTTCCCTTCACTTTCCTTGCAAGCTTGAGAATCTCTAGCCTGTGTTTCGCTATGGAGATTCCCATGCTCATAAGAAACTCATGGTTGAAGTATATTATGTCTTCTTCTTCAAGCTCGTTGTGAGCAAAAGTAAGCCCATACTCATACACAAGGGTTGGCTCAAGGCCTGTTTTGGAAAGCCAGGAGAACCAATCCATATTTTGAAGGAATTTTGTGTTGTGTTTTGTGTGACCTTCAACTTCAAGAGTGGTGGTGTATCTATATAAAGAATGGTAAAGAGAGAAAATGAAAAGAGAGTGGTTAAGTCTGAGGAGTGACTTGGTCTTAATTTTTGTAGGGTGTGTAGCTAGCTATGTGCTTTTCTTTTTGGGAAATTAGTTATATATTAGTTGAGTCTTGAGAGTGTGACTAAAGAAAAAGTAAGCATAGGTGTGTGTGGCATGTAACCCACCCATGTTAACGTGTTCCCTCCAAAAATAATCCCTTTGAGATCAAACTTTAAGGAGTGAGTGAGACGTAAGAATAAGAATTTCTTGTGAAAATTTAATTCCATCAATCACGGGTTAAGGAAAAGTACCCCCTTATGGAGCCACCCAGTACTTGTTTGGTGTTTAAGTAGTTGAGAGTGAAAGTAGCAAATGCAAGAGTTATAACTTGGTGTACGAATTTCAATTGGTATAATTGATTAGTTCACAACACACACCTGACATTATGAAAAGATTTTAAATTTTAATTTTTGTAAAATAATATATTTTTGAAAAAGAATAAACAATTTTAAATATAATTAAGTTCAGAACTAATTATTAATTTTTAAAGTCAGTTTAATAAACAAAAACTTGTAAAAAGATATATTAAAGTCTCACCGGGAACAAAATCCTTAATGACTATAGTTAAATAAATAAATAAACTTGGTGTATGACAACCCATTCAGGCGTTACATACAACATTGACAGTCTCTTTGATTAAACGAAAAGCATGACCTTCCCTTCTTTTGCTATCAAATGAATTACATATGATTGATCTCCCATAACTCATGAAACTTGTCCCAAGAGTGACACTTGATTCCGGAGCTTCGTTTTCTTGTTGCACTTGCTTGTGGAATAAAGAGGATAACTTTCTAGTACTAGTACAATTTTCTCAACTTATTCTAAGCCCTGTACTTCTCCTATTTGAGGCAAACAATAATGCTTTCTTTGAAATGAAATAGAAAAAAAAAAAAAAAGAGAGAGAAATAGGATTGAAAAATATAAAATATAGAAATAAAAGAGAAATACAGTAAAAAAAAATATCACCTTATTTGGATCAATAGAAGAGAAAATATTATATGAATATTCTTATATTAATTATAAAAAAATTAACTAAAAAATAAAATTTTATTCTATTTTTTCTTAGCATAAAATTAATTGTTATTTTAAAATTTTATGTAATTTTTTAGAAACATAAAAATGAAAAAAAAATCCTCTTATTTCATTTCAATTTAAGTAGAAAGATTTTTCTTGTAAATTCCTTCGTCATTTTTCTTCTCTCAAACAAATAATAAGTGTTATTTTTATTCTATCTTCACTCATTCTATTTTGTTTCCTCTTTATCTTCGTTAAAACAAACTATACTAAAGATAGAGAAGACACTCATGGTAGGCAAGAGATAGGGAGACTGGGAGAGAGAGGTATAAGTTAGACTTTCATAAACTAAGGAAGCCCTAAGTATAATGATTTCATTAATTAATCATACCCAAACAGCTATTAAGGGGTTTGCTTACATAAAAAAAAAAAAAAAAAAAGGTTTATTTAATAGCAGTATTGGAGTTTGCTCGAGACGACACTTCAGGGGGGGAATGGAGAGAAGAAAGTTTCGAAAATATTTATCATTATCCGTTATGACTTTGATGAATTTGTCATGTAATGTTACATTGACTTTGGTTTTGCCTGCTATCACCCAATTAGCTTCTAATCTCTACGTATTTTCTAATTAGTTGGGCATAACATAATGACTGATTAGTTTGCACGTTTGAACTCTTGCAAGTGTCAAAGATCTAAATCTGCAATAATGATGATGTTTTTCTCATCTGCTATATCATTTTATCCCTATGTCATCTATATCTATATATATGTTAAGTATAATTCTCATTTCTCATTTAATTCCTCTAAATATTGCGTATTTCCCACTTAATATCTTTAATTACAAAAAACTTTCAGACAACAGTGTTGGTTATCATGTGAAATTTTTTTTTTAAGAGTAAATAACTATTTTCTTTCTTGAATATGTAGAGCATTGAGAAATTTGTCCTTGAAATAAAAAAAAATCAATTTTTTGTCTCCAAAAGTGAAAAAAGTGCGATAAATTCATCCATCCGTTAACTTCTGTCCGTTCCTGTTAATGAAAGAGCATACATGACATATTCAGGGACGAATTTGTCAGCGTTCTACACATAGAAAGATGAATTTGTCAGTATTCTACCCAAAATATAATTTAATTTTCATCTTTTTCCTTTTTAATCATTGCAAGCATAAAATTACAATAAACACTTAAAAAATTAGGAATACAAGCATAAGTGAGAACAAACATAATAATAAGCATAATTTATTTGTTGTTCTGAAATTTCTATTATGATAAAATTAGATAATGACAAAATCAAGTTGGGTCTCATTTTTTTTTTGTTAGGATTAACTTAATGATGGTGCATTTTTGTTTGAGTCTCATATTTTGGGTAAGGTAATGTCACATTAAAAATATCATAGCAAAAATATGAGACAATACTTTATCCAAAATATGAAACTCAAACAAATTAAAATGTACAGCCATTAAGTTAATCCTTACAAAAAAATGATACTCAACTTGATTTTGTCACTATATAATGTTGTCATAATAGAAATTTCAGAACAATAGACAGATTATGTTTATTAATCAATATTATATATGCTTATTATTATGTTTATTCTTGCTTTCCTTTATTTTAAATGTTTATTGTAATGTTATGTTTGTAACAATTAAAAAAATGGAGAAAAGGAAGATTAAATTATATTTTGGGTAGATCGCTAACAAATTTGTCCCTTAATGTGTAGAACAGTGACAAATTCGTCTCTAAATGTGTTACAAGGTTCTTTCATTAACGATAACTGACAAAAAGTTAACAGATAGATGAATTGTCATATTTTTTTCACTTTTGGGACGAACAAAAATTTTGAATTTCCATTTTTCGGGAACAAATATATCAACGCTCTACACATTCAAGGAAAAAAGGGTTATTTATTTTTTTAATTATATTCAATTCATCAACTTTCAAAAGTTAATGCTGCTTTCGTAAAAATAAAAGTGAAGTTGAAAATATGAACAAAATGTAATCCATAACTTGTTTTCGCTACATATCAAGTTACTTTTTCCCTGAATCACAATAGCTTGTCAGAACGCTTAATAAATGGCTCAAACACTATCCATTGTCTCCCAAGGCACCATAAGATAGTTTTATAGCTTGCCCTATCTTCACATGCTCCTATCCAAATTAGAATTTGGATTCGAAAATACACAGGTTCGCACACAAATTATTGAAAGATGATTTTGTACTATATTCCATTGTGAATTACATAATTTTTACATTGAATTTTTTTTCCTTCTTACTTTATCTCCTCTTCAAACATGAAAATGCATATTAAATTAATAAACTTAAGAAAAATTTAATAATATATTTGGTAAATGAAAAAAAAATCAAGTTATAATCCAAATTCAAGCTTCATATTTTTCTAATAATCTAAATTTGAACTTTTAATTTGTCTCATTTAAATAAATGAGTCAAAATTAAGAACCATATTTTTTTCACAAGTCAATCTCTTGACTTGATTCATTTGCATCCTTACTCACACATTAATTTTGAATATTAAATTAATAAGATTAAGAAACACTTCAAGAATATATTTGATAAATAAAAAATAATTGTTATAAATTAATGAGTTTCATATTTTTTTAATCGTAAATCAAATATTTAATTTGTCTCGTTTAAATAGATGGATCAAATTTCAATATCATATTTTTTTTTTCACAAGTCAAACTCTTGACTTGATTCATTTATATTCTTAATTACCCACATATTTAATTAATTTTAGATGCACACTCTTCATTTATGAATAATAATTAGATTTTATTTCAGATTTTTACTCAACTTAATTTACTTGAATTACTTCTACTTCTCAAGTCAGGTTTGATTTTGTTAAAAAAAATAAAAAATAAAAAGTCAGGTCCATTTTTTTCCGCGGAATCATGTCAGTTAGATTTGAAGTTGTTGTTGATGCAAACATGGCTGAAAAAGTGCATGAATTACTTCTAACCTGAGGCGGACCTACAGTGGAGCACGTGTCCGCAAGTGTAGACATAAAAGTTTTGAAAAGCATGAGTTTTTACCGTCGTGAGCTTCTCTCTGGTACGTTTTACCATTTTCTCTCTTCTTCTTCTTCTTCTTCTTCTTTTGCTTTTTCTTTCAAAAAATCAGCAACAATCTCAGTTATCTTCTTATATCATTAACTGTACCGTCTTTTATTCCTTTAGTTAAACTATTAACTCTGCTTAGTTCACTATGTGAAAACTTGAAAGGTGTTATTTTTCATTTTCATTATTTGTAGATATATTGTTTGACAAAATGCCTGCATGTATGTTTGTCTTTGGTAATTATACCCAATTTTAGTCTCTATTGGTATTGATATTTGGATTACTTTCAATAACTTTTTTCCTTTTTAATTTCCTAATGTCTTTTCCTTTTAACTATAACTCATATCTCAATAATTCATTTTACTCCTTTACCCATCATTCATTATTGCATTTGCATTCTGACTAAAGAGAAAACATGGAAAAGAAAATCTATTAGTATAAAAATTACTTGCATTTGTTTTA
>PYAF01004116.1:1263501-1288092 GCA_007407185.1 Glycine tomentella | reverse complement strand
TAACTATAACTCATATCTCAATAATTCATTTTACTCCTTTACCCATCATTCATTATTGCATTTGCATTCTGACTAAAGAGAAAACATGGAAAAGAAAATCTATTAGTATAAAAATTACTTGCATTTGTTTTATGGTTCAAAAGGTTGTAATATATTCTCTCTGGCTTCTTAAAATATGTCTTCCGCGTCCTGAGGAAACTTTTGGGGAATTTGAAGGATGTTAAGTGCTCTAATTTCTTTAATTTTAGAGTAAATTCTCATATTTATTTTGGAGGATTGATAAAATTTGGGACTAAATGATTGGTCAAATTATTATCTGTATTTTGTTACAAAAATAATTACATTTTGAGCATGTTTATAACCTTATACATAAATTATTAATTTAAATTTTCTTTAAAAAAAAATTTCAGGGGTGTTACCCCCGAACCCCCAGACCTTGTCACTAACTGTGTAGACATAAATAAAATAAATTTTTCTGAGTCCACCGCCACTGCTTTTAACCCGCTTAAATTATTACAAAGTTTAGATTTCACAACACTCTATATGCTAGTTACGTGGTACGTACTTGCTGTTCATGAAACCAATCTTCTTGTTTTGGCTTTTTATCTGTCTGGTTCAAAGGACGACCAGCCAGTCCGATGTTTGCGTATCAACCTAATTAAGAGAAGGCAAAAGATAATTTCAGATAATATACGTACGAATTTGAAGTTAATCTATAACGGTTTAATAACGAGACATTAAACACCATGCAAATTGCGTAAGCAAATGAATTTGTGGTTCCTCTGCCTTAAACAGACACATAAAGCATAATTATAGAAATTGAAATAATAAATGAGTATTAATAAATAAACGGCGATATTATCTAGTTATGTCAAAGTTATTTTGAAGATAAAATAGTAATAATTAGTTAATTGTATTTTGTTTGGTAGCGGTGTGTGCTCCTTTGTGAACATCATAATTGAGTTTATGGGGTATCAACAAGCGTTAATCATCAGCTTGGCAAACCTAATATTCAACTTTTAATTATCACTAGACCAAGCAAAGATGTTTAAGAAATGATTATTTTGTGCGCTGTAAACATCATAGGAATATATCATCCCAAACTTCGATCTTGCAAAGAGGGAGCAATAAATTTACATAAAAAGTAGAATATTTAGAAAGAAAGAAAAACTATATAATTAAATGTTCTCACTTATTTCTTGTAAGTTGGAAAACCTGAATATATATCACATCGAAAAAAAACTTGAGTCTTGAATTATTCAGAAAAAAATTAATAATCTTAACTTATCTAATAATTTTTTTATTGGGAAATATAAAGTTGGTTAGTTAATTAAGAAGGAAAAAAAATCTTCAAATCTGTATGTATGAAACGATATTTATTATAAAAAAAATAAGTCTATTAAATATATCTTCATGTTTATGAGATTAACTCTAAATTTTGTCTTAGTGATACTCTGGACAGTCAATAAAAAAAATATAGAACAGTTGATAATTTTGGTGCGGGCATATTTTATTATGATGACCAGCAATTAGCAAGTAGCATCGCAGCCGGATATGAGACGGCTATAAATTATGGGCCACGTGACTGGCGTGATGTGTGAGAACTGAGAACCCACCTTTATTGTTGCATAATATAAATGGGCTAACCCATGTTACTTCATTTATTTCTTCCTCCACATTTAAGACAATGATTTTACCATAAAAATAAAATAATATATACATATATAATGATTTTTTATACTAATCCTGGAATACCAGATGTGTCCTTGATATGATCTTCAAATAGCAGCACAGCAAGAGATTGTTGACTATGTAAGAGGCGATATGATATGGTGCTAATTTGATCTGTGTAATTTTTTTGGTTTGATAGGCACTGCAGTTGGAAGATTGTTTGTGTTTTATGATTCTGTTTTTATTCGTGCTACTTGTTTTTAATATAACTTATCATTGCCAAGAAAATAAATAAATATATATATATATATAAAGAGGCAAAAAAACATAAAAAAAATATAAAGCCAATTACCTAAACTCCAAATTTCAATTGAATGTATTTTAAATTTAGTAATGTTTTCGTACCATTAGCTATAAGCCCATGAACCATTCATTTTCTTTATATAGTATAAAAGTATTTTTTTTCATAAAAAGAATTTTTTTAAGAAAAATGACTTTTAATATTTTTAATGTGTTTGTTTGAGTTTTTGGGTAAAATAAAATAAAATTAAGATTTATAATTATTAAACAAAAACTATTTTAAGTAATTTCTGGAAAATGTATTAATAACTAACTTTCTAGATAAAAACTATTATTATAACTTCTGACAGAAAAAAGAAAAAAAAAACTGTTTCTTCTGAACTTTGTATAAAATCTCTAGAGACTATATTATCTTTTTGTACATTTTTAAAAAAATGGATTAAATCACTTTTAATCTCTACAATATAAGGGTGTTTTGGTTTTCATCTTTCTTTATTTTATTTCCATCCCTACTATATTTTTTCCACTATGGTACTAGCTACTAGGTTCAGCCGTTAAATTTAATGTTGTCTTTTTTGTGTGCGAGACAAAGGAAAACAAAAGGCTAAAAGCCTTTGGGGAAAACAATGGTTGATATATAAGCCCCTAGAAGAAAAAAGGTTTATTTATCATACAGTAACTTTGAACTAATACTATCTGAAGTTACTTAAAAAAAATTAAATTGAAGTAATGAAGAAATACTAAGCTTAGTTAAACAATTGTTGTCTGATATCTTTAAGCATATGATTGCAAAGGGAAAAGCCAGGTGAGAGGAAAAGCATATTTGATTGATCAAATGAACCACTGAGATAAAATTGGATTTAACTATAATTTTCTTAAATTTTCAAGTCAAGTGGAGGCCATGATAATTAAATATAATCCTCCAAAGTTCTTCAATTGTGATAAAACAATTCGCAACTTTGAAATAAAACCACGTAGGAAATTTCTAATAGGTTCTCTAAAACCTCCATCACGACCTGCCTGAGGATATTGAAACATCACAATTAACTTTGACCCAATGAATAGGATTCATGGCTTTAAAATTAAGTGTTTGTTTTCTTTGATGTCGTGTCCCGCGGGTCTGCATCTTTTGGATGCTTTTTATTTTAGTTTTTAGGCGTTTTAATGAACGTGACGTGGTTATTGAGTTGAACGTGGTCACTTGATATCATTCCAAATATGCACTAAAGATTGAATTGAATTGCACACCTAACTATTGATTTGCTACTTCAGTAAACACATATATGCTAGCAAAATTAAAAACATTTCTCAATCTCCAAAGGACATCCACTGAAAAAAAGCCAAATAACAAGTCAAATGTGAAATGCACTAAATATTTGTAAAATTTGAGTTTGAATCTAATTAAATCTCACAAAATCAACCTGTGAAGTAAAAGTTATTTTTTATTTATATATTTAATTTTGGTCATATTTTTAATTAATGTTGAATTTGTATTTTTTTAATAAATTTTCTCACACTCAACACTATAAGCTTGAGTTTAGATAATATGATAAATGATTCGGTAATGAATCTAAAATATGTTATGATATTATTTTAAAATTTAATTATGAGTCTAAATAAATTTCACAAAATTTACTTATAAGATAAATATTATTCTCTGTTTTTATATTCTATTTTGGTGAATTTGAAATTTCTAACACTATTATTTAGTTTTCTTTTAAATATTATGGTTATTGTCTTTACGAGTCTTGAGCATCTATCTTTAGTGATAGATTCCAAATTAGGATCTTAAATAACTGTTTAGTAAATCTCATAGTATCACATAGGATTAAAGATCTCTCAAAATCTCTTTCATTTTGTTCTTTAGTGGTAGATCTCATTTTGAGATCTTAAGGAGGTCTTAGAGAAAGAGAGAATTTTTTTTAGAGAAAGAGAGAATTTTTTTTTAATAATGTGTAAATCTTAAGGGTTCTTTTACAAGAACTTAATCTCCATATTGAAGATCTCTCTATTTTTTTTATTGGGAGATCTAATAAAAATTATATCATGAACTTAAGATTTTAATTTAAAATCTTACACTAAAATTACTGAGATTAATTCAAACAATTTTTAATAAGAACTTTCCTGGTTAATAAGTATTAAGACATTCCTAGTAGTATTAATTAATATTAAATTTGAAATTCAACAAAAAGCTAATAGATCAAGTACTATAAAACTATATTTTATTAAAGTAAAATTGGAAGTGTGTGCAGTTTAAGTAAATAATAATGGCTCTTTTTTTCGAGACGAACATCCTTCAAGCTCAATGTATAGTTTTTCTTTTTTTTTTTTAATCAGCAATAACTCATATATTAATATAAAGGTGTTTGCACAAGAAGTGCTACAAGAATAAAGAGCCAGAAAATAAACTAGCCAACTGCCATGAAAACATAGCTCCCCACAATCTTGCGGAACAATCCCAAACCCATCTGTAGAAAATAGCAGGTATAGTACCCTCACAAAACAGCTTCTCATGGTAAGCATAGAGGGGGCAAGGGTGGGTCACGTAATCCCTAAAATTTTATTAATATAAATTTTATTATTTATATATATATATATATATATATATATTAAAATTATAAATTAAAAAAATAATTTGACAATAAAAAAAATGTGATATTGTCAATGTATGAATCGAATAAACATCAGCTCATAATTATTTCATCTTATCTTATTTTTGGGGTTAAAAATAAGATATAATATTTTTTAATATTGTATTAAAAAATAGGATAAAATATTTTTAAAATTACATTGCATAATATAATAAAATATCTTTAATATTGCATATTTTTTAATGTTGCATTCAAAAATAGGATATAATATTTTTTTAATATTGTATTAAAAAATAAGATAGAATATTTTTAAGATTACATTGCATAATATAAAATATTTTTAAGATTGCATTGCATAATATAAAATATCTTTAAGATTGCATTGCATAATATGATAGAATATTTTTAGGATTGCATTCAAAAAATGGTTAAAATCATATGCTTAAATTAGTATAAATAGAAACATATTTTTGTATTTATAGTATGCATTTCATTCCAAATAATATTAGAGCTTTAGAGAAATTATGTTTGCATCATTGAGAGAATTGTTGTGAAATCATATAGAAGCGTTTGACAAGTCTGATTCTTCAACTCTCTATCAAGATTTAAATATACCTATTTGCTTAATGAATAAAAGCGTAAAGGTAATCATTTTATTGTGTTTTTCTTCTTGACTTTGAAAAAGGTTGTAACTGGGAAACTAGGATACCATTTTTGTCTCTGTTCTTGGTGAATTGAGACGTGTGACTTCTGACTGAGAAACAAGGATACATGTCTGTCTCTATTTTTGGTGAACTGAGACTAGAGCTTTTTGCTGGGAAACAAGGATATCAGCTAGGATAATTGTTGTGTAAGGGTAGATTAGACAACTAGGATACTAGGAATTCTTGTACACGAAATTATCATAGTGGAGTTGTACATTGGATTGATTATCCAATTTGAACTCTTATTTTTTACCCAATTGAATTTTTCACGCTAAAATTGATAGTCTTCTTTATCTCTTATCTCTAAATTATCATTTTGAGTTTAATTTTAAATTGTGAATTATTTTATTATGAAGATAATCAATATTAGACTTCGAAATAAAATGGAAGATCAATTTTTTGATATTTTTTGATTACATACATTGAAAAAAAAAATGTTTTGAGTTTTAGTACGGATTCAATTGTAAATGATTTTAACAATATGAAAACACGTAGAATAAGAGTTAAGTGAAGTGATCTTAATTTCTATAATAATTTTTTTTTAATTTTGTTATATTAGATTTGTATTATCTTCGGAGTACTTTTATTTATGATATAGTTATTTTTATATTTATCTCCTCTCAATTTATCGAATCTATCTTATCCTATACAATTGAATATAATTGTTTGAGGAAAGATAAGATAATATATGTAGATAAATTTTGTTTCTTTCTCCCTTGATTATATATGTAAAGAAAGATCAATAAGTCTTGTTAGTCTTACTTATATAAATATTATGGATTAAAAAATGTAATTAAGAGAAAGATCTATTAAATATAATCAATTAAATTTATTGATAGAGATTAATTATTAGTAAAATTGACAAATATTTTATAGTAATATCATGATCATAAAATAAAAAAACATGTAGAGAGAATAAAGTCTTTATAAGTAAAATAAACTCATTAACTCTCTCCTTTGTCTATGATAAGAAATTAATCCGTAGTTTCATTTTACGTTCATTGAAAATAAAGTTCTACGACTTTTTGGGCTCTCTTTGCGGCATATCCTCAAACAAAATTGAAACCTAAAAGCATTTGAAAAAAAAAATATTAACATTCTTATCTTTACTCAATTTATTTTCTATTACATCAATTGTTATATTTATTACCTTTATTTTCTTTTCATCTCTCTCTTTACTAGTATATCCATCTCATCTAGCTAAAAATGGGATGAATGTTACCCATTTTCCTTCAGGAAACTTTCAAGATGGCAATCCCTGTCCCTGAATATCATAATTGGTCAGAAAAGATTGAACATAATCCCATGTATCCGAACAGAACCACTAATAGGCCCAATATGAATGCGAATTTCAAAACAATCGTTAACCACACGCAATCCTAACTATAGACATTGGAAGCAGCAAACTTTGACCCTTTTATTGACAACGTCACAACGAAGAAAATAACTCGCAAAAAGATTTATTTCAAGCTAAATTCACCAACGGATCTCAATAAGAAAAAATCATATATGTTCCAGGTTCTTCATGCTCCATAGATAAGCTGCACATCTCATAAAGAAACATAAATAATCACAAGAGTTTTGTAGACCCTGACTAGAATCATGAAATTATAAAAATAAGTAGTATAAATAATTCATCAAAATAAAAATGGATTTATAAGATAAATATATTTTTATCTATAAGAATAAAAAATAATATCAGGAAGATTTAGAATAAATCATATATTTTGCTCAAATGAGTTATACTCTTTGGATAAAATAGATGTTTATAAATAATAAACTAATATGCTCCTTTCAACTTTATTTAATTCACTAGAGAATTTATTATTTTATCAGTGCAAAAGGCTCTTAATTCTAAGTCTTATTTTTTTAGAAAATCTTAATCCTAACTCCCAAGTCTTGACTTGACATATTACCTTATTCGCTAGCACATACAAAACTCATCTGATCATGTTATTTGTATTTAGGGTTTGTTCGATAGAGTAAAAAAAAAAAAGTAAATTAAAATGAAAGTTTTGAATTAAAATAAAGTAAAAAGGTGTAGATCCACATTATTTTTACTGTTCATTTCTTTTCTACTCTATTTTTTCAAACTAACAAACTCTTCAAAAAATTACGGAGCTATTTGATTTGAATAATATTTTTTATGTACATTATTTTCAATTTTCTGTAAATATTTAAATAAACAAACAAAAAATTGTTAGGATTTCACTTATTTTAAAAGACTTTTTTTCTAAGAAATCTTGAGTTATTCAATCAAGTTTTTTAAATAATAGAAATAAGTTTTGTAGTATTTAATCAAGACTATTATGATTTTTTTTAAAATTCAATAATGTTGGTATTTAATTAAGATTTTTTTACAACTTAAAAAAATTATAATATTTAAAAGTATACAAGTTTCGATAGATTCTTTCTTATGATGGATTTTATGAGACTTTTTACGAGAAAATACACATAAAACAATCTCATCCAAACCGTTGAGATTTCATGAGTCTTTCTTTCTTTTCTTGCAAAATGACATATTTTGCTTTTTCCATCACACATAATCCCCTCCCCTGTCTCTTTTTGTTGAAACTGATAGATATTCATAATTTTTTTACTCTTTTAACTAGTGGTTAACATGTCTTGGAACGTGTGATAAAAGATATTTTTTCAATTATTTGAATTTGAGGAGAAATCTTAATTATCTGCTTACACGTATAAACGAACATGAATATATATATATATATATGAAAATAAGAAATATATAATTTTAATGGATGTGAGAAGTTGACTGTGAATAAATATATAAATGAAGTTTGAAATAATTGTTGGACATATTTTTTACTTTGGTGGGATTGTTATTGTAGGAACGACTACAAGTATCCATACTATTGACAAACATTATGATATATAATTTTTGTACAATTAAATGGATTGATGATTGAAGGGGAATAAATTCATTATGCTTATAAATATACTAAGAAAAATTAAATTATTATATAACAGGTTTAAGGTTTTCAATATAAGATGAATTTTATTTAAGTGTTAGGTGGACAAAATTTATGGATCTTTATCAATAATTTTAAATATTTTTTTAAAAATTCACGAATTTAAAATCTTAAAAATTCATAATATTCTTTCAAATCTTATGAATTTATATTTTGTAAATTCATTAAAATCTGAATTAGAAAATTCTATTTATAAAAAAAATTTAAATAAACCTTTAAAATCATTACATTCTTACAAATTTTTTAAACCCATAAAAAAATTATTTCAAAATAACTTTTTAAAATACTAATTCAATACCGTCTCCTTCATCAACCGTCCTTTAATTTTCATACCCATATTTTTGCCGAATCGGATAAAAATATAATAATTGGTAGGCTTGCTGTCGGCATACTTTCTTGCACTTTTTTCATCCACTTTCTCAACATGCCTATATTTGGTGCTTTGAACACGTGTTTGTGAGCTTTAAAATAAAAACAAAAACAAAAACGACACACACACAAGTGTTGGTGGGTGGTGTTGGTTGTTTGCTGGCCTAATAGTTAGATATTTTAATATAAAGAGAGCATTACAAATAATTATGTTAATTATATTAAAATTTTAAATTAAATAAAAATTATTAAGAAATTATGAAAGTGTGAATTAGCGAATAACAAATTAATTATATTAAATAACCCATATCCGTACATAAACCATGACCATATGTTCATATATATCTAAGAATATAGTACGTTAGGTCCAGGTTAAATTAGTTGCAATGTCTTTATCAAATGAAAATACACTGATTTAACTTACATGCTTGCATATGGTAAAACAAAAGTATATATAGTAAATAAAAGAGTAAACTACTGGCCCTCAAGTTTTACCAAATGATATTAATTCCACTCAAATTTATAGCTACAGTTACACTCCACCCCATGCACCTCTTTTTATTAATAGAATATGATAAAAGTATATATAAATCCATGCATTATAGGTACTTTAAAAAAATTGCATTTAAAAAATATTTAATCGTTTTAATATCAATCTGCAGCAAACATTTAATTAATCATATTTCAGCAGTATGAAAACTTCAATCTGCGCCAAATATTTAGTATATTTAATCATTTTGAGTAATATTTATTTTTTATTCAATACTAAGTATAATAAAAAATTTACAAATCGCCATTCAAAAAATTTATAAACTCGCACAATGTATAAAATACTTACTATATCAAATACCGATAAATAACATAAAAATACACTCAACCTTTTTGAGATAAAACTAAGAAAAAATATGATTTATTAGTAGGATTACTTTCATAACACAATATACTTGGCAATGGAGAAAATATTCAAGAGGAATTATATATATACAAGTTGTGCAGGAATGTAAATGATAATTAGCCCAAAATAAATTCACAAATATTCCACCCAAAAAGAAACAGAAATGATAATTCCACCCAAATCTGTATTGTATCTCCGTAAACAGTTATTTCTAATTAAATTTTCGTAAATACTAAGATTTAATATTTTGTGAAAAAAGTGTAAAAAAAAAAGTAGATAATTTTCCATTCAGAAGACGTCTCATTCAAAGAAAGTTGATTTCGTCATTGAATTGGTTGCTGAGCGTACGTGCTTGCTGACGAAGGAAAAACAGACCAACGCTAAACCAATCATAATACATTAATACTAGTAGTAATGTATTATATTCACAGGAATAATAAGGATTATCTCAATAGCAGTATCAAACATCACCATCATTTTAAATTATTTTCTTTTAAGACTTTTAATAACCACACCTAATAATTAAGGGGAGAAAACTGAAGAAAAATACATTACCACTTGTTCCATTATATATATATATATATATATATATATATGCATCCCTATTTTCGTTATTGTAAGAAATTAAATAAAAATAATATATATTGATTATTTACTATAAAATAAATATATAATTTAATTTAAATAGTTATGATTATAAATCAAATATATAATATTTTGTAAGTAATTATGTGATTACGGATTAACTTTTAATTTTCATTTCATGTAATATAAGATTATATGATCATAATTTATTGTTTGTTAGGCTATGTTGATGATATTACCATAGTGTAGGTCCACGTACTTCATTAATTTACAAAGCATCAGGACTTTCGCAAGTTGCAACAACACATGCATCATCAAATTAAAGGTTTTTGGAGACTTTGAACTATTTCCTTAGTTTGGAAAAAGCTCAGTCTAAACATATTCAAAGTAATCCAGTATACTCTTCTTTTTTTACTGCAACGTAATTAGTATACTCTTCAAATCCTTGAAGATGTTGGTTTTCTCAAAACAAATGTCCCTACGAATTCAAGTTCGAAGCTCAATGAAGTTGATGCATCTCAATGTCCCTATGCATAATGTACTTGAAGTCAATGAATCATATTTCTTGTTTGCATCAAATATAAAGCTTAATTTTAGCTAGCCCTTTGTTGATGCTGACTGGACCAAAATTGTTTGGTCTGACCCTTGCTATCTATCTCTTCATAATTCTCTTCACAATTTGGATACTTAGGTATGAGATTCATCAGGTGCCACCTCTCACTAGTTTTTCTCTCTCAAATTTTACCTTATACACCCCTCCAACATAAATTGGTCACCTTAATTACCTGATTAGTCCTTAGTAACTAATAACTAGCATTGGTGATGTTACAGCCAATTCTCAGATAATTTGACAAATCTATTGCACGATCCATCATTTCATATTAATTTGCCTTCTGTTAGTTCTTTACTACAACATCATCCCTATTCTACAATCCTTTATAACTCGAATTCTTTTGTCACTCAGGAGTGAGGACGCAGTGACATTGACTCGTTGAGAATTATTGGTAAGGGTGATTTACACCAGGGCCTCTATGTGTTCACATAAGATAATAATGTGCAACCATCTACCACACGTTCTAGTCCTAACTGTTTCTTTGCTAATTTGAATATTTTCGCAGCCTATAATGCAGTATATTCGGGTGCTTGACATTCTAGATTAGTCATATGTGAATTGCGTGTCAAACGGTTTAACCTATTGGTCTAGTTTTGAAAAAGATGAAGTTTTAATCTTAAATTTTATTAGACATGAAAAATTTTGTCGTTAATGAACTAAATGTTTAAATTTAAGATAAATATCCAAATTGTTGATTATTTTTAAATTTTGTTAAACTTAAACACAAAGTCCAACTAAATTTAAAAGTTTAAGTTAAAATAGTGAACTAAAATAATTTAGAAAATAATCGGATTAGCAAGCTAGTCTTTTTTTATCAGAAAAGAATATTTTTATTAAAACACAAAATTCAGCACAAGATGTGCCAAACTCAGTCCACCAAGGAAATTACAAAACATGTTCCTAGAAAACCAAAAATCAAACTCTCGAACAATTTCCAATTACAAGTGGCTTTCCAACCTAAAACCCATTTCTATAACCCGTTAATAAAAAGCTGCACAAAAATTGCTACATCTGCACTAAAATTATTGCTTCACTAAAAGCCAACTATGATCTATTTCAAGCCATTTGAATATTAGTAAATTAAAATGGATCAAAATTCAATATCAGACTCAATCTTTTCAAAGTTAGTTTATGTTTTTTAACGAGTTAAACAAGTAAATTTAGCAGATTTATTTTATTTTAACAGTCTTATCTCAAAATAAATAAATAAAATATATAATTTTTGAATGTTCAAAACTTAAGAGTCTATAATTGAATTTCTTTATTGGGCTGGGTACACTCATGAGAGTAGTGGAGAGAAAAAAAAAAACTTTGAAAATTTATGGGTATCCCACACAACAAGTCTAAAAAATGTTGAATTATTCCATGAAACGATGTTCGTACACTTTTACTGCCATGCCAGCTGACATCGCATTCCATGTACGCCACACAAAAGCAAAACACGATTTTCTCAATTCATTTCTCTTCAAAATCAAGCCTTCAACCACCGCTTCAGTATTTATCACGATATTTTGATTATTTTTTTTCATTTCTCTCATCTCCTGCTTCTTGTCTTCTACTTTATCTCGTTCATTCCCAAGACAAAGTGACAAACAGCACTATTAAATACTAATTAGCATAGTACTTGGACGCGTGGATGTTACTAACATCATAAATAACATATACTTTTTTTTACGGAATCACAAGCTTAGGATCCTCGAGCCCAAATAATTGTACATTCAATCATTTAAAATACACTAATAATTGAACATATATGCAAACTTAGTCATTTCACGTGAATATATAAAGAGAAGATTGTGTTTTTAGTTTTTATATTTTTTGTCAAATGGGATTAAGATCTTTATAATTCTATATTAATTAATTTAATCCTTAATTTTAAAAAATGTAAATTTAGTCTTTTTTAACTATAACAAACATGATAGATAGAAAAGATTAAATTTTTATATTTTTAAAGTTTAAGAATTTAATTTATTGATATAAAATTATAGAGACCTGATCATGTTTGATCAAAAATATGGAGATTAAAAATATATTTTTCTTTTATTAAATAAAAATCTCAAACAAAAACTATAATTTAGTAAAAAAAAATATGTAGATCAAACATTTTCTCTTACCATTTTTTAGATTTCTATTTATATCACATGTGAATATTAAATTTTAATTTTATTTTATTTTTATACTATTTTTTAAAACAATTAATTATCTTATTGATAAGTTATTTATGTTTGATTTTAAGTCAGATTCTTCAAAATCATGTTAAGATATTAGTTAACAGGATTTAAAATAAATTTTTACATATTTAATTACACGTGTAAAAATTAATTTTGAATTTAAAATTGAATCTGAATTAAAATTATTTTAGAAATTTTGTGTTAAATAAAAAAATATACTAAAATTTTGGTATTTATTTAAATTTATAATAAAAACATTCAAATAAAAATATATTACTTCAAAATTAATTTTTATCAAAATCTATTTTATAAAATCATTTCCATTCAAAATGAAATTTATCAACACTATTTCAAATACATAATTCATATAACCAAGAGTCTATTAGAATAAGTGTAAATAACTTCTGTCTTTTGTATTACATTAGGATTTTAAAATATTATTTTGACATAAAAAAATTCCGATAAATTTTAAAAGACTTCGTAATAATGTAATAATTTTTAAGACTTTTTTTTTATAATTAAGATTTTGTAGTTCAAATCTTAATGGATTAATAAAATATAAATTCATAAGATTTGAAAGGACATTATGAATTTTTAAGATTTAAAATAATTTGTGAATTTTTTTAAAATATTCAAAATTATTTATATAGATTCATTAATTTTGTTCATCTAACACTTTAAATAAAATACATCTTATACAACAAATCCTAAATCTATTACAAAACAAATTAATTTTTCCTAACATATCTAAGCACAATATGTTTATTCCCCTTCAATCATCAATCATATTAAAAAAAAAAACTACATACCCCAATGTCAGGAGGTTTCACGCTATACGCAAGTAAGAGGGAGATATATTGTATTCAGCCTTACCCCTTACCATATGCAAAACTTGTAGTCATTCCCACAATAACAATCTCATCAAACAAAAAACATGTCCAACAATTATTTCAAATCTCATTTATATATTTATCTACTTATACATAGTCAACTTGTCACGAACATGTATTTTCATGTTCGTTTATATACTCAAGATGTCCCCCGAATTCAAAGAATTTAAAAAATCTCTCATATCATTCCAAGACATGTTGATCATTGGTCAAAAGATTAAAAAAAATTATGAATATCTATCATTTTCAACAAAGAGACATAGGATTATATGTAATGAAAAAGAAAAGCATGTCAATTTGCAAGAAAAAAAAAGTCTCATGAAATCTAAGGGTTTGAGTAAGATTGTTTAATGTGTATTTTCTCATAAAAAGTATCATGAAATCCATTAAAATTCATCATAGGAAATAATCTATTGGAATTTATATACTTTTGAGGACCATAAGATTTTTTTAAAAGTTGTAAAAAATCTTAATTGAATACTAAATAACTTTATTGAATTTCTTAAAAAATTCTAATAGTTTTGATTGAATATCACAAAATTTATTTCTATTATTAAATAATCTTGATTGAATATTTTAAGATTTTTTTTTAAAAAAAAACTTTTAAAATTGTTTAAAATCCTAATTGAATATACTTTTCTAGGTGATTCAGATTCGAATAATGACTTTAAGTATTAAATAAAGCGTGTTAGAAGATAAACATTCAATTTATGTATCTATTTTAAAAAAATTCACTTTATGTAAGCAGTCGAGCTCTCGACGAATATTAAATTACTTTGTATAATATTATGTTGAGGAAAAAAAAGTCAATAATTGATTTCTACATCCACTAGAAAATAGGAAAGTAAAGTAATATATAATATTATTCCGATGTAATTGACTGGTTATAAATTTCCATTTTTGTTTTCTAAGATATTATATGATAAAGTTGTGAGATGCATGAAGACTTTTCTTTCATTCTACGCAACATTGCTTCATAAACATGTAGAGGAAACAGTGACAAAGTTTAGAATGACGTTGACGGGCATACAAGCAGAAGCTCGACATCAATTGGAAAGATAATGGGTTGAAATTCAATATCCATTATAAAATCAATCGGAAATGTTCATTTTAACAACAAAAGTGGAAACCGAATTGTTTTCAATTTTACAATATATTCTTAAGATATATATATATATATATATATAAAGTAAAAATATACTTTCACATACAATATTTAATTTTTATATTTAAATGATGAAACTATTAAATCATTATTAATTAGAGTCTGGACCAACGGCTTTAGTTAAAATGAAAATCTCTACCTACTCTATAATAGGAGAATATATCAATCAGAATGAATGTAAAATTGTCTTTGGTCATGTATGGTAAAATTAGGTAAAAAATTACCTTGAAAATTAAAAATTTAAATAAAAGGTAATAGATACAAGCTAAAATATTAGTTTATTAAATTATAAGTATTTAGTAAAATTAGTTGTTAGAATAGTTGAAAAGTATAAAATGACTAAAATAATAATAAATTACAATTTATTTAAAAAAGGATAAATAAAAAATTTGATAAATATATTAAGGATAAAAAAATAAAAATTACAAACTAACATCTTAAAAAATGTTATTTCAAGTAACGTTTAAAAAATATTAAAAGATATTAAGAAATTACTAAAAAGAATTTATTAAGATCGAAGTACCAAATGCTTAAGTCACCCAAGAGAGGTCTAGGGATATTATGAGAAAAAAAACTCTTAGGTTTAACTGAATAATCAAATGAGTTTTTTAATTAATAAAGAATAAAAAGTTAATTAATATTTTTTTCAACAAAACTTTAATGGTTTGTTTGATATTGGAAAGAAAGTGAAAGGAAAAAAAAAGAGATGATTTTGCAGGTTATTTAATATAAAAAAAAACTTTATTCTTATTTAGTTGTATGAATATAGAAAATAAGACATGTATATAAAACTACATTAATATCTCTAGTTAAAAAATAAAGCTATTTTGGCGTTTTATTACACAACACCACCTTCTCCTCTATATTCCGTCCACTTTGATGAATTCTGAAAATTGCATATCTCACGTATTTTCACTATTTGAAGTATATTCATAAGAGAAAAGGTTAAAAAAATAAAATAAACTATTTTTTTAAAGTTAAAATCAATTTATATACTTCAACTTTTGCAAAATTACTCTCATCTAACATTTTTAAAAGTTGAGATATATACATTGATTATATATATATATATATATATATATATATGATTTTAATTTTAAATATTTTTAAATTTTATGAAACTTAAAATAAGCAAAAAAAAAAAAAAAAGTAAAAAGAATGCGGATATGGTGGTTTCTGATGTTCAAAGAATGTGTAAATAAAGACGAATTGAAGCATGCAAGACCAAAACAAGTCTTGCATGTGCAAAAGTTTTTTTAAAGCATTGGATATATTATTTTTTAATCAAAGATTAAAAAAAATCAATTTTTTCTTTTATCATTTTGTCCCTCCGTCCCCATCTCTCTCCCACGGCTTCATCCTCTCCACCTCCGTCGCAGGTGTTCCATCTCTCACTATCCCGCTCCCTGTAGAGAAACCAAACACCATCCTCACAATCTCATCCGCTCTCAAGTTGGGATTTTGAACCCTAGGCACCACAAGATTCAGGCTTTTTGGACAACTACTTGTATTTAGTGGTATTGGTGGTAGTGGTGTTTCTGGTGCGGCGGACCTGGCCGTCGCCGAGGGTGGTTTGTTCCAGGGCGGCGACGGCAATCTTGACGAGGCGCTGAAGTAAAAATGTAAAATGGGTTGGGCCAATACAATCGGTTAATTTAATCACCATTTGTTCGGTGTGTACTTAGAGAAGTCAACTCAATTATCTGTATTATCTGCATTATCCATTTTAACTTGTATTATCAATTGAGTTTTTTTATTTTTTTTTTATTTTTATAACCAGGCTGTGCATTTCTTTTTTCATTAGATCGGTCTATTTTTAAAATAAAATGATATTTCTAATTATGTTTTCACGTGAGTCAATGATGAAATCTCATATCTTAGTTAATAAATTCAAATATTAAATCATTTAAAAAAATTGGATCGTAAAATTATTGGTTATTTTATTTTTCAAAATTTAATTTAAAAATATTATCGTATTTTATCATTTAATTTAACAAATAAAAATAAAATTTATTTTTTTCTCTTATCTTTTTTTATGATTCTCTTTTATATATAAAAAATATTTTATAAAGTTAAACAATAAAGTATAATAATATTTTTGAATTAAATTTTGAAAAGTAAATGATTCATGGTTTTTAGTCCAATTTCTTTTGTTAAATGCTAATATATAAAATAAAAAATAAATCAAGAATAGTTAATATAAATGGTAATAAATTATGTTTTTTAATTTTAAGTTTAAATTTTAATTAATTTTTAAGTATGAAATAATTATGTGTAAATAAAAATACTCATATTATATTATATGTATTCTTTATCTCCAGAAAAATAAATAAAAAGTCAGATGAATGCTTAAATATTGCATCAACATCAAGAGCGTGAATGCACGCTTCATAGAGTGACAGTGGTGATGAGTATAGAAATTTGTTCATTGATGTGTCACTTTCCTTATATATTAGCAATAATTTTAATCACTAAAAAATCTTTTTAATTTTTTATGACCAAATAGAGTCAATCCTTTTGTTCCGTCACCACATCACACCACCGATCCGATATTTACTAACAATTTTTTCTATACCGTGATAAATCACGACATATTGACCCGCGAGAAATTCCTTTATTGAGAAAGTGAGGTTCATAATTTGCTCTGCCTTCTCTCTTTTGTTTGCTTTGGCCTTTGTTTGGATACAGCGAGAGACAGAAAGAGAGAGGAGTTGCCTAATCTGAATGCGAGTTTAATAGAAAATAATAAACGTACACCTAAAAATGACATATATAGGTGAAAGTAATTGAGAAACAGAATAAAAGAAATAAAATAATAAATATTTGTACTCATGCAGCCTCCTCGGTGGTACCTTGGACAATCATATTTACACTTAATTCTTTTTTTCTTGTACACTCTTACTCTCATGTTGTGGAATTGTGTATTCTTTCGACCTCTTCGTTTGTACGTTGGATGATCAAACTTATACTTAATGTTTATACACTTAGGCTTTGTTTGGGAGAGAGATTTTGGAGGGGAAGGGAGGGAAGGAAAAGGTTTAGGTAGAGAGATCTCCTTGTTTGGGAGTTTTAATTTTTGAGAAAAAGGATTTGAGGATTTTTAAAACTCCTCTGAAATCCTCCAAAACCTACAAATTATTGTCTCCCCTATTTGGGGGGTTTTTAGAAGGAAAAGTAATAAAATTACTATCCTATCCCATTCAGTGTTAATAAAATTACTATCCTATCCCAGCCAGTGTTAATAAAACACCAAAATACAAAGCACTGAATCACAATTCAATGGCAAAATTGTAAAAATATTTTATTAACTCTCCATTTTTCTCTCTTAATATATTTTTAACTCTCAAACAAGGAGGAAGAAACTTCTCTCATTTCCCTCCCTTTCCTTCTCCTCCCTTCCCCTTGAATCTCTTTCCTTTCCTTCCCCTCTTAACTCCCAAACAAAGCCTTAATGTAGGGTTCTCTTGTTCACACTTGGATCCCTTTTTACGTCGATCGACACCCTTAGGTTTACTGTCTGGACACTTCATCTGATCATCACACCTCATTTAGCTATCAATGCTTTATGGTCACCAGTAAACCCTAACAATCCTTAGCTATTAAACGAAGTCAACTGTTTGGAGGACATGCCTGAGGATCTTAGGGCAGTAAATGAGATTGTGATATGATGGAGCGATTATGAGGGACCCTACATAAACCCTAACACTTAATCTAAGAAGACAGATTACATTTGACACAATTGAATGTTTTTGGATCCTCTAAGGCACAGAACACTTACAATATCATAAGTAATATGATAAAAAAAATTAAAAGAACGATAAAACAAAAAAAATAATGTAAAAGTATGGGTATTAAGTTTTTTTAAAAAATGCAGAAAGGTTCATAATTGTCATCCTATAATATATAATATCTGATATTTCTATTTTTTTTAAAACAAAACCAATAATAAAATATATTTTATTTATAAAATATAACATAAAATGTTACAAACTACTCAAACTTATTTTTTCAATATTATGAATAAGATCAAACAAACTTTTTAATTGGAAAAAAAAATGAAAATATCAGTCGAACAGACACTTAACTGGAAAAACATTATTGTGTGATTAAATAAGTTATAGCATATGCAAATTCTTGCAGTAAAGAAAAAGGATATGCAAATTCTTTAAATATATGATATTGAATTAATTTTGATACAATATGATATTGAATTAATTTTGATATAAATACTTTTTAAAGGTATTTTGATATAAATACTTGATTAATTTATCATTCTGATTCTATAGTTATATTAGTCTTCGTTTTCTAATTTATTCAGTTGTGCTGATCAGTTTATCAAATATATTCAATTTACTTCTTATATTATGATTTTATTTAGATATTTTATTCAAAGCTAATTTGTCAAATAATTCTTCACATGGTACACAAAAATACTTAATTTAGTCCTTAATATAGCTTTTTAATCCAATTTAATCCTTGAAAAAAGAAAATTACAATATAGGCACTCGAAATTGCTTTTTATAAGATGCGTGTTAGTCTTTCTGTCACGACAAAAAAAAAAAAAAAAAAAACTTAATTAAGAAGATTTGTCGTGTTTCCTTTTATGTATCCAACATCGCAGATGATCATAAAACCTATTCGAATAGATGTTTGTGTTGTGATGAGAATATTAGTAGTGTAGTTTCTCAAATTTTAAATTGAAAATATTGTTTAAAAACGTTTTAATTTAATTTATTTTAAAAAGACGTGTTATTTTTTATCATTATTTATAAATAATAAAATATCTTTTTATACTATTTTTTTATTAAAAACCGTAATAGTAAAAAATGTTAAATAGTTGCATCAAATTAAAATAAATGTAGATGTAGAATAATTTAATTTCCATACATAAGTAAAAATAAAACTTGTAGTGTCACACAAAAACATACTGATGCAATCCATAATATTGTAATAATAAACAAAATATATTTTAATCCCTATTACAATAAAATACATGTATTTGGAGAAAATATTTCTCAAAGTACATCAAAACAGTAAAGAAATTAGGACCAAATTATCACACTAGAATTATAAAACTAACTAAGACGTGTCCTTGAAAGAATCGTCACACTCCTCTTCATATGTCAATTTCAATTGCCTCAGTAGTTCCCAATACTCTACCATCTCCTCGGACGACATGTCTGAATGGTCACCTCGGTCCTATGTAACCTCCACTGGGTGTACTCGATGCACGCTGTATCCGGCCTATCAACTGGCACTATGTGGACTTGAGTATGGCCAGTGTAATGTGTAGTCGGCGTTATGGTGCAGGGCCATACCCGCTCTCTTTGCGAGATAAATTGAGCCCACAGACGCCTTGGTGTACTTAGCATCGTTAGTACCTAAAAGTTGTTGGTTGTAGGGGTGAGTCCTCCGCTCCTTGAACTCCACAAACAACAGACAATGTAAAACAAAATTAAAACATACAATCTACGTAACTACTACGTGTAGTTATCTAAACAAACAACACTCTCGCATCCTAAGCGCATAAATATCACACTTATTTCACTACAGGGCCTAATTACGGCCAACAATCCTCCAAGGCTTAATGGTCTTACAAAATCATGTGCATGACAGCCGGGAGAGATCGCTACATAAGAATACATCGTACATCGACCCCTCATCTCCCAACTCAAAAAATATAGTCTCAAAGCTCGTCAGGAGTAACAAAGTGAGGCCTGTGAGTTATCTGCGCTAAATGAGTACACCAAATGTCGAGCAATCATCACTCGCTAATTTTCCTAGGTTCCTCGAACCTCTCCGCCCACTATAACTCAGTGTATCTTTGTCCATCATCCACTTCTTCAATGTAATCTCACCTTCCCACAAAAGAAAATAGAATCAATGGTTCCTTAATCTCTTTCCAATCTTCTTCATTATTTTCGATGCATCGCATGCATAGTCCTCGTGCCACGTGCATCAATGGACGCGTACAACAAACAAACAAACAAGAAAGAGAAACAAGACTTAGGCCTACATACTATTTTTAGGGAACCAGTCATGGCCCCTTAAGCGGTAAAACCACTTGTCACACAAAATAATCGGACATCATAACGACTATAATTATAGCTATCTAAACAAACATAACAAACAATTTGTCGAGGGTTGAACACCTCCAGACCCAAACCACAACGCATATAGATAAAAATGACAATATGCAGACATATATATATTATAAAAAAATTCGCATGCCACAAATATAATTGTTGGAGTTCACACTCTGTCGGTCTTATCATTCAATAATCATAAAAAAATACAGGCATGCATTTCAGTAATTTTATCAACAGAGAGTTATCACACTTTCAAAACATGCATCAATAATGAGATATTGCATTTATCTTAGCAATATAGAGTAAATAAATCAGCAGTTCCAAGAAATAAATAATTCTATGATGATTTACATAGAGGCATAGATTCCAAAGTTAAGCTATCTACTGTCTAAAATCACTTTGTCGCTCGGTCTTTCACAATTTTTCTTCTAACTTATTTTTAACGCTCTCGGTGCGCTAGGAGTCGGATTTTCGCAAATCTTATATACTACCTTGCATTTTCAAATCTAAAAGACTAATTTTTTATGTTAAAACTTCCATACTCATGTAACTCTCTATCCAAATTCATGATAGATTTTTCATTTTACTAAAGGTCCTTAAACTTGTTTTATTTGTAACTACTGCTAGGAAATTCCAATTTGGGTGAAGTTTTAGGCTAAATTTATGTTTTTACATGCAAATAATTCATTTTTGACAACTCAGCACATAGATTCAGGACATGACAACAAGCTCAAAAATTTCAAAACAACAACATGTTCAAGGAAGTTCAACAACAAGCATATGGTTCAAGAGTTGGAGAGACCCCCCTTGCCTCTTGATGAACTCTCGAAATCTTGAAGGAGAATGAAGAATATTTAGGTTCTTGAAAGTTTCCCTTAATGAATAAAACCAAATGACAATTCCAAGTTATTAGAGAAACTATAACATGATAATAAAGATGAATCAAGTCTAGGATGAAGAATGAAGCTCATTTACCTAAACTTGGTGACTCAAGGGCTCAAGAACACAAAGAACCAACTAGAAAGAAGAAGAAGCACAACTAAACTCCCCTTCATCAAGTTTAATTTCGTGCAAAATGAAAAGATAAGGCTCCAAAAGATTTTCTTCTTCATAAAGGCCAATACGCTATGGTGCAGGCTTCCATTGACAAGGCTTGGTGACACTTGAATGACTATTAATATGATTGATAGGAAGCTTGGACAGTCCTTGAGGTTCTCTCCACGAGCTCAGTCATGCCCCATATGGCTTCTTGCACTTTTCCAAAACTAACTACAAAAAGGTAAAGTAGAGTTTAGCCAAAAATGGATATTCTTGCTTTTTTTATCAAAACTAGTAAATCTTATCTTAATCGTCTATGTTATTTTGTTAATCTCCCTAGAAATACATGTACCCAGAGTGATCCTAACACAAAGAACACTCTCACACAGAGTTAAATTACACTATCACTCAGTGCGTGGTACAATTTCGCTACTGATGAAATTTTTATTCAGTCAATTTTCCAAATATCTGCCAACTAACTAAATCAATTATTTGCACTAAAAATAAATAAAGTTAACTCTAAACTTATACAATTAATATCATACAGAACATAAATCAAATCACACATTTATATAATTACACAATGCAAAATTTCCATTGCCTAGTCTTTGACCGTGATTTCTTTTACACGTGTAGAAAATAAATGTAGAAGAAAATTTAAGAGTGTTACAACTCTTTCATCCTTTTTGAAATTTCGTCCTCAAAATTAACTAACCTCGAAAAAGATTGGATATGATTCCATCATCTTATCTTCGAGTTCCCATGTTGCATTACCTTCATTGGTTGTGCTCCATATAACCTTCACCAACAGAATCCTAAAAATCTTAATTAAATATCACAAAAAAAAATTATACCATTTAAAATTCCTGATCAAATATCACATGTCTTTTTCTATAAAAAAAAATCTTTTAAAATTATTTAAAATTCTAATCCAATACAACCTCTAAATATTTGAAAATAGATCAACAATAAATAGGTGTAGTAAAAGAAATTAATATTTTTCAAACTTTTATTAGAAGAGATATTAAGATTTAATGTTAATTATGTCTCAAATAAATTTGATAATATTTGTGTCAATAAAATAAAATATGTTTTCTTTGTTTACCTTTCAAAATATCTCTCTAAAAAATATCTTTCAAAATATTTCGACATGTTGATTTTAACCCGTGTAAAAAATTTACATAATTTTAGTCTTAACAAAATCATGTGTTTTTAGTCTTAAAAGATCTAAAATCACATCATTTTTGTTGAATCAGGACTAGTTTCTACAAAATCTAAAGTCACATCACTTTTGATGAATCAAGATTAAACATATAAAATTTTATATGAACTAAAATTAATATTTCAAAATTTTTATAACAAATATTAAAAATGTTTTTTTCTTCGTATAGAAAAAAACATTTTTATTTCTATTTTCAAATTTATTATAATTTTTTAAATAGGAAATAAAATTAAAATATAAAACGTTTCCTTTGAAATAAATAATCCTTTGTGATGTTCATCTTTTAATATTTCTTACTCTTTTGCCCCTTTTCAGCTTTAATTAAGAACAGTAGTAAATTTACTAATTTAGCATAAATGATGAGCAAATATTTTATTTATTTTCATAAATATTATAATTTTTTAATTTAAACAACATTGTCCACCTTTTCATTTTTCTCTAAAACATCACCCTTAAACAGTAGTAGATTATCTTTATATTTTATAATAATAGAATAAAATAAATGTATTTCAAATTTCAACACAGTGACACACTTCAACTCGAATTATTAAAAATATAAAAATAAAAAACAATATAATTCGTGCTAAAGATGCACGTGGTCGGTTGGAGCTAACTACAGAACCACATAAGTGTCCCTCGAGTAGCTTACCAGACCCAACCGTCCCAATCAAAACGAACTGTAATTGTGATTGTTTGTTTTATTTATTTATAATAGCTGAATATGTTATTAGAAGATTTAAGAGATACACATATTTTAGTAAATCAATTGAGATAGACTTCATTTAATTATAATGATTTGTTTTGATGTTAAAAAAATATTATTCTTTTCTTTTTGCTGATAAAAAAATTTAGGTATTATACATGTTTTCATATAAGTTTATAATTTAAATTAAAATAAATTTCATTTGATCATATTTAATACTCTTGATTCTTATATAAGACATTTTAGATATAATTACAAACATAAATAAGAACATTTAATGTAATTAATTTTATTAATTTTTTAAAAAATGTCACTAATACTCCAATTGTATTGTTGTCAATAATCATAACTTGTTATGGGTAATATAAAAATATTTAAATCTACGAATATTATTCATCATTGTCAATAAATATACAAATTGTTAAAGTATTTAACAAGGATGACTAGAAAAAATTAAATACTGCATATAATTATAAATATCTTATAAAAAAATCATTAATTTCTTTTAAATGATGTTTCATACATTGTATTTTAAATTAGTTAATGAGATGATTAAGTAATAATGGTCAGAGGGAGTAGTTTAAAAATGATTTTT
>PYAF01004116.1:1245352-1256373 GCA_007407185.1 Glycine tomentella | reverse complement strand
CATTAATGAAAAAACTAAAAAAAAAAGTTAACTTTAGATTTATAGAGATTAAATTATATAAAAATATGAAAAATGATTAGATAAATTATACATTATTCAATCAGAATTCATTATATATAATAAATATTTTAATTTTTAAAATAATTATTTTAAAATAATTGAAACATTTTAATTTATAATTAAATAATAATACAAATTATTTTACATTATTAAACTCCATATAAATTAAACTCCAAATACACTTTAAATAAATATCTTGTCATTTTCCCAAAATAAATTGTGGGTTACTTCTTTTTTTTTTTTTTCTATTTCAGTTTGATTTTTTATTTTTATTTTTTAATATTGATTCTTTATCTATCACTTTATTTTGTCCGGAATATGTGAATATTTATCTTTATTTTATTGTTACTAGGTGGAAAAGAACAGGCAGACCGCAGACGTACACACCTGACAAGGACAATAACCTACACACCTCTCTGACCACACATTTAATTCACTTCACTTACTTTACTTTGCTTTCATCTCGCGAGCGCATTCGGCATCAAACAAACCAAACCCAAACCATCTCGTATCGCAATAAAAGCCCATATCACACGGTGATAAAACGCGCACCTCGCGATGGCACGTACCGTAATATTCCACAAACTCCAGGGTCAAACATAATGGGTCCCTCCCCCCCTCCGAGAAACTTTGTCGTTACCGGGGGGATCTCAGCCCAGTAAAAGTCGCTTTCTTAGCAACTATCCCTGCCTTTCCCCTACCCATCAACCTCCCATCTTCACCGTCCGATCCTCCACGTCATCATCTTCACGAAATTAATACCAACATCCAACGGTTAATATCGTAGACTCGCTCCATGTCGCAGCTGCACGGGATAATTACCCTCGTTCTGGAGCTGAAGGACAGCTGTTAGCTCGAGATTCCGAGCCGATTGTTTAGACAAAACCGAAGCCGGCTTAGTGGGCCCCGCTATTAACTGCACTTGTAATAAGCGCTGTCACTTCCCAGATAGCTTATCGTATTAGATTGATAAGTAAGATAACTTATACCTCCACTATCTGTCGCCTCCTATATAAAAAACACCCTATTTCTGCAAGTTCAAATGACCTCTTTCTCTCTCTATATATTTTCGAGTTTCTAGAGAGCGAGCGAGTAGATTAGTCCATTTCCGCGAGGAGAGAGAAAGTGCAAGAATCGGAAGAGAGAGAGGTTTGGTTTGTGATGTGGTAGCTTTGAAGGTTAGAGTTTCTCCCTTTCATGTTTCCGAATCTGTGGCTTTTTTCAATTTTTATTTTATTTTGTTATAAATTTTTTATGCTCCTTTTTTTTTAGGGCGAAACTTTAGGTTCATGCATCTTAGATTAAAGTTGCTTTGTCGATCGTGTGGGATGTAGATAGAGTCAAATCGTTTTCGTTTTTTTCTTCGTTTTCGTTTGGCCACCGAAACCGCATCGTATTTTCTTTCTTTCTCTTCTTAGGTTAATTTTGGAAATACGGAGGAGGGGTTTCTTCCTTAAATAAATGTTTCTGGTTAGATGATTTCATTGAGGGTGCAGATTTCGATTATTAGTATTTTTTTATTTTTTTTGTGGCTGACCCTAGCTGATTTTTATTTTTTATTTATTTTTTGTTTTTGCAGATCTAGTTCACTGTTGCTCATTTTAGTGTGTATCTAATCGAAGACGAGGGGGTTCCGATGTCGTCTCTCAGTAGGGAATTGGTGTTCCTGATCTTGCAGTTTCTCGATGAGGAAAAGTTCAAGGAGACTGTGCACAAGTGGGGCTAGTTTGTTATTTTGTTAGGTTATTTTTGGGGTCTTTTTTTGTATTTTTATACCACATTCGTTAATTAACTATTTTTATTTTATTTTATTTTTTTGTTAAAAATAATAATAGGCTTGAGCAGGAGTCAGGGTTTTTCTTTAACATGAAATATTTTGAGGATGAAGTGCACAATGGCAATTGGGATGAGGTGGAGAAATACCTCTCTGGTTTCACAAAGGTGGATGATAATAGGTATTCTATGAAGATATTTTTTGAGATAAGGAAGCAGAAATATCTGGAGGCTTTAGATAAGTAAGCTCACAACGAGTTCACATTTAGATTCTGTTGTTGACTTGACTCTCTGCATTCTAGTTCTAGGCTTCTACTACGAGCAGACAAGTTTAGTTGAACTGTTTTTAATTTTTGTAGGCATGATAGGTCCAAGGCTGTAGAAATATTAGTGAAGGATTTGAAAGTGTTTGCTACATTTAACGAAGAATTGTTCAAGGAAATCACGCAGCTTCTGACATTGGAAAATTTCAGGTACCAGTCTTAATTTTTCCTCCCGTTTTCAGTTTAGAAGTTATGTAAGTTGCAAGCTATTAGATAATGAGTTAATCTTGACATAGGGAAAATGAACAATTGTCTAAGTATGGTGATACAAAATCTGCACGTGCAATCATGTTGGTTGAGCTCAAAAAGCTCATTGAAGCAAATCCCTTATTTCGTGACAAACTGCAATTTCCCAACCTTAAGAACTCAAGGTTACGGACTCTCATCAATCAAAGGTAATTTTTCTGATGTCCAAGCATACTTATTTCTCAATATTTGTGCTTTGAATATGAAATAACTTTCTGGTACCCCCAAATTCAATCATTCAGTATCTTTATTTTCAATTGATGGAGATCATCTCTGCCATATTTAGATTTCTGTGTTTCTTGGTTTATAAATGCATGGTGTTACTGTTATTCAATCATTCAGAATTTCCATTTATATGTAACAATTTTTTCTGACCAACAGTAGGATGGGATAACATTTGTTTCATCAATCTGTATCTGTAATTCTGTATCCAGTGTAATGTGCTGCAATATTTGACTGTGCATTATCTGCTTTTGTGCCTCTTTGCTGTTAAAAGTCATTGTTATGCCAGTTATGGTCTTAGGTTTTCCATTGAAGATACTCTTTTGACAATTTAATTAAATTATATTCTATTAACAAAGAATTACTTTTATTTTAAAAAATAAATTACAGCCTAAATTGGCAGCATCAACTTTGCAAGAATCCACGGCCAAATCCCGACATAAAAACCCTTTTTGTGGATCACTCATGTGGACAACCAAATGGTGCACGAGCTCCATCACCTGCTAATAATCCGCTACTAGGTGCCTTACCAAAGGCTGGAGGATTTCCTCCACTTGGTGCACATGGGGTGGGCTCCTGAACTGATTATCTACCTTCTTTCGGTATCATGACCATCATTTTATATGTTTGTTATGTTTCGATTCTTATTTTGGTGCTGGACCTTGCTGCACTTCTTGTTTACAGCCTTTTCAGCCTAATCCAGCACCAGTGCCAACACCCCTGGCTGGTTGGATGTCAAATCCTACCACTGTAGCACATGCCGCAGTTTCTGGAGGTGGAGCTATAGGTCTTGGTGCTCCATCTATGCCTGGTATTATTCACTGACTCTTTAGGTGTAGTCATAATGCAATCATCAAAGTTTATCCTTGACTTTTAACATGTTTCATTGCCTTGTTAAGCTGCTTTGAAGCATCCTAGGACCCCCCCAACTAATCCTTCTGTTGACTATCCATCTGGAGACTCAGATCATGTTGCTAAGAGAACAAGGCCAATGGGAATATCAGATGAGGTAATCCGTCTTTTGCTTATGGACATACCATTAGCAGTTCATTGTAGGCTTTGGTGGCAAAACCAATGAATTGCTTATGGTATAACACTATAGTGTAACTGAGTTTTAACCCATGTTTTCTGCTATTCATCACTTTATGCAGGTGAATCTTCCTGTCAATGTGTTGTCAGCTACATTCCCAGGTCATGGTCAACATAGTCAAGCTTTTAATGCACCTGATGACATACCTAAGACTGTTGTGCGAACTCTTAATCAGGGTTCATCTCCTATGAGCATGGACTTTCATCCAATTCAACAATCTTTACTTCTTGGTCTGCTGCTCTTCTAAGGCTTTTTAATAACATTGATTTATTTTTCAGTTGCATGTTTTTGCTATCAAGTTGCCATTTGACTTTTATTTGATGCAATATGTCAGTTGGTACAAATGTGGGAGACATTGCTTTGTGGGAGGTGGGTTCTAGGGAGCGGTTGGTCTCAAGGAATTTCAAAGTTTGGGATCTTAGTGCATGTTCAATGCCATTTCAGGTTATCTCTTTACCTTTATGTATAAATGTTTTTTTATAGGAATAGGAATTTGTGCTGAACTGCATGAGTTGTAATTTTGTCATGACTGAAGAAAAAACTAATTATGATCAATTCAGGCTGCTCTTGTCAAAGATCCGGGTGTTTCTGTCAATCGTGTGATTTGGAGTCCTGATGGTGCTTTATTTGGTAAGTTGAGAATTTTTTAATTCTTCAATGTTTAAATGATATAATATATAACTTTGAGAAGTCAACTGAAGTAATCAGTAACGCATTTGAGTTTGTTCAATGAACAGGAGTTGCTTACTCAAGGCACATTGTTCAGATATACTCTTACCATGGTGGGGATGAAATACGACAGCACCTGGAGGTACACCCATGCACCTATATACATAATTACATATAAATATACAGATGTGCATTATTGTATTTGTTTTACTTATGAACCTGTTTTCTAGATTGATGCTCATGTTGGTGGAGTAAATGATCTGGCATTTTCCCATCCAAATAAGCAACTATGCGTGATAACTTGTGGTGATGATAAAACCATTAAGGTAAGTTTTCAGAACATGAGCTTGGTTTGCTGAAGTGGAGGAGCTGAATATGTTGCTAACTACATTATGCAATTTAAGGTATGGGATGCTGCTTCGGGTGCAAAGCAGTATACTTTTGAAGGTCATGAGGCTCCTGTTTATTCTGTCTGCCCACATTATAAAGAAAACATTCAGGTACAAATTGACTTCTGTACCTTTGGTATTGTTAGTTGAGTTTGTTGGTATGTTTCCTTCAGCTGCACTAATATAGATGAATATAACCGCCCCCCCCCCCCTTTCCTCTCTCCCCAAAGCTACTTTGCCATTTTTTTCTGGTTGGTTTTCTTACTGATGGTCATTGTCTTGTGATGTTGTAGTTCATCTTTTCAACAGCATTAGATGGAAAAATAAAAGCATGGTTGTATGACAATTTGGGATCTCGTGTTGATTATGAAGCTCCTGGTCGTTGGTGCACAACCATGGCTTATAGCGCTGATGGTACAAGGTAATATATATTCTCAACTAGGTCTCCTTGTGTTGTTTTGAATCTTGCTGTGCAGTTAAATTATACTTTCTTTTCATACCAACGTAAAAATGTTTTTTGGCTATGAATATTCTACAGGCTCTTTTCATGCGGGACAAGCAAAGATGGGGAATCCTCCATTGTTGAGTGGAATGAAAGTGAAGGAGCTGTTAAAAGGACTTATCAAGGATTTCGCAAGCGATCTTTGGGTGTTGTGCAATTTGATACTACCAAAAATCGATTTTTGGCTGCTGGTGATGATTTCTCCATCAAATTCTGGGATATGGATAATGTTCAGCTTTTGACAACTGTTGATGCTGATGGGGGTCTCCCTGTAAGTTAATTATTTTATTGCAAATTGGAGAGCTAGACTCTAGAAATAGTAGTTGCTTGCTAATTGTTGCCTAATCTTAAACTTTAGGCGAGCCCACGCATTCGCTTCAACAAGGATGGAACACTTTTAGCTGTCTCTGCAAATGAGAATGGAATTAAAATTTTAGCCAATGGGGATGGTATTCGTTTGTTGCGCACGCTAGAGAATTCTTTATATGATGCATCAAGAGCATCTGAAGCCTTGACAAAGGTAGACTTGTAGATATAACACTTTCCTCCTTTCTTATTTATAAAACCTAATCTAACACAATGTTTGTGGCAGCCTACAATTAATCCAATTTCTGCTGCTGCCGCTGCTGCAACCAGTGCTGCACTGGCAGAGAGGGCTTCATCTGTAGTAGCTATTGCTGGAATGGTTCGTGATCTTGCCCTTGTATCAGTTGGGACTTGTCATTTACTTGCATGTTACTTGTACCGTTCTTTTTAATGTTTATTTTATTGCTCAACATGTAACTCTTGTTAAATAATGTATTTTCTTCCTTTATTCGGTAATAGGAATGCTTGTACTTATCATATGGTGATTATTATTTATTAATATTTAACTATATGTCTATTTCTTCTTGTCAGAATGGGGATACCCGAAACTTGGGTGATGTTAAACCTAGAATAAGTGAAGAATCCAATGACAAGTCAAAGATATGGAAGCTCACTGAAATCAATGAACAATCTCAATGTAGATCCTTGAAGCTACCGGAGAATGTAAGAGTAACCAAGGTATGTTATTTACTTCAAATGTATTGTATACCCTCCCATAGAAATTTTATCGATGAACTCTGATTGCAACTTTACAAAAGTTTTCGTGGTTAGATGTAGTGTTATCTCAAACCCTTGTAGTCCACAGTGATGATTTCCACTATAATTACCAAGGAAAAGGCTCCTTTGAAGTGACTTTATCAACCCTTAATTTAATTTAAAGTGCAACTGGATCTTAAACACTAGATGATTGGATACATGCTTGCTTGCTTACTTTAAAGCAGCCTTTTCCTATTATCGGCTAACACTAGTATCTTACAGACTTAGCTTTATGGACCTAAGGAGAATTGGGGATTTCTTGCTTCTATTTACTTTTTGCAGGAAAAATTGTCCTGATCCATGTAATTTTCTTTGGCCAAATCATGATTTCAGTTTGTGTTATGGAGTACCATTTATATTTAGATTTAGATAGAACCTGTTTTGTGTGTCTTGATGCATAAATGTGGGAGATGAAGTAGTTGAGCATTAGATTAGCATACTGTTTTTTCATGTAATTTTTTTCTTATCTGTGCTGATAATTGAAATAATGATTAGATACATTCATTCTTGCAAGGTTTCTCTGGTTCACTCCTTCTCCATGACTGAAATTGTTGTGATGTTTTATTTTGACAGATATCAAGGTTGATATATACAAATTCAGGTAATGCTATTCTGGCATTAGCATCAAATGCCATTCACCTGCTCTGGAAATGGCAGCGAAATGAGCGTAACTCATCTGGCAAGGTGCGAGAACATGCAAAGTTACTTCCGCAGACTACTTTTCTCTATTCAGAAATTGGCAATCAGAATTATACTCTCTTTTGATGTTTGATATTTCATCCTGTAGGCCACTGCTACCTTGCAACCTCAGTTGTGGCAACCATCGAGTGGCATCCTGATGACAAATGACATTGCTGATAGCAATCCTGAGGATGCTGTACCCTGCTTTGCGTTGTCCAAAAATGACTCGTATGTAATGTCTGCATCAGGAGGGAAGATATCTCTGTTTAATATGATGACTTTTAAGGTAAACCTATGAGCCTAATCATTACTAAAGACTATACCTTTTGGAATATTGCCAATTAACCAATTTCAATCTTCTTGGCTAAATGCAGACTATGACAACTTTCATGCCTCCGCCACCTGCGGCAACCTTTCTAGCTTTCCATCCTCAGGACAACAATATTATCGCTATAGGCATGGATGATTCTACTATTCAAATATATAATGTCCGTGTTGATGAGGTAACAGAGCTGTCTGCCTGTAACCAGTTTGTACTTATGATTTGAGATTTTTAATGCTTTCTTTCTGCCACTTACGTGGGAACAATCTTAATAGATGGCTCTCTTGGTGGTCTGCACTGACTTGGCGAATTTGGTTCCATAGGAACCGGATCCTTTTTCATAACGAACTCTTTAATGGTTATCAACTAATGGAAGATGCTATATTTTTTTGGTGGTCCTGGCTTAGGAACCTAGAGCCAGGATTTGACATACCTTTTCATCAATGGTCTAGTAACTTGAGGGAATGTTTTGTATCTAAGGGGTAAACTTAGTTGTTTTCTGTTTTTCCTTGTTATCGGGCAGACCTACGATGGCTTCTGTTTTAAGCCTTCTTAGTTCTGCTTTGATTCCTTTTGTATACTTGTATAGCAGTACATCTTGTACTGTTCTGCTTCTCAATATTATATATTATATTTTTGCTGATAAAAAAAAAAATGTTAATGCAAAATTCCTTTGCAGGTTAAAAGTAAACTCAAAGGGCATACTAAAAGAATTACTGGTCTTGCTTTCTCTCATGTATTGAATGTATTAGTTTCATCTGGAGCTGATGCTCAGGTAATGATGGCTCAGTACAATAGATCTGGCATTTCTATTATTAAATTGCACTAAAATAACTTCTAGTTTTGAATCTTTTAACTGGTTTTTATCAAGTATTGTCCCCTTTCAGTATAATACAATATGGCAATGCAGTGATGATATGGGGAGTTACTTTTATGCCCTGTTTATTAATGCAGATTTGTGTTTGGAATACTGATGGATGGGAAAAGCAGAAGTCTAGATTCTTGCAGCTTCCTCCTGGGAGAACACCACCGGCACAGTCAGATACCCGTGTACAGTTTCATCAAGATCAAATACAGTTCTTGGTTGTACATGAAACTCAGCTCGCCATTTATGAAGCAACAAAATTAGAAGGACTAAAGCAGGTTAGCCTCAGTTCAATGTGTTAATAATTTCATTTATAATATTTTTATCTGATACCAATGGCATCACTTGTAGTGGTTCCCACGAGACTCATCTGCACCAATATCGTACGCAACTTTCTCATGTGATAGCCAGCTGGTATATGCCAGCTTTTTAGATGCAACAATCTGTGTATTTAGTGCTTCAAACCTCAGATTACGTTGTCGGATCAATCCTTCTTCATATCTTCCTTCAAGTGTCAGGTAATCTGTTTGTTTAAGAATTAGTTGTCTGATTGTGTCAGCTGGCTGGGGAAGAGAATTCTATGAATTTGAAGAAAAATATCTAACATGCTTTAGTTTCTATACTGCTTCTAAAACGAGAGGCAATCTAAAACTGAATCTAATTGTGCCATTGCCTATAATTTAGTCATTTTTAAAGTTACCCTGGATTATTCTAAATTTAGAATTTGCTAATAATCCTTCTTATACTTTTTGTTGAATACTAACATTATCTTCATGCAACAGTTCCAACATACAACCACTTGTAATCGCTGCACACCCACAAGAACCAAATCAGTTTGCTTTAGGACTGTCGGATGGTGGAGTTCATGTTTTTGAACCCCTTGAATCTGAAGGCAAGTGGGGTGTGCCTCCTCCGATTGAGAATGGGTCAGCAAGCAATGTGGCAGCTACTTCAGTTGGACCTTCTTCAGATCAAGCTCAAAGATGATCCATGTCAGCCGAAGACAAGTTTCTTTTACATACTTGGCTTGCTGGCCATTTTAAGAACTGAATTTGTACTTAAGTTAATGCAGGGCACTCTCTCCAATTCAGTTGATCCAGTAAGTTAAATCCATCCATCGTACATGCCAAAGGTTTGGAGCAACTCATTTGGTTGAAGACCAAAATCACATTGTAATTTGCCAATAGATGTGAAAAATTCTTTTTAAGTTTAATGCTAAGATGATGTACAAGTTCTTTTGAGTACTTTCAAGTTGCTTCTGGCTATTTAATTAGATTGGTTGATCCTAACATGTTGCCTTTTGTGAGTTTCATTTCAGCCTTACTGTGCTATTCTTGTCCGCGTCGTCATCATCTTCCCATATTCTCTATTTAATAACTTTTGAAGAATAAATCGTCAGTTTGGTTCCTAAAGTATAGTTCTCTCCATAATAGTTTTATGTTTAGCATGATATTTTAGTTAATTTAAAGTTTTTTTTTTGAGTAAAAGCTTGTTTGATCTTATATGTTTGACAATATTTGTTGAGAAGTTAGTTGAATGTTTAAAAGTTTAAAAGTTTAATAGTTACTAAAATTTGTTAAACTAGCTTATTAAAAAGTGTTTGATAGAATTATCTTTTAAGGTTGTCAAAAAAATGTAAAATGATAACAATAGACATTTAAATGATTTTTTTATCAAATTTAATTCAATTTTAATGATATAAATATACATATTTTTGAATTCCGTGTAATTTTATTCATAGATCAATTATTTTAATTATATTGTTCAATTTCAATTATTATATTTTTTTATATTATTCTACTATTAATCTTATACATTCTTACCAATCAGGTTTTAAATAAAAATAACACAGTAAACTTCATACTTATATTGTGTTGATTATGTAGTGGTTAAAAAATAAGTATTGTAAGGACAAGGAAATATAATATAAAAAAATTTAAAACTAGCATTTTAAGTTAATGCAGGGCATCCTCCATTGTAAATTTAGTGGGGTATTCAAAATATCATTATTCTTAATTTTTAAACAAACATCTTGTAACTTGGGTCACGTAGTTTACCAAAGAATCACCTGTAAAACTATAGGTTTATACACAATCTCTTTCAGGATTTATGCACGGGTTATTTTGCTGTCGTATTTTTAAAGTTTGATCTTTTTTGCACTTTTTTAAAATCTAATTTATTCTTTTTAAGGTTTACATATAAACTTATTTTTTTTATTCACATAATTTTTTAAAATTAAAATATTGTGATTTTTTGTAATTAAAAATGAAAATATGTAAATAATCATGCTTGCTCAAGTCTTTTTTGTACACAAAAACATGCAATTTTTTGAAAGGGTACCTAATGTGTATATGGAAAACTGCTCAATCTTCGTTGAACGTGAATTTAACAAATTTTCTAGTCACTTTTACTCGTTTAGTTTCTTAGAAAGGAAATAGATGTTGAAACGAGAAAATAAACATGCTAATTTGTCGGTCACGTTCAGAAAAAGATTTATGTAGTCGTTTGTTTCAGAGGATGGTTTTCCATTTGGAATGACATATTGTTAGTGTAAAAATTTTAAACTATCAACTAATTAAAAATTATCCGAGACATAATTTTTAAAACAATAATTACAAAAAATTAACATGACGGTAGCATTTTATTCCCATTTTGCCATTTTCAAAAATACAAATAAAATATTTGATATCGACATTCTAAAGAAAGTATCTATGACATCAGAATTTCAAATTTTTTTTTTCTATGGTTAAATAATGT
>PYAF01004116.1:1197013-1245252 GCA_007407185.1 Glycine tomentella | reverse complement strand
TTCTTAAGAAAACTCACGCTTAATATTCTAATACATCTATAACTTGTTATGTATATCCATGAAAAATTGATAGGCATTTTTCTTGTTAATGACTCAGATTGTTTATTTTATCGTCTAAAGTGAGTTGCCAGTTACATTAGAAAAGACATTTATAAAGTATGTATCATTTATTATGTATGCGTGAAATATTGACCATTATTTTTTCATGAGTGACCGAGATTACTTTATCATATAAAGTTAGTTGCTAATTTTATAAGACATGGTTTTTTTAAATATATATTAGTATTAGATGAATTTAATCTAATAATTTTAAGACAAATAAATAACATTTATTTTAAAACTCGAGTTTTTTAACATCACAGATTGGTATGATATCCCATTGGCATTATTAATTATTAATATCATCGAAAGATAGTTACTGACCTTCCCTAAGTCACAAATAATTAACTGATATCATATAACAATAAAGATAAAAAAATTATTTTACTTTTTCTATATAAAAAAACAAACATTTTTTTTATAAAAACCTAAATCAAAATTTCCAGATTTTACATTAATAAAACCCATTTAACCCATTAAACAATTATAAACATTTTTATATCGTCGAGTACGAAGCACTTGATTTTATATTTCAAACGTGGCAAACAAGAAAAGCGAAATATTAATCTATTAACATCTGCTGATAAAAGGTTTATTCGCCCATTTTTCACCTTAAATACTAAAGGTGTAGCAAACACGTCCCTGCATCATTCTTTTTCATCATATCATATAAATTTACAATAAAACAAGAAAACTTCACAGCACAAGTAGAATTACACCTTCCATAAAGTCATTATTATAGCCTATGTACAATTTGAGGTTGTCTTTCCATTCTTCTCTAAGATACTACTTCGGTACCACTGACATATAAATATAATAATATATAATATACACATATTAGAAAACCGCAATAACTACCCTGGCCGAAAGCTTACCAAATTCGGGAGGTACATTGATTTCAGTTTCTTGATGTCATTTGCTGTCACCTTACAGGACTCCAATGTCAGAGATCTCAAGTTCTTCAGTGTTTTCAAATGCTGCAGTCCAGCATTAGTGATACGAGAATTTGAAACATTCAAAGAAACCAATCCAGTAAGCCCTGAAATCACGAGCATAAACATGTGATCACAGACATATAGCTAATAACTACAATCACCTAACTTTCACGACTATACACACAGTGGAATAAATACCAAACTTTATGCAAGGAAAAAAACCAAGCAAAAACATAAATAGCCCGGCTTTTCATTAAGAATCAGAAATGTAAACCATCCAGCAATCCCAACACTACTCGTTTGTATATTTTCACGTGACTATTTAGGTTTTCAACTTGGTCAAGAGGAAATAAAACAAAGCAAACAAAATGAGATCACGTGCTTCACAAAAAAAAATGGTCAGCAGAAGTACCAGAAATTAACTCCAGGGTTTTGTCAGTAAGGTTGCTGTTTTGTGATAAATTTAAGCACACTAGTGAAGAAAGCTCTCTGATATTTTTCACACCAGCATCAGTCAATCCTCCACCGCATATTTCCAAGGACCTCAGGTTCTTAAATTCTGTTTCAGCATAAACAGAGTAAGCAAACCAATGAATTCAACTCATAACTGATATGGGACAGAATAATGTTTCCTGTAAACTAAGGATTGCAAATTATGAGACAAGCATTTTCCAATTACATTTTATATAAAATTATGCTCATGTAATTTAACTGTAACAGTAAAGGCAAGACATCTATTTGTTATATAAAAATACGAAGCAAAAACAAAATGCCAAAGAAACGTGAGAAAACCATATTGTTGGAAAAAGGTAAACAAATATCCACAAATAATCATGTTGGAAGTTAATATTCAGAGATAAATTACATACTTTTCAAATAGTTTGTCCCAAAATCTGTGATTCGTGCACCAAACAAATCCAGGTCAGTGAGGCTAGTCAAACCTGCATCGGCAAATTCAAAATTATGCATGCTGCAAAATTAAGCTTCAAGCTTAAAAAACAAATAGCCAGAACAGTTTAAGCTTAAAATAAGAGTAACGAAATTTGTGTTTTGGGAAAGTAAAGGTATGACCAACTCAAGGAAAGATTAGTTTGAATTAATGGTAATATATTTCAAGAGTTTATGTATATCAGGGTCAGTGTAAATTATTTTACACAGACATTTAATAGGAATTCACTCCACCACCATATTATATTAAAGAATAGGATGATGTGGTGATGGGATGAATTCTTATTGGATGCATGTGTAAAAAAAATTACATTTGACAGTGCATATAAATTAAATTCATATTCCAAAACCTTAGTATAAAAAATATAGTAGAAAATCAATTGGATTGAACAGGATTCTGCTCATGTACAAAACTCTACAGAAATAAACAAAGCATTCTTTGAATTCTAATTTTTCATAGAAACACGTACTTGTAAGGTTTGCCAGCCCAGCATCAGTAATTTGGTAAGCATCCAAATTAAGTGACTTCAGAGATGAGAGTCCGCACAATTTCCTTAAACTACTATCACTAATCATGGTAAAAGACAGATTTATTTTCTGCAGACTAGACAATCCTACAAGAAATAGAATAAAACTCGTTTAACATTGAAGTACAAGCAGAAGTTAAACCAAAAAGCATACCAACATTGAATGTTGTAAGGAACTGGCATATCAAACCTGATAAATGGTGTAGCCCATTGCTTCCAACTTCTGTATCGGACAATTCCAAGCAGTTCAATTGCTTATGGCCTAAAAGCATTGGGAAGAAAATGTGAATCACACATTGTCATATTCACTCAAGATAGAAATGTGCACTTCCAATGGCAAATCACATGGAACACAATCATCCTTCAAATAAATCATTTGCAACCAATATGCCAAGTAGATTAATGAGCTAAGTTATTTTTCTCATTTTCTTTATCTAAAACTTTTAAGCAACAATTTCATCCAGGAAGGCATAAAAAAAGAAACAAGGAAAAAGGAGGAATTCAAGCATCTACCAGCCAAATTGATCAATCCTTCATCACCAATCTTACACGAATCAAGGTTCAAGCTCTCCAACTTTGTCAATACTGCTTGAAAACATACATCACATTGTTAAATACAATCATTTTCTTTCATATATAATACATATCTTTTTTCTGTCCTAACATGCTTTATATTTTTCTGTTATATATGTTAATAATATAGGACTATTCTGCACACGTGTTAATATAATGTTAGCGTGTACAAAATAAGTTGAAGTTATATCAAGCAAAATAATTACAAGATTATAATATTGAAAGCGAAACTCCCCAAGATGGTAATATTTGATAAACTAGGGATTAACCATTCTATATCATTGCCAGAAAGGTAGTCTTGTTACAAAGAGTCAACACATTAGAGCAACAGCGCATATCCCCAAAAATTGTGACAAAATTATTGCCTCAAATGATGAAATTTCCAAGTCAGCAGTATCACATAGTCAAACCAATTTAAAAAGGTATAATCGAGGCCCACAAAAATGGCAATATCTACAACAAATTATGTAGCTTTGATTATTGGGATGGTGATATTATTTCAGAGTTCATTCAGTCTTGATATTGGGCAGCCCACAAATGTTTAGTCTTGCAAACTTCAAGCTCCAAATGTCCAATCTTGGACATGTGATGGTATGTTAAGATATCTCACATTGGCTAGGAATATGACCAAAATACTCCTTACAAGATTCAAGCAATCCCTTTGAGCTAGCTTTTGGAGTGGAATAGAGTTAGATTCTGTCCATTTCTAATCTATAATTTAATTAATGGATGACAGAACTGATTTGGACTGCCACTTAACTGGGGACAACAATCTTAATGTTTTTTTTCTGGGGCATTTGGCATTAAATTCTTGATTCCACATCTTCCATTCATGGCAACTAAGAATTTCATTAGACAAAACAAATACAAGTGTCCACTTAAAGAGTTAAAAGATGGCTTGTACCTCCACAGTAGTTCAGGAAGAATAGGAAAATAAAGAGAGCAAGAGATTTGAAATCACCTTTCAAGTGAACTAAACATGCATCTGTTATGACATTAAATCCCAAGTTTAATACTTTCAAATTTTCGAGTCCTGTAAAAAAAGGTAATGCTACAAATGTAATGCCCCCAATAATTTCTTATGGTGTTGAAAATTACAACCTAACAAGCTTACTATAAAATATATAATTACAGCCTGAAAGAAGTAGCTATACAATTCTTAACAACTTACGTGAAATATTTTTGCATCCATTGTCAGAGAGATGGCATCTATTAAGATTCAAGTTTGACAGTGCAGGAAGCTCTGGCACAAAACATAATAACATCAAATCAAAACTTGAATGCACATTTCAGGTTCATTAAGTCATATTATACACTAGACAGACATGATGAAGTTACACTTTTCACATTCAACAAACAAAGTTCACTGATAATAATAAAACTAATAGCAGCTGGTTCAAAAATATGCATGTTCAGCTGAAACCTTTTCTGTTTAATTGAGTCAAGCAGACATGCAAAATATTAGAACCTCAAAGCTGCTGAACAACCAAAAATGTGAATACCGTGTTAACGCTATTAGAAACAAAAAATGGGTTCCTTCAGTGTACAGGTACTAAAGTTTGGACCAAATACTCTCCCATCTGAGAAAACTAAGTTTAAATACATGGAATCACATTCCACACCCCAAGTTTTTCTTTCTAAAGTTTCACAATTAGTAGTCTTCCCTGCTCAAATCAAAATCTGCTTGCAATGGTATGCTCAAGGCATCCGAATAAAACACACAATGTTTCAGCTTCAAGCTTTAAGCATTCATCCGTTTAAATAGAAGAAGAGCAGGATTAAAGCATTAATGAGCCAAGAAGACGTTAACGCCATAACAAAAGTGTATATCCTAGCAAGCAGTTAGTTGACTCAGTTCTAGTAAGCCTAGATATAATCATAACAAGATTAGTAAAATAAGCATAAAAGTCTATCAAGGAATTCAACCTGCAAGAGAATCCAAGCATGCAGCTGTTACAAGGCACCCTTCCAAATTTAAAAGGGTAAGCTTCTGTAACCCTGGAATGAACCAAGACAATGTTGAAAATTAATGAGAAAGATGAATATGAAATGATGAAATTTCCTTTTAACTGGTAAGCTGGGGCACCCATACATTGGCACTGGGATGTACACTCAACTGTACAACAAAGACCAACTTTAGAAGGATAATTGACAAATTATTACATCATAAAAAGGAAGATTTTCTATGAAAGGATTTATAAATCAGTATTCTGGCTAATACAAAATTAGAGTTTACATTTAAAAATTGAAGCACAAATTAGAATTGAATATCTAACTGAAATTAAGAGAGAGAACTAAATTGATCTTCAAAACAAAACATCTCTTTAAAAATTAATGGTTGATATTTGCATACAGCACTATACAGTCCTGTAAAGCTTTTATTGATAACTTAGTTGAATAAAATCATTTTGTTACATACAAATGTAGAAGCAGCCACAAAACAACAATCATCCATTGCATCTTCACACAGAACATGCATAGACAGATAGAATAGACACAAATTTAAATACTTTGAGAAAGATGAAAGCTAGGTTGAACCTCACTTTCAAGTTTCACTCTCCCAAGAGAAAAATATCAACAACACAAATTTTTACAGACTACAGAGAAATATTAGAATACAAAAACATGCAAGAGTAACAGGAATAAGATAATCATATAACCCCCATTGCTCTGAAATGTTACAATAATAAATGGAAAGGCAGTGGCATGATACCTTTTAGAAAACTGATGCCAAAATCAGTGACTTTACTGGAAGAAATCTCTAGACTTTTCAGGCTTGCAAGCTCTGGAAGTAAATTGAATTAGATATTTGTACTATGGATTATTGAATCATATGTCTAATAAGATGGCAATGATTACTTCTATAAAGTATAAACACAAAGGCACATAACCATTATATGTTGTCAAATACATCTGTTGCAACGTGTTCTTTTCAAGAGATATTAAACCATTCCACTCAAGGTCAATAAACTTAGGTGGAATATGTGTAAGAACTACTCTGTAGTAGAAAACACAATAATTGCATAAAGAAAGTCTAGACAATCAATTTTGGGCAAAAGTTTCAGCTACTGTGTTAAAAAAGAAAGCCAGATACAACAAACCTGAAAGAGGTTTCATATCATAATCTGTTATGCAATTACACCACTTCAAATTGAGAGATTCCAACTTGGTCAAACCTGGGAAATATGGACCAGATCATCGGACAGAAGTTACATGGAAATCAATTTTGTTTTTCTGTTCAAGTGTTCATGCTACACTATCACATACTGTAATAGAATTCTTTCAACCTTGTATTGTTCTCTTATGTGATAGCTGCTTAGTTACATAATTGTAAATGAAAAACAAGTAATATTAGGAAAAAGTGTAGTCAGTTATTGATTCCTCGTTTTAGCTATCCATAGCACTTAGCAAGTATAAAGGCAGAAGGTAGCCCAAAAAAAATTACTCCACTTGGTGTTCTGTAAATTACATTCCACTTCATTGGCAGCAGAATGTCAATTGTAAGTTGAAACAACTAACAACTGTGATAGACATTAGACAATAATACAGCATCATGGGATATATATATATATATATATATATATATGCTGCCTTACGAAATAAATAAGTTTAGCAGCAAGAGAATTCAAACACTTTTCAAATGTTTTCTAATAACTAGGTTAGTAAACCTTTACTTTCACACAAAAATTACATCCAAGAACCAACCTCGAAGATGAACAAGGCCTCCATGAATCCCGGGACATCTCTCCAAATCCAACTTGACCAAGTTAACAAGACTGGAAAAGGCACTCATTCCCTGAGCAGAAATTGAATCATTTCTTCTGAAACTCAAACTTGTCAAGTTTGACAGACCTGGAATATTTTATTACAGTTGTTGTAAACCTTCAGTAAAAGCATCTTATGGACAAAGGTTCTACACATAAGTAATTTCACATGAATATCAACAATGTATGGAAGACACCTAGATGAGGAAAAGTAGGAAAATGTTATGTAACAAAAAGGCGAAGGCAGATGGCAGCGGTAAACAGAAATACTGATAAATAATACATAATATATTACATATGAAATGCATAAAAACCACTTCAACCTCACTAAGCAGAATTCATTATGTCAAATTGGATTAACTGGTAGGTGGGTGTTGAAAACATTTCCATTATTTGCAAGAAACCTCTATGGCGGGAAAATAATCATGTCAATTTCCCTTTACAAGATTTCATTCTTCAAACATTATATATTAAAATGCATAATACTACATTAAAAATAGAATAAATCTAAATGTCATAGCATGCCGATGATCAGTATAAGATTTCCATTTGCATATTTTTCCATATTAACTCGAGCAAATTAGAAATAGGTGTGCCAACAGGAAATAATTTGACAAAAAAAAAAATAGAGAAAACTACATGGGGAATTCTTGGTAAAATATTTCCAATTTGGGGAATTATCGACCACAAGTGGTTTATGATATTCAAATATAATTAATGAGTAAACACTTATTCATTTAACTGATTTAGGATATTTTTATTCTTTCTTTTAAGATGAATAAAATATATAAGATGCCAAAGGACTAACACCCAAGTGCAAGTATGGGAAATAAATGAATAACTGCAAATGCATTGAGTGTGATTCCATAATAACTACACAAATACAAAAAAAGAAAAAATACCACTGATACACTCTAGTCCACGATCTGAAATTTGGTCACAGTAATTTAGATTTAAGGAAATGAGACTTTCACAATCTTTAAGGTATGTCAGCCCAAAATCCGTGACATCAGACCCAGAAAGATCCACAGAAAGTAAAGATGAACCCTGGGATGAGATAACGCCCATCCAATTATCATTAACACCATCATATTCACCCAAATAAAGATCCTGTAAAAAAAGAGAGATAAAAACTCTTAACTATATCAAGAACACAATTAACTAGGTTCCAAATTGATTTAAAAGGATTTACCTGGAGAGCACAATCTCGAAAAGCTTCAAGGGAAGCACTGGTTAGACATCGGGAGTAAACCAAATTATTGAAAATTAGCTGACTTATATCTCGTGGTAGCATAGAAAATGTGTTATATTTATCAAAATCCTGTTAGATAAAGATTGTGATTAGATCAAAATAAAAAGGGCATCGACAAAGTAAATGTAGCATTTATTTTTTTTTGTTAAAAAAATACCTCGTTTATTTTCTGTATGCACAAGTCCAATAGTGATGGACATTCTCCTTTTCGTAGGTGAAAATCTACAGATGGATAAGAAAAAGAGGATGTCCACCATTTCAAACTCCCGCATTTGCAATATCTTCGTGATAGTCCTCCGGTAAGACTATCTTCATTATCCGGCTCTTGCTTCATAGAACATGCTCCCCCCATCTAGAAAATATCCCGTCACCAATATTTGTCAAAAAACTTGCAGCAGAACACTAGTGCAATCCATTCAATAGCCAAATACGAACATATGCAACCAACTTCACCCTGTTAAAAACACACCGAAGAGTAGCTTAATAAGATTTCAGCAGACTTTTTTTTTTTTTTTTAATACCTGATTTCAGTAGACTTGACCATTCAGGAGTTGGCTTCTCTTGAATCCATTAACAGTTCTATTTACAACATCAACGTCTAAAAGCTATAAGACCAAAACTGCCAAATCACCTTGAAAATATATAAGCAACCACACCATAATCAGCACTTACCGTCTTTGGCTTAAGCAATACTGCACAACATATTTCTATTAACATATATAACTACCACATGATGCAAAAGGTCAAATGCATATGAACCAAGCCATAAGCCTAAAATAGCATACATGCATCAACTTGACAAATAACAGGAAAAAGTATAATACACTCAGTACTCACTGTGCGCCAAAAACGAAAAGGACATCTATATGCAAAACGGATTCATCCTTATAAAATACACAACTTCAAAACACGCCAAATAAAAATTACAGCAATTAAACAATAAAAACAACAGCAGGAAAAACTATAATACACTCAGTACTCACTCTGCGCCAAAAAAGAAAAGACATCTATATGCAAAATCAAACGAAAAACGGATTCATCCTTATAAAAATACACAAATTCAGAACACATAAAAAAATTGCAGTCAAATAATAATAAGAACGGCATAGTAGTAATAATAGAAAGAATGAAACAACGGCATAGATATAAAATACACTAAAATACTAGTACTAATATATGAATAATATAAAAATAAAAATACACTACAACTAAACATACGTAGTTAAATTGTAGTAATTTATAAAAGGAAACAACGGCACAGTAAGTCAGTAACTAGTTAGGAGCGATGATCGAACTGCAGAGAACACAAACGGTGCATAGTAACAAGTTCCGAACGATGATCGAACTGCAGAGAACACCAAAATCCACGGATTTTCATCAAAGAGGGTTTTCAGAAAGGAAAAAAAAAAAAAAACAGAACGAAAGACGATTGCGTAAATTGTGAAACGAAATAGGAGAGCCAGAGTTTGTAACGAAAAAAACAAAACGGAGAAGAAAACAGAGAGGAAGTAACCGTACCCTGACACAGTGAGATGAAGAAGAAGAGAAGCGATCACTGAGAGGCTCGTGTTGCTGTTGCAGGTGAACTTGAAAACTTGGGAGTGCGAGAAAAAGAGTGGTGGGTGGGGACATGGCTCGTACCGAACCTCTGTCCGAACCAGCCATCGGAAGGCACGTGGCTAATACGGTAGGTGCGGATTTAAAAGGGTACGGAAGGGATTGAGGGGTTCTCTTGACTTTATCCATTTGGAAGAGCAGGGGGGCCCCACTCGGTTGCCTTGCGAACTTTGTGCACGCAACAATGCAAATTGCTTTATGTCTTGATTTGTGTATGCGTCGGTTTTATTAAATTAATTAACAATCATGGCATCCCTTCCATGTTTCTACTTCTTCCACCTTACTTAACTATATGTCCTTTACGCTATTGCACGAATCAACCCAACACAATTCAAATTGTAAAATTGACGGGATTCTCTTAAAACAATACTAAAACCATTGAGTGATTGATATTCAAAATGGACTAGTTACTTCATTCGTTCAAAACGGAAGACATTCAAAATGGTTATTAAATGTATAATTAGTTTCTTTGAAAAGGAAAAACAACCTGTTTGATCATTTGACAATGTAAACGAACTTAGGTATAAAACTATTTATTTTTTTTGGTAAAAAAAATTAAATGGGTTTGCTCTTCGTATGATAGGCGTAGATACATGTTTCAAGAAAAACTTGAGTCCCTGTAAAAAAATTGCAAACGCCATACTATCGAAATTACAGTACACATTCTGACAACTCAAATCTTCTCTATGAATTCTAATAACATTACATTTGATCTTCAGTCTCCATGCTTATAGACGGTGGAGAAAGATGCATGAATTATTAGACATAATAATAATTGAGAGAAAAATTAAAAAATATATCAGATTTTTAACCCTGAATGGATAGCAACCACTCCCCCAACTAGATTCTCATACTCTACTTTCTGGAACCCTGCATCCGCAATCATCGTTGCAAATTTTTCCTGCAGTCCATCAATTACAATAGATTAGTCAACACAGTAAGATAACTCAGAAGCAGACTTCCTTCAAATCCGAATTCTCACTATAGAATTTTCTGCACGATTTACAATTCTTATGATGCCAAGTAAAGAAACATATGTAAGCAAAGTTTTCATCATTCATAAATATATTAAATAAAACTACACAAAAGTAGAGAAAAGAAGAAATTGCCGAGTAAAAACTAAAATATTAAATTAATAATAATTTTTTTACTATTTTTTATATTTAATATTTTACTTGGCCTCATAATTAACAGGATAAAGCGTGGGACTAAAATCGAGTGTTTTTCTGTACATGCTATATTGTAGACTTGTAGTCAATTACTAATATAGCTTTTCTTAAAATGAAAAGATAGTAGCTACTTCTACCAAATGTCCACCCAAATATCCTTCCTCATTAGGTTGAATATAGGAGACTGAAGAGAGATAAACAACACGTTAGTAAGCAAAGCCTCTCTAATTACATGCTATCTTGAGTTACAATTGAATCATAAATAAGATAGGAGATGGTCACCATCAACCGATTAGCCTAGGACACATCTTTCTCACTCAAAACTTAGTTCAAATCTTTCACTAACATACTTGAGGGGGTTGACAATAAGCAGTAAACAGCCATCTTGAGAAGAATCTATAGGTCCATTCACAAATGCAAGCCCTACCAGCCCTTTTCATTGAGCAATAAAGAAGTAAAAAAAATATGGACAGCTATCAATAGATGGAAAGTGTGATAACCTGTGAGGGGAAACGCCGGATACTCTCGACTAAGTACTGATAGGATTGCCGGTCACCAGCAACCAGCTCACCCATGAATGGAATAACTGAGAAAGAATAATAGTCATACCTGCAAGAGAAGTGAGTAACATTAAACTGAAAGTTGAATTCAAGTATGAAAGGAGGCCATGATTCTCTATGGCAGTTGACAGTTTATGTAGTTTGGATAGATTTGGTTGGCAAGGAATGCATGTATTTTCAAGGGTATCTCTTCATCCTATCATCTATTCATGACTATCTCAGAATTCCATTATTGTATGTAAATTAAAGGGTATTTTAGTTGTATTTTCTTTCTCAAATGTGATTACTGATTAGAATGCATATCATTATTCCCTATCTTCCTTATCAAATGTCAACCACCAATACTCATCATTCTTGCATAATAAAGCAAATGACACTTACAAATCTTTAAATATAGGAATACCAACATGACTCAGTTCAAGGCAAAGGAACCTGCCTCCTGGTTTCAATACCCTGTTCAAGAAAATAAGAAATACTAATAAATATAACAATGATTCATCACACATTTTAATTGATTGCCATCAGCTGCTACGGCATACAAGTTATAGTAATCTTTTGAAAAAGTGCAAAATACCTATGAGCTTCACTGAGTACTTTCTCTATGTGTGTAACATTTCTAATCCCGAATGCAATAGTATAACCATCCATTGAATCATTTTGGAAACTCAGGCTTTCAGCATTTCCCTCCACCCATACAAGGGAACCATCTTCTCCAAAACCTATTATAATAAGCAGAAAATATTCATTCCTTGCAAATGAAAATATATTAAACCATAATTCTTTATGAAAGATTGAAAAAATTGTTGACAGTTTAAGACATTCTCATTTACCCTTCTCTGAGGCCCGCTGTTTGCCAACACTTAACATCTTAGGGTTAATGTCACATACATATATCTGAGTTTCTGCCTCTAAAGTATCTTGAAAAGCACCTCGAAGTCCTCTCAGCTTAACTTTGTGTATGTTCTCCAAGATTCTAAAAGCAACATCCCCTGTAAAATAAAAAACTTTAAGCTTGATACAAATACCCTTAAATCCCATGCAGCAGCAGCAGCAGCAGCACTTTAATTCCAGGAACATTACTGAGGAGAAGCAAACTTTATATTAAATAAATACAACAAATACATCTTACAACTATATTCCTTAAAATAAACTTAATTGTATATGAAGCACATACAACTTACTTTTGAACAAGTTATGACTTCTACAGCCTATGAACATGATGATGCCTAAATATTGTTCAAACTATATTTACTTTATGACTTCTATAGCCCAGAAACAAATTGCTCTTAAAGAAACAACTACTTCTTGTGCTCTTAGTACTCACTCAGACATGCAACAACCAGAACATTAGACACAGACCATTAGGCCTTCAAAAGTGGAACAATTTGCTCCAAATTAAAAGTTTTTATGAAAAATATAGCTAGATGAATCAGCAAAATTGGAACAGGCAGACAATTTGTCTTGTCAAGTAGCTCATGAACTAAAACATCACCCTTTAACCTAATCCACAATTCTATAACTTCTTCAAGGCACAAAGACCATGTTTAGATAAGCTTTGAAAAGATGGAAAAATGTTAGCAACAACAGGAATGAGACTGAGGGCAGCACCAGAGGCATACACGAGGCCCATTCAGGAAGGCCCATAAGAGTCACCAAACGTCCAAAATATCTTGAAGATTTTGTCTAGCTGGCATATCTCGAAGGATCGACAACCGTTTCAAGGATTATTCCTTTTTCACATTTTGCAAATTCTGTTATTTCCTTTGTACTGCAATTCTGTTATGCAGTGAGCCAATGAATGATCACCTATTTGTGTATAAATACCTCATCTGGAATAATAAGAAAGGAAGCAAATTTGCCCATTTTAAATTGTCCATAGCATAGTAAGGAGGTTACCCTGGCCTTGAACGCAGGGAGTATAGTTTAATCATAACAATTTGGTCCGACCTGCTATGGCAGAATACAACACCCGCAAAACCACCACAGACCGCCTGGAAGAAGCCGTTTCCAGCCTTACCATCAACCAAGACTCCCTTTTCAACAAACACACAGAACTAAACAGTAAAGTCGATACCATTCTAGATTGCCTCAATCACCTCACCAATTCTCCCTAACCCATTTCCCTTACCCAACCCCACCCACGACCTCACCTTAAACTTGATGTGCCCCGATTCGATGGCCATGATCCAATGGGATGGATTTTCAAAATCTCATAGTTTTTTGATTATCAGGAAACCGCCGACGAAGAACGCATCACCGTAGCCTCCTTCTACATGGACGGCCCTGCTCTCAGTTGGTTCCAGTGAATGTTCCGTAATGGCTTTCTCACTTCGTGGTCCACTTTCCTTCTCGCCCTCGAATCCCGTTTCGCCCCTTCCTTCTACGACGACCCGAAAGGTGCCCTGTTTAAGCTTTCTCAACGCGGTACAGTCAATGACTATTTGACTGAGTTCGAAAGACTCGCCAATCGAATCGTTGGACTCGCCCCTCCATTCCTCCTTAGTTGCTTCATTTCTGGCCTTTCTCCAAAAATCCGTCGCGAGGTCCAAGCATTACAACCCATATCTTTACCCTAGGCCATGGCACTTGCCAAACTCCAGGAAGACAAGCTCAATGATCGCCGCCGCAGCTACAAAAACCCCATTAACACCCCTCCCAATTCTCCTTCCCCAACATCTCTACCCCTTACTGTGTCACCCAAACACAAAACCCCATTTGTTCAAAGAACCCCCGAAGAAATGGCCTTTCGTCGCCAAAAGGGCCTATGTTATAATTGCGATGACAAGTGGAGCTCCAACCACCGCTGTAAGAGTCGCATTTTCCTTCTAATCACTGAACCCGACGAACCCAACACCCAGCCCGTGTCCCCTTCCTCTGAAAACACATCCCCTCCTCACCCAGTGACCGACCCCGACACACAACCCACCCCTCATATCAGTTTAAACGCCCTCTCTGGTTTTCCCGCACCCAAAACATTTCGTCTCTATGGTACCATTAAACACGCTCAACTTACTGTTTTAATTGACAGTGGAAGCACCCACAACTTCATTCAAACCCGTGTGGCAAAATTTCTTCACCTTCCCACTAAGGACACTCCTCCACTCCGAGTGATGGTCGGCAATGGCTCGGTTTTAGATTGCCGCCAAATTTGCCCCGCAACCCCCTTACACCTTCAACAACACCAATTCGAGGTAACCCTCCACATCCTACCCATCAGCGGCGCAGACGTAGTATTAGGAGTGGACTGGCTCAAACAACTGGGCCCAATTACCACTGATTACTCCTCCCTAACTATGAGCTTCACTTATCACAACCAACCCATTCACCTTCACGCAGATGCTTCTATTGGGCCTAAGGACATTACCGGCCCACAATATAAGCGACTCTTACAAACACACTCAGCTTCTGCCTTATTTCATCTTTCTATCTTAACCATACCACAGACCCAGCCCCCTGACCCACCTCCTCACCCAATACTTGCCATTGAAACCATCCTCACCACCTTCAACACTATTTTCCAGACACCCACCACCCTTCCTCCCCCTCGCCAAATAGTTCACCACATTAATCTCTTACCCACGGCTAAACCTGTCAATGTTCGCCCCTATCGTTACCCCCATTTCCAGAAATCTGAAATAGAAAAACAAATTACAGAGTTACTACAAGCTGGTCTGATTCGTCCTAGTCATAGTCCATTTTCGTCGCCAATCTTGCTTGTAAAGAAGAAAGATGGTAGTTGGCGCATGTGCGTCGACTATCGCGCCCTCAATGCCATCACCATTAAAGACCGCTTCCCAATGCCGACAATCGATGAGTTGCTGGACGATCTTGGTCACGCATCCTGGTTCTCCAAGCTTGATTTACGCCAAGGTTTTCACCAAATCTTGATGGACCCCGATGACATAGCCAAGACTGCTTTTCGCACGCACCAGGGCCACTATGAATATCGGGTCATGCCATTTGGGCTTTGTAACGCCCCGTCAACTTTCCAAGCCACCATGAATGAGTTACTTCGACCATTCTTGCGCAAGTTCACCGCCGTCTTCTTTGATGATATACTAGTCTATAGTGAAACTTTGTCATTGCATATTCATCACCTGGAAACCATTTTCCAGACTCTATTACACGGCAGTTTTTTCCTCAAGCGTTCCAAATGCCTCTTTGCCCAGCGTCAAGTAGAATATCTGGGCCATATCATTTCCGGTAGAGGCGTAGAACCTGAGCCTTCCAAGATCGAAGCAATGCTCCAGTGGCCCACTCCCACGACCCAGAAAGACCTTCGCGGTTTCCTTGGTCTTACCGGTTTTTATCGCAAGTTCATTAAGGGTTATGCATCCATAGCTCTTCCCCTCAATTCTCTACTATGTAAGGACGCTTTTCTCTGGACTGATGAATCACAGCTTGCATTCGACTCTCTAAAACGGGCTATGACATCCGCCCCTGTTTTGGTTCTCCCGGACTTTTCTTTGCCTTTCGTGTTGGAAACAGATGCTTCGGGCTTGGCTATGGGCGCCGTCTTGATGCAGAAGGGACACCCAATCGCATTTTTTAGTAAACCATTTTGTCCACGCATGCAACATGCTTCCACTTATGTTCGAGAATTACACGCCATCACCACCGCAGTTCGTAAGTGGCGCCAATACTTACTTGGCCATCAGTTTACAATCCTTACCGATCACAAGAGCCTCAAAGATTTAATGTCTCAGATTATTCAGACACCTGAACAACAATACTACCTGACCAAGTTGCTCGGGTACAACTACACAATTCAATATAAGTCCGGTAAATCCAATGTAGTAGCCGACGCATTATCCCGAATTGAACCCATTCTTGATGGTCAATGCCTCCTGCTATCCTTACCCAACTTTGTGTTTATGGATCAATTGCGCAAATCACTGTTAGAGAGTCCGATATTTCAAGCAAAACTTGCTTCCATCATCGACACACCATCCTCCTTTCCTGACTTCCAAATTCACAACGACTTGATTTTTTACAAGGGAAGCATTTGCGTGAATTCTGACAACCCTTTCATTAAAAACTTGCTGATCGAATTTCACTCTACTCCTATTGGCGGTCATTTAGGCATCACTAAAACACTCCATCGACTTCAAGCAAATTTTTTTTGGGAACACATGTGCCGTGATGTTAAACTTTTTGTCAAAGAATGTACTACTTGCCAGCAACTCAAACCCGTCACTCGCAGACCTGCAGGGCTCCTCCAACCTCTGCCTATTCCCTCTAGTATTTGGGAAGACCTCTCCCTTGACTTCATCACACACCTCCCACGATCCCAGGGATTCACTGTCATTCTCGTAGTGGTTGACCGGTTTTCCAAGGGGGTCCACTTTGGAGCTCTTCCAACTTCATTCACGGCACACAAGGTGGCTTCATTATTTCTGGAAATGATCTGCAAGCTCCACGGTTTTCCTCATAGCCTTGTTTCGGATCGCGATCCAATTTTCATCAGCTCTTTCTGGCGCGAACTTTTTAAACAAAGTGGCACGTCCTTGCGCATGAGTACCGCTTATCACCCACAGAGCGATGGTCAAACTGAAGTCGTAAATAGAGTGTTAGAACAATACCTTCGTTCTTTTGTTCATTCCCACCCCGCGGACTGGCACAAATTTTTAGCCCTTGCCGAATGGTCTTATAACACCTCTATTCACTCTAGCACCGGTTTTACACCGTACGAGGTCATCTATGGCAAACCTCCTCCTTCCATTCCTCACTACATCACTGGCACCACCTCCAACGAAGCTGTTGATTCTATATTACACACACGCGAACTTATTCAGTCCACCCTCCAGCGACGTCTTCTCAAAATTCAAACAACTATGTCGAAACATGCAAATGCTAAACGACGCGACGTCGAGTACGCCGTCGGCGAGTGGGTTTACGTCAAACTCCGTCCTTACCGACAACTATCTGTCACAGGTGCTGCTCATCATAAGCTATCTAAACGATTCTTTGGCCCTTTCCTCATCCTCGAGCATATCGGTGTCGTTGCCTATCGCCTCAAATTACCAAATAATTCCAAAATTCACCCCGTTTTTCACTGCTCCTTACTGAAGCCACACCATGGTCCCCTCCCGACCAACTCTGCTCCGCTACCTTTCTTCATTAATGAGGACAAACCTGTAATGCAACCATTGACAATTCTATCCACCAAACTGGATCCCTCCACCGACCCACCAACTCGTATGGTACTGGTTCAGTGGCGTGATTTCCCACCGGAAGACACCACCTGGGAAAGATGGGACGATCTTCGCGCTATTTACCACCTTGAGGACAAGGTGGATTTTCCAGCCGGGGGTGATGTTAGCAACAACAGGAATGAGACTGAGGGCAGCACCAGAGGCATACACGAGGCCCATTCAGGAAGGCCCATAAGAGTCACCAAACGTCCAAAATATCTTGAAGATTTTGTCTAGCTGGCATATCTCGAAGGATCGACAACCGTTTCAAGGATTATTCCTTTTTCACATTTTGCAAATTCTGTTATTTCCTTTGTACTGCAATTCTGTTATGCAGTGAGCCAATGAATGATCACCTATTTGTGTATAAATACCTCATCTGGAATAATAAGAAAGGATGCGAATTTGCCCATTTTAAATTGTCCATAGCATAGTAAGGAGGTTACCCTGGCCTTGAACGCAGGGAGTATAGTTTAATCATAACAAAAAATGAAATAAGTTTCTTCCATAAACTAAAAAAGCTTATGCATAAGCTAATTTTAACTTATATACAAGCTAAAATTAGCTTATAGGAGAAGCTTATTTCATTTTTCCTTCTTCTATAAATGCCTATGAAGAAGCTTATACAAACAGGGCCTTAACATATTTTTCCAGACTTCATCAATTTAACTCGCATTGCAATCTTCTAAAATCTACTACCCAGAAGACACAGTATAAAACATAGTGACAATGAAACAGACCTGTTCCACCAGCTACATCAAGATGCTTCATTCCAGGAAACGGATTCAGCTTGGAAACTAACCTGAGCAGAAAATAATCACAGATTTAAGCAAAGTCCAACAGCAATAGCAACAAGATTGAAACTATTGAAGAAATGAGAATGTAATGCTGTAACCTATCCTTCCACAATCTATGCAAACCAGCACTCATTAGGTCATTCATGAGATCGTAGCTTGAAGCAACGCTCGTGAAGACGTTACCAACCATGCGAGCCTTTTCTTCTTCGCTTACTTGTTTGAACCCTGAAATTCTGTCATAATGTCAATTATTTTTTAATTGTGAATTGAAATTTGAATGTGGAGAGTGGAAACGAACCGAAACTGGTGGCATGAGAATGTAGAAGCCTGGGAGTAGGAGATAACGCCGGCAAGAGTTTATTCCCCAACCGTCGAGTCACCGTTCCCAAAGCCATGATTTCTCGCGCCGAAAAAAAAGAGCCAAATTGGATCAGAAAAAAAATTCGATTGATCAATCGATTAATTGCATAGAGAAAGAGGGAAAGATGAAAGAGCATGGAAACATCACGCGAGGCTGAGACGGGGCAACCGCCAGAACCGTCACCTCAGGCTCGCTATTGGGCTTGGACCATTGCTCCATCAATATGGGCCAGCCCACGTCTCCGTCAAGGACAAAAACACCCACGATGCTGAAGTCCATAGGATAAAGAAAAACAAAATAGTATTTTTCGTTTTATATATATATATATATATATATATATATATTAGTGCAAAAGAGACACTATGTGTGTGTCTGAACTTGGAAGTTACCTATATATGTAATTAAGTGTAACTTATTTTAAAAGATATAATTGTTATTGAAAGTTAACATAAAATGTTGCAATAATTTATAATAGTTAAAGATAAAAAATTCAAAAGAAAGATGAACCAAATGGAGATATTTTCTTTATAATGGTTATAGATAAATAAAAAAATCTTTCATTCATTATCATAAGTAAACCTAGAAAATCTAATTCTGATGTCACTTGCATTCATATTTTTTCTCAAAACGTTAATTGATCAATGAGTAGTTTGTTTTAGTAAGACTAAACTTAGATTTTTAAATAATATCTAAGTTGCAAACTTTATTAATGGAAAAATATATATTTGAAAAGTGAAATTCTAATAAGATTTTTTTTATAAAAATTAACCATCAACAAAAATAAATAAATATTTTGGAGAAAAAAGGTTATACATTGATCGTGTAAAATTTTTTACATCCTCATCCCATCATAGCCCATCATGTATAATAAGTTTTTTGACTTTTATGTTAATTGTTTTAAAATTCTTATTGACAACGAATTATGATTGGACGAATATGTAAAAGTGTTTAACACAAGAAGTGCATGACCATTAAACTCAAAATTTTGTACTAATAACTTAGTTATCCAAAAAAAATACATTAATTGCACTCATTCTCACATAACAAAATCTTTTATAATATGAAGAGTGTTTGACTATTTCAACCATACAATGTACACTCATGACTTAACTATCCAAATTTAAAGACGTAATGATTTTTTTGGGTATTTATATGGGGCTAGAATCCCAAATTACACACCCCAAAACACAGGACTAGCATAAATATCTGCCAAAAGATAAGTCAAGATCCACAGGGGCAAGACTATCCATCACATTATTCGCTTTGCTAAATATAAGGCTACAAGTGACCACACTACCTTCCTAAAGGAGTCTAATAACATCCATTGCAATCAGAGAGCTTGGATGGTTGGAGCTGCACCCTTCATTAATAATCTTCAATGCAAGCAAGGAATTTGATTCAACAATGACTCTATCCAAAATACTCTTTGTTCTTGTTGAGTTTCGATGAGGTCCGACCGAGCTATTTGATCCTCTTTTTCTCAGTGGAATCTCCCATCTCCAATGTTGAAGTGGGGGGAGGTACCTGCAAAATGAATGGACTCTAATGAGCAAGTTAGTGGTGCTTTAAGATGTTTATGTGTCTATAATTGGGATGAGTAAAACGTACATTGCGATATCTCCTCTGGTCTATATATACATGTTCAATGTTGAGGAGGTTGTGCCATCCTCGGAGTCACGTTGGCCAACCACCCCTCTATGTGTTGTGTCGAGTTTATAGGAGGTCTATATATACATGTTGGGGTCCATCATGTGTTGGGTACGTGTCGGCTTCATGGACCGCATGGTACGTTGGGTTGTAGGAAACATCACGTGCCGACCTCGTGCCGAGTTTATGGGCCATACGGTACATAAGCCCTCCAAGCTTTGAATTCATGATCAGTGATATAGTTTCGTGTGGTCCCTGGCTACTTATGTTTTATGAGCTCATGCCAAGTTTATGGGCTATACGGTACACAAGCCCTCTAGGCCTACGCAAGCAACTGTTCCGAGATGCATAAGGAGGTCAGATTAGTTGCATGAGTTAAACATGAATTGTTATGAAGTGGCGCCATCACCATGTGTGTCTATGTTCGGACAACAAAAATTGTTCAAAAGTTGGATGACCCATGTCTGGATCTATTTTGTTAACCCTTGGGTGTCTTATCATTTTGGAAGGTGGAATGGGGTAAGTGTAACGTCATGTCACTTCAGCAGGGGGTTTCACCACTTCGTTTCATGTGCCGCTTTGGTTCCCATGCTGCCTCATCATTGGTCGTAACCTAAACGCCATTGTTGGGGCGTTTGGATCGATGTTTTAATGAAGCATTAGGGGTAGGAGAAGCGTAGGGGCGCGTGGTTTGGTTTCGAGCCAAGGATTGTGAAACCATTATAAAAAGGGTGGTGTGGAGACTAGAAGTCACTTTCTCTCTCTTGTTCCTACGTTCCCTTTACATTGCTGCTTGTGCTCCCTTCGTGGTTTCTTTTTGTGGCTTGGAGTATTCTTCGTTGTTTTCCTGCTTGTTGTTCCTTGCGCTTAAGTATGCCCTATCCTTTCTTTCTTTAACCCTTTGTGCCTAGCCTCTGTTTTTAGCATCTTGTTAGATGTCTTCCTCTACTATGGAGGATGGTTCTCTCATCCGGGGTAGGTCCCTTTTGGCTAGGGAAGTAAGAAGTATAAGGAAATCTGGGAGTGAGGATGAGTTTTCTGCTTTGTTCCCTTCATTTATCTTTGATTCAGATAGAATGAAGGATTACTTGGTGAGCGAGGGGGTTGGAGTGTCTGAGTAGATGACAGAGATGAAAGGGGATGATGTTGTGGGGGGGTGGTAAGGGGGCTAAGAAGAGTAGGGCGATCAAGTTTTCCCCCATCGCCCTTTCTGGGTACAAGTGGGTTCTTGGGGAAGTCAAGGTGTACCCTATTCGATTCTAAACCCTTGAGTCCATACAGGAGTTAAAAAGGAAGGTCGACATGACAACCCTGGATGATGTCCAACTGTTGATCGTTGAACCTTGTAGCGTCGAGGAACGTGTGATCATGAGGGCGAGGCTAACTTTGTGTACTTGTATGAAGATGTCTTTAAGGAGTTGAACGTTTAATTTCCCTTTTTGGATTTCGAATGCGAGTTGTTGAGTCTGATGAATATTGCCCATGTGCAATTGCATCCCAATAGTTTGGCCTTTTTGAGTGCTTTTCAAATTCTATGTAAGAGTTTGAAAATCAAGCCCACTATTAATAAGTTCATGTACTTTTATCAGTTGAAAATTGGTGTTAATGTCGGTTGGGCCTCCTTGAATGTGTTTAAATTCCAAAAATTGTTTCAATTGTATACCAATCTTGGAAAAACTCATCCCAATCCTGCTCGTGGAGACTCAAAAAAAATTGTTCTTCAAGGAGGATGGGAAGACTCCCAAGTTTCCTTTTTATTTGCAACATTTTCCTTTTAAATTCAAATCTCATTCTCACTAACTGTTATCGGCCCAAGAAGTCAAAGACATTGAGATTATAAGGGGATGGCCATGAGAGATGTCATGTAAATTCATTATGGCTATTCTGAACTTGTGTTTTCCCAACCGCGTTCTAAGTAGTAACTATTTTTATGCCGCCATATGTTTTTGGTAAAATTGGGAAAGTATTGATTAGCTTTATCATGTGTTTTTTTGCCAAAGTTATGAAGGGCTACGACTACAAGAATTTGAAGAGCTTGGTGGTCAATGACCAAGTGGATGTTGGAAAGACAAAGAAAAGGAAGAGGGTCAAGGATTGATCCAAATCCGACCTTGCAAAGAAACCAACGAAGCTTGTGGAAAAGCATGTTGAAGGTGGCGATGCCGATGTGGAGATTGTCCATCTGGATGGTCTTGAGGTAGCGGACAATGGATTTGGGGAAGGCAACACAGCTGAGCATCCTACTGAGGTGTTGCAGAAGGAGAAAAGGGGAGAAGAAAAGGAAAAAAAGGTGGACACAGTCAAGAATTCGGTCGCATCCGAGAAGGAAAAAGTGGTGGATGTTGCTCAGAAATCTACCTCAATTGGGTTCGAGGACAATCTGAGTGCGAGGATACCTCGGATGAACAAATTCGTTCTTCGTTATCATGAGGGTAAACTCTGTCGCTTGGATCATGTGTCGGTGGCCCCCAACATTGTTTCCTTGTGGAATGTTGACTTGATCGATCTCCAATTCGTCCAATCTTTTACTTTTTGAGCCAAATCAACCGTGACATGATGGATTATGTTGGGCCGAAGGCAAGGTTGGATGCGATCAAGATCTTCTTAGGTCGATCCCTTGTAGCTATTTGTCATTGGAAAGAGATAGTCTTAAAAGCTAACGAAAAGACCAAGGCAATGGTTGCGCAGTTGAAGGCTATGAAGGCTGAGGTTATTTATTTGCTTTTTCAATTATTGTAATTTGGCTCTGGCCCTGTTCTTGCATTGTGTCCCTAACTATTAGTTATTCACGAATTATGCTCTATTGCCAATTAATTTGTGAATAACCTTTTAGTTGGTGATTTCTTTGGACCTGTATATGTAGCAATGCTCGTAAGAGGGGCCTTTTCTGTATTTGCTTGGTACATCTGGTACCGGTTTAATATTATATATATAATTAATATTATATATATAATTTTTTTTCAAAAATTAAAATAAAATCTTATAAGTCTATCATGCTTCAGATAAACAACTCTGGAATTTTTCCCAAATTACATATTTTTATACTCTTTATTCCCAAACTACACCTATTTATAATTTAAATCCTAAAATGCATTTATTTTTAAAATTGGTGAGAAGTCTGGGAATTAATTCCGAACTTCTCACCTTTGTTTTTTTTTTAAATTAATTTATTATTATTATTAATTTTTTTAAAAATTATTTTACGTTAATAAGTCGAGAATTGGAATCTGACTTCTTTATATTCTTTTATTAATTGTTTTAAACAAATATTTTTTAAAATAATTTATTTAACTAAAAAAATTTATTTTGTTTAATAATTTTTAAAAAATTAATAATATTTTTGATTTAATAATTTATTTATATCAAAATACATTACATCATAAATAAAATACATAAACAATAATATTTGTGTAAGAAAAAATTAAAGATGAAGATATGTTGGGACAATTTTTTCTGTTGTTATGTCCTTGTTGTCGACAGATTTTACATTTTTTTCTGGTATCCCTTTCAATTCTTAGTCTAGTGGGAATGCGATTTGAAAATCGAACGACCCTTTGCACTTCTCGATTTCCTTGGATCAGGATTCCACTTATCTCTTTCATATTATTGCGACATTAATTTGTGTGACAATAAACCAAAAGAGTTATCATAAATGTGTAATATGTTCTGTAAATTAAATAACAACGACGTATAATTCATGTAATTTACATTGACAGATATGCAGTCATTTATTTAAAATAAATTATTTTAAAACAATAAATTATTTTTTTTAATTTTTTTCCAAAACAATTAATAATAAAAACATAGAGAAGTCAGATCCTAATTCTCGACTTTTTAAAGTTATTTTTGTAAATAAATAAATAAATAAATAAATACAAAGGTGAAATGATTTTAGAATTTAAATTACAAATGAGTGTAATTTGGAAAAAAAGTATAAAAAAGTGTAATTTGAAAAAAATTCCAACAACAGCCTTTAATTCTATCACTTCTTTCTACTCTTGCAAACACTAGTATAAGCGTCAAAATCTTTATAGATATCACATTGGAACTTGACTTGTAGAATATTGTCTAAAATTATTGATTTTGTTATCAATATTCCCCGGCTGTTACGGGATAATTAATTTTTTAAAAAGGAGGTTTTGTAATAGAGCTTTTTTTCTTCTTCCAGAAATTGTTTTAACCCCGTCAGAAAATATTAGACTAATTTAATTCTTGAGATTTTTTGTACTTTTTGTTTATAAAAAAATTTCCAATTTTAATAATTGATAAAGTAAAAAATTATGGCTTTTTTTTAGCACTATTACCGACAATTGCTCCCTCAAGATATCAACAAAACTCCGCATATAGTAAAAATAACATTACTTAGACTAAATAATAACTTAATCTCAGTCTCACTACAAAAACACATATATTACAGAATAAGTAAATAAAAATTATGAGACCTTATAAGATTGGGTTGTCATATTGTAGTTTTATAGTATACTCTATTTTTTGTTGAGCCTTATGAGTAGCAACGCTTTTTTTACCATTTTCTGTCATCATATTACAAAAAAAAAAAGGTTAGTTTATTCTTCATGGCTTCACCTTGAAAAACTTTAGAAAGTAGTGCTAGAAAGATGCTTTACCAAGAGTTTATATGTTTAATTAACAAGCGTACGCAATTCAAATAAAAAAATAATAATTTCGTCGCCTTATCCTTAAATGTTAATCCTTCATTCGTTCTGATTCCACTAAAATCCAAACACCCATGATTTCATGCTTTGTCCTAGACAGTAGACACCCTCCACTACTTGTACCCAAAGGAAGAGCTATAAACTAAAAGCTTGTGATAAAAAATAACAAGTATATATGAAACTGGTTCATGTTCATCAATTTGGCTATAATTATTTATATTTATTCACATCAATCTAGTTGTTTGTTTGGCAAAAATGTAATTGAAGTGTTAAATGGAATGAGAGTCTCTTGGTTAGTTAACACAGCACTCCACATTTGCCTAGTTACCCAGTCTCCTTTGGTAATCATAGTGTCCTCCACATATGGCTCTTATGATTGAATGTTCCCTTGGCATGATTCACATACTCTGAATGGAAGTGAAAACGATGGTTTTCTATAAGTGCCCCTTTTGACTACAAAAAAGAAGAGTGCTGTTAATTAATTGTGTCAATTTCATGAATATTTCGAGTATTATTTTGGCTTATGAATCATGATATATACGTTGCTCATTTAATTTAAGCAATGGCAAAAGTTTCTCAAAGTGGGCCATCGATCGGAAAATTCGAACAAACATATCATATTGTCTGAAGGTTGTGAATTGTACACGTCTACACGTGATCGATGTTCAATTAAACATCATATTCATATAAAATTATGCATATAGCTACTGATAGGTAAGTTAATTCACAACATGCAGTATTCAGATAAATACAGGGCAGCTTATTCTCAATTATTCTTTTACTAAATTTAATGAAGCATATATTCTTGCATGTCCTTTCTTGATGATGAAGTGTTTTGGAGTAAAACAGTACAAAGTCTTTAAAAAAAAAAAAAAAGGAGAGTACAAAGTCTAAAGTCTAATTAAACCGCGACCGTCTGTATGATATTTTTTACAATAATACAAAAAATTAATTTATGAAATTATAAATACAAGTAAAAAGATCAAGTCTCATCCCCCTACTCGTACTCTAAGGGTCTTCACACTCTGCGAGTTCCTTTTACTTGACCATTTAATACTTGAAATTACTTTGTACTCTTTTGCAAATTTTTTTATTCTTTACAAATTATATTTATTTTATTTTTCATTTTTAAAATATTTTATACAACACTTTAAACAATAAAAAAGTGCTATCTAAATCTAATATTTAGAAGTACAAGTCATTAACTAAAAAATATACAATGTTTTCCCTGAATCATATGAATTTAGGATTCATATTTATTAAGTGCATGTTTGGATCAAAGTTGATAAATTAATTTTACGAAATTAATTTTTGTTAAAATTAATTTTAAAGTAAAACGTGGTTTATGTTTTGATGTTTTTTATTATAGAATCAAGTGATGAGTATAATTTAGTATAAATTTTCTGATTCAATATAAAAGTTATCCCAAGTTGTTGTAATCAACCCTAAACTCAAAATTAATTTTGAAATTTTTTGTATCATAAAATTAAACATATAAAAATTGATTTAAAATCAATTCTACAATGTGAAATCAAACTGAGACTTAATTTCATAGCGTAGTACAGTAACTAGTAAATTCCCTATGCGGAAATGCTTCATGCATAGTTATGTACACAAGTTAATGATAAAAAGCAGCTAGAAATGGAAGTGCTTAGTGCTTGCTACTTCTAGTACTAGTTGAAAAATGAGAATAAGGGTGCAAAGGGTAGACTCATGTAAAGGCAAGAAATTAAACAAAGATGTCAAAAAGGGACACAAGTCAGAAAAATCAAATCATCCAGCATGGCAATCCAAGAGTAAAGCAAAGAAACTGCGATGATTCGATGAACCACCATACCAAGCCAAAAATTAAGAAGCCTTGAGTTGAGACAACTTTTGTCCCCAATGTCAAAATGCAATTCTTCACGCAAACTAAGGAAAAAGAAAATACACAGAAAGAGAAAGCAGCTGGCGAATTTACGCGCTCAGACCACTAGATATGCTCATAAATATGCTGTAGTAATTCTATGTATTAAATACTTTATTTTTATTTATAAAAATGTCTTAATTAATGTCTACTTTTAGAATGATGCAGGTGAGAAAAACAATCCATCAATATTTGTTAGTTTTTTCAGAGAGAGAGTTTTGTAAAAAAGTACTCCATTAATTTAAAACATAATTAATTTTTTAAATCTTAATAAATAAATTAATTGAATCTTACTAATAAAAATTAAAGGGAGATTATAATGTATAATAGTAAAAAAATAGAAGAAAGACAGAATCACAAGGCACATCAGGATTTCTGAGACACTGACCAGAGAACTCAGACTCTGCCTACTACTGCTGCAAAAATAGTTTTCCTTTTCTTTTTCTCTGTTTTTGTTTCTTGTTTCTTGTTTCAATGCTCCCCTGACCCCGCATGACTCATCATTCAATGCCAGCTTAGCAACATTCATTGCCCTTTTTTCAAATTCAACCTGGACCACCATTGATCTTCAGCAATTTCACTCCTCGTTTATTTATTTCCCACCAAGTAAAACACACAGTAGTGTAATTATATTAAGCAAATATCTTTGCCATTTGTTATTATTATTGCACTACTAGGGGGAGACTTTTCATCAAGTCATCGTGAAACTGTAACAACCAATCATGCACCTTTCTTTCACTGCATGTGCTTAAACTCTAATGGATTCCTTTCTTTCTTTCTCTGTGAAATGTGAATTACTAATCAGTAGTAATTGAAATGAAATTTGAAATTTCCACTACAAAGCTTTCACGTGATTTTTGCGGGAAACTTGAATAATACTCACATTAAAAAGGTACGAGCATAACTTGATGATAATGAATTTTCACTTGCAATGATAAAAGAAAGTTACAAAGTTCCACTCATGAGAAAAGCCCCCTCGTTTTTCAAAAAAGCTGTGTTATTATGTTACCACTAAGTAGTAGTAGCCAATGCTTTCATCCAACCTTTTCATTAGATACAGCACAGTAGGTAGCTACAACTTACATATAGTCAAAACAGTGTGTGTGGTGTGTGGAAGTCTTACTCAAGGTTAAACTGTTTTCTTAGTAGTAGTTGTTATGTTTACTTAGTTTTAATCTTTACACATTTTATGGTAACAGTATTTTGTTTTTTTTTATATTTAAGATAAATTTATTTGAGTTAAATAAAATGATTATAATTAAAAGTGATAAAATTATTCTTCTAAATATTCAATATATTTAACGTTATATTTAAAACTTGAATTAAAAAATTATTGATTATCTTGAAACAATCACTACTAATTGATTAATATGTTGAGTGATGCCTATAATTATTATAGCTAAAAAGTTGTAATAAATATTAACCAATGTAGTGAGACACGTACGGATTAAAGATGTAAAATTGACTCTTTTTTATTTTATTATTGTGATACATAAATATAATGTGTTCTTCTACGATTTTATAATGTGTTTTTTTTTTTTAATTTCTTAACCTTGTATCTTTATTAAAATCCTTAAAGAGACTAGTTAACAAGTTTTTATAGCAGTTTTATCTAATATAAACACAGAAAATCAAAATAAAAACAAATATGTGTGTATATATATATATATATATATATATATATATATATATATAGAGAGAGAGAGAGAGAGAGAGAGAGAGAGAGAGAGAGAGAGAGAGAGAGAGAGAGAGAGAGAGAGAGAGAGATAAACTTACTTAAAAAAATAATGAAGCAGCATTAATCTACTGAGGCTCAGCGTGTATATATCTGACATTTCCACCATACGCCACTCAATAAAGCAAAGCAAGCTTACATTAGCACATCCATGATCCATCCCCAAAGAAATTAAAACCTTTTCTCTCTTGTTATAAAAGGCCACATTTCATTCCTCTTTTCCCGCTTCCTTTCCTCTCTAATAACAGAAGCAATCCAGAACTGAGAACACAACAATCTCTCTCTCTCTCTCTCTCTCTCTCTGTGACATATTGATATGGCTGCTTCTGCTTCAAACTCCACCCTTCACTCACCCACCACTCCCAACACCACCTTCGTCCAAGCCGACCCTTCCAACTTCCGCGCCGTCGTTCAGAAACTCACCGGCGCCTCCGATGACCCCTCCGCCCCTAAACTCCCCCTCACTCTCCCCTCGCGCCTCGCGGCGGCGCAGTCCCACCATCGCCCCACCGTCGGCGGCGAGTTGATCGGCCCAAAGAAGCCGAACTTTAAGCTCCACGAGCGGCGCAACGCCGCCGCGAAGAAGCTGGACCTCCCCATCGACAGAGCCATGAGCATGATGATGATGTCGAGCCCTACGTCCTCGGTGGTTCGAAACAGAACACCAACAACGTTGGAGAACATGAACATGAACATGAACATGAACATGATGATGATGATGATGGGCTCGCCGGTTTCCCCACTGGAGTTTGTGGCGCGTGGAAGTCCACGCACGCCGCACGAGGAGGAAGAAGAGAGAGCGATAGCGGAGAAAGGGTTCTATTTGCACCCTTCCCCTCGAGCTTCTCAACCTCCTGAGCTTTTGCCACTCTTCCCTTTGCATTCTCCCACTCACAACAACCACACCACCAATTCCTAATTAACCTTTTTTATTATTTTATTTTTTGTGAGAATTTGGTTTCTTTTTCTTTTCTTTTAATTTTACTGGTGCTATGGCATTAATTAACTAATTGTCAGGTTGATGTGTATTTATTATTAATGTTTGAATAGAGCTTATGTATGTATGTATGTATGTTGTGGAAGGAGAGTTTGTGAATGTGAATGTGTAGGTTGGAAGCGTGACTGTTTTTGTGTTGATTCTACGTTAAGAAAGAAACTTTGGTTTAGCAGAACACAGCAGATATTTGCCTTTCTTAATGGCCTTTTTTCTTTTCTTTTTAACGTACACTATATGCTATGCTATGCCATCTTCAGAATTCAACAGTAGTTCACTTTTTATAAGCAATTACTGCTTCTGGTTGAATCCGACAAACATACGGCTCAATAATGTACTCCAAGACAGACATACTATAAACTTAAAAATAAAAAAATAAACATAAAGTTGACTTATATCTACATTTAATTTACCAGCGCCGGGTGTATAATAGAAGACATTCATCTTTTTTTAAAATATAACTTATTTAAATCGAATATCTTAATAATGTTTTAAACAGAAAAATAAAGTAGGCATTAATTCCACCTAAAAAACGAACAGAAAGTAGGCATTAATAAAAGTTAGTTGCATGACATGTAATATTTGGAAATTTTCTTTTTGTAAATACAAAAGTCATTAGAAAAAAGTTTTTTTGCATGACATATAATCTTGTTAATGAATACTTGTCTCGAATCCTAACTTTTAACTTTCAATTTTTCTTCTTTAGTACACTTGCTAATTTCACTTATTTACATTACTTAATTTTGTCAACCATTACCGTAAATTGTTTCATAACTTAATATATAATTAGTGAACTCTCTTATAAGAGATCTAAAACACATTTTCATGATCGACATTTTACAATAGCTATTTTTTTTTGAAAGAATTACTATAGCTAATTACACCCTGTTTGTTTTTTTTTATTCCTAAAATTAAACTAAGGTAAAATTGTTCCACTTTGAGGGTAGTGTAGCAACAATTAATAAATAAATAAAGTTCTTATCAGTTCATTTTCATCCCCAATATGGATATACTACTCTAAACTAATTTCATTGGAACAAGGTATAGGGTCTCTCGTTTTAGTTAGACTACACAATCATTACCAATGCCCATTTCACAATCATTGCACCACCAACTTATTACGTGTCTTACGTAAGAATACAAAGGAAAATGCGTGTTCTTAATTTAATTATTAAGCAAATGATAATCGTGTTTTAGGTATTAAGAAACTAAAAGAAGAATTTTTTTTATTAAGAAGAATGAGTGTGAAATTCACTTATGCTCTATAATTTAAGATAAAAAAATCTTAATATTTCTGATATTGTTATTATATTCAGATAAACTTTTATGTTCAGAAAACCTTATTTATGATCAAAATGTTGCTTGCAAGACTTTTAGCTGTGCGGTTGTTTTTAGAAAAATATCAATCAAGTCTTTCTGACATGAAAAAAAATTGTACATATATGCAAAATTCAAAGAACGTGTTTGATTTTGATATGAGAAGATGCATAATACAAAAGTTGAATTAAATAAGAATTATTATCGTCTCATATTAATAATTGCATGGCTCTCCCCTCTACCAAAGAGAAATGATACAGCAATTTTTATCTTTTTGTGTCGCATTATCCATTTTATACTATCTCTCTCTCTTTTATATTTCTCTCTTATTTATATTAATTGTTATATATTTATTATTTGAATATAGTTTCTCTTATACCATGTATATAACTACTGAAATTGTAGTTTTCTGAATCATGATTTTCAAATAATTCATCAAATAATGTATGTTTTGTTAAAAAAGAATCTAACTTATACGTTGCTCAGAATGTAATATATATATATATATATATTTTTTTTTTTTTCTTTTCATTTTGATATTAGAGAATTCGTGCAGATAAGAAATCAAAGACGCCGATAATGGTGGAGCCTCGTCCATATATGTATGATGGTAATTTTCTGCAGCAGGATTATGTCGGGTTTTGCTTCTGGGTAGGATTCTTTAGTCTGCATTTGTACTTCTTTGTTGCAAAAAGTATTTTAATGTATTATCTTAAAAACTAAACAGAAATTGACACAACTCAAATAATTCGTTTAACTATCTTTTTTTATAATAATAATAATAATAATAATAATAAGAAACTGCCTTTTTTTCATTTACTTATCTATACAGCGTATCATAGACAAACCGACATGATCAAACTATTATATTTACTATTTTTTTAAGGCTATTATATATATATATATATATATATATATATATATATACACACACACTCTCTTGTAACAATTGTTATGTTTACTATATTATGCACATATACAAATAATCAAAATGCATACTAGCTAGTCAGCAATAAAAAAAGAAAAATGCATACTAGTAAGTAGTAACAGACAGTCATACACTCGCTTGAATGGAAATGTGGAATTATTGTTTGGTTTACAGAGTTATATAAGTTTACATATAGTAATGGGTTAAATAAGTTAATCAATAATCACATGAAATTTTTTTTAAAAAATGTATATTTATCTTTTAATTTTCATCATTTAAATAAAAATCATCATATAAATGAGATATAAGGATGCATATTTATTATTATTATTATTATTATTATTTTATAAATAAATAACTCAATGTTCCTACCCAAATAACTATGGTGTGCGCGCATGTCTCTCCCTCTATCTATCTATCTATCTATAAAGGCTACAACTTACAAGTTATAAGTACATATTGCCGTTTGAAAGTGATATCTTTGCTTCCACAAAATTTCTAATTGTCGAATATTTCTGGTCACCTGCTTTTATCCATTGGGCTGGAAAAGTAACGCATGAGTTCTAATCTTTTTTTATGTATGCTAACACGATTTGGACGTGTTGATCTGATAATGAGATCAACTTAGACAAATGAACTTTTCTCTCTTCACTTGTATTATGATATACTATCCAACTCTAACAGAGAAAACAATCCTTGAACTGTATTCTTTCCCTGATTTTTTGGATAACTTTTCATAATTTGGGGTCCTACTTGTGATCAAATCAGTAGCAGGGTCTCAAAGATGCATGCATTTAACCCTAGTGATATTAATTCACCTTATATTATGTCACAGTTTGCTCTTCTCAGTCACATCAATTAAAGTTGTTTCGTCATAATTTTATGAATTCTATTTGTACCTATGCATTTCTCTCAAATAAGTTAGAGAGGAAGATGTAATTTCTCTAGTTTGACTACAAATCGTGGTAGTTTTACTACGATTTCACTTCTTTTATGCGAATAAATATATAAAAACAAGTAAATGTTAACCTGAGTCAAATCATCTTATCTCGAAACTAAATGTTTAACTACTATTTTTTTGCTACATTATAGGTATTTTTCTCCCTCTTTTTCTAAGTTATTGGGATGGAATTTCATTTTCCCAATTACCTAGCAATTGTTTGGAAATTATTTTTGACACATTTTGACCTAGATGCTCAAAGCAGAGAATAGTCACAGGCAAATTTTTCTTAATTTAATGCAGCTAATTATCTAAGATGGGGAATTCAAAAATCTTTATTGAAACCACAAAGAATATGATATCTGTATGACATTTTTATTGCAATTGGAGGTTTTCATGTCACTAATTGGACAATACATGTACTTTATTAAAATGATGATAACGAAATCATGTTCCACTTAGATTTTGTACAATTGTTGTACATATCTATTCATAATAATTTACTACGAATTTTGTGGCTTTGTTAGTGATTGAACAATTAAACAAGTTCATCCCCCAGCATCCAACCAAAAATAGAAGGTACATATCATCTAATGTGATATAAAATATTTTGAAGTAAATCACTCCAATAACTTTGGCCCTTTTTGATCCTCTCCTTTTTGACAAACAATGTTTAGAAAGCCCACCATCCTAAAGTCAAACTGATATGATTCACCATGATGACTATAATGATTGCTCTGTGTTTTCACCTTCAAGCTATTCTGCTATGCAGTGGTTATAAGTTATAACCCACTCAGATGTGATGTGCCTCAACTTTGTTTGACAAATTATTTAAATATCTTCATAATTAAAGTAGAGCTCTTCCCTACGTGGTATTAGACTCCTGTCTAATCCAGAAAGAGCAAATGAAATCAATAGTATTTATTGTATTATTCACAATGGGGTTAACTATATATGTGACGTGACTGATTTGGTTAACTATCATAATCTTCACAATGGGGTTAGGTGTTGTTGAATTTTATTTTGCAGTTGGGTTGGACCATGATTTGCTTCCCACATTGGGTCCATTAAAAAGACCTCATACCCTTGAGCTGCTTCACAAAACTAAACTTCATGTCTTTCTAGTTGTGGACAATATTCAACAAACATGCTCTGTATTTGGACTCCGATTGTTAACTCAAGAAAATGACTGAACGCTAAATGTTGCCACCACTTCTTGAGTCATGCGTCAACCTTAAGTCATAATAATACTAATAACCACGAAATTTATTAGCCAGTTGATAACAAATGCATAAATATTTTGAGCGTTGAGGTAAAAAGAAATAGGAATCAACACAACTGAAGAAATATTTTAAAGTTGTAATTTACTATTGAAGTACTAATAGTTAATTTTTAAAGATATGATAGCACCATGGGCACTGTGATTGTTTTAGTTTGACCCGTAATCACAAATATGAGTTTGAGTTTAGATATGTAATTGTGTTGAATATTTTTTTTAAAAAAATTATTACTTAAAATAATTCGACTTAAATAGAATTATCTTAAGCAAAAGATATATGTGATTTCTTTGGGAAAAAAAGGAAAAAATTTAGTATGATAATAACTAGTTGGTAACCCGTGCTATGCACGGGATCTGTTATATGTTTAATTTTTTGAATTTAAAATTAAATTTTATAATGAGTCTAGTAAATGCAAGTTAACCTTAGGTAAGAGATAATTGATTACTTGACATGGTATTGAGTCTGATTACTAATAGTTATAGATTTGAACACCATTGATAACCCCTTCAATAATCAATAATATTCCAGCAGTCAGTTTTTCACGGTGCTTATGCAAGACTGCAATGCATATTTGGCTGTTAGCTATATGCAGTTTAGTGGTCTATATGACCTTTACTGAATGGTATGTCTATATAATATAAGCATAAATCTTTGTGGAAATATTCCTGTCAAACAGCAAGAACTAAGGTTCAGAGTTGTCAGATTTCAAAAATTAGCGAAGGATTTTAGCATTGTGATAAAAAAAGAACATCTAAGAGGTTCTCAAGGCTGGTCAGTGAAGAATCAAGCTGTCCTGAGATATTGCAGTTTGACATGCTTAGTTCTTCAAGACTAAGCAGTGTAGCAATGCATTGTACCATTCCTGTCCTCGTGTAGGTATGATTACACCATCCATGTACAATTGCCTAATCCTGCTGAAGTTTTGGACAAACTTTTATTGCTTTATAGCCTCAAGCTTCGGTGGTTGTCTAGTTGAATAAGAATAAAAGGGATATAAATTTGTTAATACTTATTTTTAGGTGCTTATTCTCAATTTTACTTTGCTTCTTTATATTCTGATATATGATTCATTACAATAGAAAGTTGCAAGATTGGTCACACTTCGTTAAGTATATGTAGCAAGATTATGATTTTCTTCATCCACTTTCTCATGTCTAATACTTTAATTCAATTTCAATCTTTCTTTTTCCCAGTCATTGCAGACCTTTTGCCAGGAGATGAAGTTTCTTAGGATGAGCATGTTAGCAATCCTCTCAGAATAGCCTAAATACCCAAACCTGTGAAAGAGACATATAATGTCAATAGCTTATCAGATGCTAGCAGTGATCCGATGAAACTCTCAACTTCCTCTTCTCAAATAATGATTACAAACTGGCCCCAAATAACTAATAAGTGACCCACCTAAAACCAAGGTTACAGATGTTCCAAATGACATGTTACAAACAGTGGTAGCCTGTCAGTTGGGAAACTTGCAACAAACGAAAAAATTGTTATATAGGAGATGGTACAAAAATTTAAAAAATGCATTTCAGTGATTAGAACAAGACTAATCTAAACATAATATTTTTCATGTGAATCAGGTTATTTTAGCTTGCAAGTAGTATTTTTTTTCCATTGAAAATCAAGAAGAATATTGGTTGATGCTTTGATAAAATATTTGCTACAATTGAACATTATTTAAATACTAACTAACAATGATTAAAAAGTTTCCAATCAGCTTTTTATTGATAAAACAAAATTTCCAAGTATCAGAACAAAACCTACTATAATAGAGAATAAACAAATCCCGAATGCACTTATTATATTGACAAAAAACAAATTGAATTGAATGACCAAAATTCTAGGCAATGAAGTTATAAACTATTAACAATATGATGTCCATTGTCCAGAGCTTTCGCCAGACAAACACTCAGATGGAGAGACTATCGGTTATTTATTTCCTAACTCTATTCAACGAACTGAAGCACAAATGGACTGTTGGTTGTACAATTCTGTGACTCCATTTGTGATCTTCTGCCTGTTTTTCCTCCTCTTTGAGACAACTATAAACCCTTCACCATCTCCATTCTTATTTTCAGTAACACCTAATTTCTCTTGCTCATTGCTATCACTGGAAGGAAGCACTGTTTTATTCTTTTCTTCATTTCCATACATAATGTTTATGACGGCACGGTCTTTGGTTATTTCATCAGAACAACTTTCCAAGTTCTCAATTTTTCCTTCATCATCCTTAGATTCATCCAAAGAATCAATATTTTCCTTGACAGATTTCACTAGAAAACTGAGCAATATCTGCCTTGCTATCTCAGATTTCTCAGATTCAGAAATACTGTTTTTTGTGGAGCTCCCCTTGATTTCAACAAAATTTTCATCTAGCTTGTTTTTTTCTGACATGCCTACGACAGACAAAGAGTTATGCTCATTGGAAGCATTTGAATTGGCATCCTTGGCTTCTATTTGAGAAGCACTTCTGGGAATAAACTCTGGCGCATGTGGATTCATTATTCTTGGAGACCCAAATCCACTTCTTTCTTTGATAGAGGATTGACCTTTAGTAGAACCATGTTTCATGCGAAAAGTATAGTTGGTTCTATAATACAGAGGTGATCTAGGCCCACAAGGGACCCTAGCAACAGCAGGGGGAAGCACAGGCTCCACGTGCATGCCTTGACTAACATCTGTATCATACATGCTTGTGAAGGAAGCTGAATTTAGATGGTGAGACATGGACAACATTCCTGGATTGAAAGGTTTGGCCGCAGCCGAAAGCTTACTGCCATTTGTTTCTGTAGGTTTTTCCTGATCAGAAGCACAAACCTTTTCAAGTTCCGATCCAGAACTTTCTTGTTGAAGTTCAATTTCACGAGTTTCCTCTGTTTCATCATTCTGAAAAACTGTATTAGTTATGGAATTTTGGCAGGTACCTTCATTTATTGATGTCACAGCTGGATTGCCACATATATCATCTTCAGCATTAACCTTGTCCATCTCAGCCTTTTCCAACAATGGCTTTAAAACAGTTCCTGGTGGTGCTAGAGCAACTTCTTTGTAGGATATAGACTTTGAAGCCAAGGAACTTAGAGCCGGAGATGAAATTTTGGACACAGAAACTTTTGTTGAATGATCAACAGAATCCTCATTCAAAGTTAAGTTTCGAGATTTTGATTGTCTAGATGGAGATGGCATGTCTAACATGACTTTTGGAATTCCTCTTTGTGGTGGTGAAGTAATCTCGTTCCTAGAACTGCCTTCCCTGTAAATGTAATTATTATAACCATTAACGCTGAGCTTTGATAGGTGAGGTCGCTTTCTGTGTCCAAACTTGCGGTTAGCAGCATTTCCTGACCGCCCTTTTGAATTGGCTTCTTGCCAACCTTCATCAGATGATGCCTCATAAACAGGTTCACTTGTCACTGGTCTGTACCTAGTGAAATCCACATTTTCTTTCTGTACTTGAGAATCAAGTTTGCCATATGTTTCTTCTATTTTGCCTTCTATCATACTTGGAGCATCTTTTGAGTTATCAAAAAGAATGCTCTCATCGGCTATTGCATCGTCATGTTCTTGACTGTTGTCATCACTTGTTGAGAGTATCTGGAAAATAAAAGCAACAAGTCAAATACAAAATATGGTAAATGATGTCAAAGGTTTTCAAAATTACTTCCGATTTGAAATTAAACTATTATAGCACTTCACCTAGAACTATAAGCTAACTCCAAAAGAATGTAAAAGATTGCATGCCGTTCAAAGTTGACTTTAATAAAGGTAAAAACTTCCAAAATCTTTGGAACATAGTCTTCTTGTTTCCCTTAAGGGCAGTACGATGTGGGAAATGAAACTGGAACAAGAGGTATTTAATCAAGAGTTACCATAGCATATCATGAGAACATAGTATATATTTGATCAAATTAGTACTGGATCCATTGGTTATAAGCAAGTCACCACGGGAAATGCTATCTAGTTACTTTTGAGATAAACATCATATAGAAAAATATTTGCCCACCTTTGCACGCCTCTGTTTCCTCCAAGCATCGTTTCCTTTTGGGTCGGGACTAATAAAATCCAGGAGATCTGACACACTGCATGAAAGAGGTTAAATATATCTGTACCCTGAAATATAACCTGTTTGAAACACAGTAAATGGGGGATACCATGATTAGTACCTCAGGTGACCTTTACTTGCAATGGATGTATCAGGCTTTGGAGTTCCATTTTTAGCTGCTTCTTGCTGCTCTATGGCTTTTGATTCAAAATACTCAAGCCATGTGGCAGCATCCTGCATTGGGAAAAAAACTTTCATGAAAAATGGTAACATTAGACAAAACAATCTATCAATCCCCATATTTTGCCAATGCGTAGTTCAATCCTAGACCAATATTCTTTGACTTACTCTAGTAGTACTATCAGAAAAGGAAATGACCTGTGTACGAAGATCGTCTGATCCAAGCTTTGCTTGAAGTATCTTTAGTGTAGTTTGCTCATGTTGCACACTCAGAGAAAATGCATCTATCAATGAAAGAGCTATAGCTATGGCATGATAGCTTGCGGCAGTCTATAACATGGAAAATACTGTATAAAGAATTGTTCCATCCATGGGGGAAGAAAGGGGGTGAAGGAGAGAAAGAGAGACCTGTATATGATCTGCTCCTAACAATCTTTTGTTGCATTTAAGAGCTTCATGCAAGTATCTGAGTGCCACATGAACATTTCCCATGGCCTCTTCCATCATAGCCACATTTATATAAGTTGCTGCTGTGTTTGGATGAGACAGTCCACATGTAAAATGTAGAAGGAATAGAGCATGATTAACATAACTGTCAAAAGATAGATTTAGATCAATGAGAAAATAGTAATGTCAGAATAACAAGCCGAAAGTCATAACTTAAACATCTAAACCAATTCAATAAAGTTGAACTTACTTCAGAGCCAACTCAATGTGTTGCAGACGATAATAAAAGACGGAAAGATCCCCATAGCTTTTCATAGTGTCAGGGTGGTCAAGCCCAAGCTCTCTCTCATTTATATCCAAGGCCTTTTGCTGATAGATGGTGGCCTAAATAAAGAAAGAATAATAAATAAATTAATATTTTCCTTCAAACAGGTGCACACAGCCATGTAAGATGCAGCACTTCCTCAAGTCAAGTGCATGCATAAAAACCAATCATATGCAGGTTCACCAAGTCTATAACATTATTCTCCTTTTCCTTTCTTTCATGTCTTTCCCCTAGTAGCTTGAGACAAAAGAAACAATATTTTCCCCTACTAGCTGAGACATAAATATGAAATATTCTTTACCTGGTTAAAATCTCCAGTGTGGTAGAGAACCACAGCTAGAAGACTATATGCACTTGCAGTATTTCGATGATAGGGTCCACAAACAGCCATCATCTTAGCTAATGCCTGTAATATGATAGTATTGTCAAAACACTGCCACATTAATAACTAGTAAACTTAGACAGGATGCACCATGTACAGACTGATGCAAGTAATTTGTACCTTTGTTCCATAATTCACAGCATCCTCAAGTTTTCCTTTATCAAGAGCAATTTTGGAAGACTCCAATAAATTGCGTCCATCTATTGAGGAGCACCCTACATGCTGTAAAAAAAAAAAAATTGATCTTGTTTGTAAATGGTTCAATGAGATGAAAATTAATGAATTATACATAGAATATATTTTGGGGGGGACTATTACATAAACATGATCTCACCTTGCAAACAGGAATCAGGCTGATAATATCATTTTCCCCAAAGGGCTTACTGGACTCAATGTCATAATCTCTTGGAAACAATTCCAATCCAACCTGAGAACAAAAACAATTGCAATTAATAAAAAGCTTCATGTAAAAAAAATAGAACAAGATGACGAGATGCTGATACCTTTTGACAGAGCCCTCTGAGAATTGACAACTTCCTTAAATGTTGAAATTCATCATTTAGTGCCCACCCAAATCTTTTGGACAAAAACAGACGTAACCATTGAATTCTGAGGTTATGATCATCACTCACACTTTGGTCACCGGTATCTTCTGTTCGAGACCCACCAAGTAAGAAATTCAGTGTTGATGCAATGGCTGAAGATAGATCAGCAGCATTGTCAACAGAAGCAATAACTGCTTTAAGTAGATGCTTGAAAGCTCGAGTGATCATCTCATGAATACAAAGGAATTGTATGTGTGGCAGATTCTCTGCAAGTTTAACCTGATTCACACAAGAAATTAGAACCAACAAAAGCAAACTATATTACCAACTAGCTTTAACCTGATTCACATTAGTTCAACTAGCAAGGTATTTAGACTACAATAGCAGCTTTCAAGCAGTAGATGGTTGAAACATTTTAACATTCTTCATAGAGATGCTTAAGAGATAGAAAGAACATTACTAATACTAGACCCAGAAGGGTCATCCTCAGTTAGAAAAGATGCTTCTAGAGGAAGCAAAGAAATAGAGAAAAGCATTCTCACCACTTTACCCAAAGATCGCATCTGTAATCCTCTTAAATGCATAAAGTCAGTCAGTGTACGACCATCGACTGGAGAAAGTTCAAGTGATCCAAAGTCCATAGCCTAAAAAAGTGATAAATTTGGTTCTTAATCATGTCTAAAAATTTTGGGTTATTCAAAGAAATGCAAAAATCCTTTGAGAAATGTAATGTTACCAGTGTTGGCAAGGCAACTTCATCATAAAACTTGTGCGCCATGCTGATAAGATCATCTACTGACTGTTGCAAGAAGAAACTAATTGAAATGATAGGTACAAGACATATGAAGGATGCATTATCATAGACATAGGAACATAAATATCACCCAACACAAGCTAAAATATAGAGTGAAAAAAATAAAGAAATTGGAAAATGACAATATCAGAAGATGTAACAAGGGTACTAGTTATTTTTTTTTCTTAAAAAAAAAGAAAAGAAAAACAAGTAGCAACACGAGAACAAGCCAACATGAAGAAGCATCACAATCTTCAAAATATTCTACAAACCTTTGTGTGAAGACCAGTTCCAGATTCTTTGAGACGCAAAAATGATTCTTCAGAAAGTAGTTTCTCTAACTCATTAGAGTTACTTAAGTCATCATTGTTTGGCTCAACTTTATCAGCAATATCATCCATGTTTGCAAGTCTAGAGTCATTTTGCTCCCTGCAATCTGCACCATCTAGATTATTTGATTTCTTCTCTCTCCTCTTCAACAATTTAAATTGAATTCCAAGACCTTTAACAGCTTGCTCAACATCTTTGCCATCTTCTTTGTTTTTGGAACTGCTATCTATTGAAGTTTCATGTTTTTGTAAATGCTGAATCCAACAGGAACCAAGTTCCCATCGAATAGACCTTTTTGAAGGGCTTGGCCCCCCCTTTATCTTTTCCATACATTCTTGAACCACCTTCTTAACAAGGACTTTAGAAGCATCTAAATCATCCGAATTTGATAGGGATGATAAAGTCCCTTCTAATGACTCAGCTCCAGACTTGTGAAGCAGTACCCTCAAACTGCACACATCATAAAAATGTGTCAAGCATCATCATCACGAATTTGCTACTAATATTCATCTATATGGGTGACCCTGCTTGCATTGTAATGCATATAATCAACCAATAGAGAAAGAAAAAATAAAATGTTTCATAATATGTAACTTAGAAGTCCTACCATTTTCAGATCATCTACATATAACATTTATGGAATAGTTTATCGTTCAAACCTGTTGATGTTGAGGGAATTTGCCCCTCCTTCTGGCCGATCTTCTATCTCAATATCCCGAACTTTAGGCATCCTCATGTTCACATTACCCACAACCTTTACTGTTGCAGTATATCCACAGTGGTGTACAACAACAACAGCCAACGAAGAAGTATCCTGTAATCAACAAGGAGGAAAAATGAACAATCACAAAATCACAATATAGCCTTGCAAGGTTGGTTATTTACTTACATGAACAATTACACTTTCATCTGCAGTCAACCCTTTGATTAAATTCTTCTGAGCATCCCCCTCATGCATGCTAGATTCATCCAGTATAGAATCATACTTTGTATTTCCATCCTGGATATCACGTTTGACTATAATGGATAAGTCTCCCACATGATCTTCATGCAGAACTGAACCCAGAGAAGATTTCAATTCACTCTTGGTATTTGACTTGGATTCCATGACATGTTGTATAGCCGCAACAGCCTTAAATATTGAGGTATCAACAAACTGACTGTGAAGCAGAAATGCTTTTCTATCTCTAACCACCCTCTCCTCCTCAGTTTTGCAAGGAAGGGAGGCCAGTATTGCAAAATCTGTTGCCCATGGTCTATGATCAAATTCACCATTTCTTTGATGGCCACCACCATTACCACCCCAGTTTTCATCTTCAGCAGGTAATGCAGGAAAGTTTGAAGGAGACTCGGCGACAGATGGAGGGACAAGCCATGTATTTGCTCGGAATCCATACGGAAGATTTCCAAACTGAAGGAGATATAAGTTGTTAGAGAAATACCTTTTTCTAAAAGAAAGGAAAATAATCAATTCCATTTGATGAAAAGCGTACCTTATTACGTTCCAAAAAGGCTTTCATCAATGATTCATATGCCTGCGTTGATTAGTCATTTGTTAGAATCGCTAGCTAAAACTTAGAACATCAAACTACTTAAGTACTTGCTCAAGATCAAATTCTTATAACTAATTTTCTGATAGCTTGACATGCAAGCTAATGTAGCGGGAACAAGATCCATGATATATAAAAAGCACAAAATAAAGACAGGAAGGAGTTAAGAAATTTAAAAAGACAAGCAAATAAAAAGAGAAACATACGTTAGCAAAGGCTCGGCTGAGCTGTTGGAGAAGATCAACCAAGGTGTGGCTGTGCAGAGAGTGCTTCCCTGCTGTGGAAAACCCTTTCTCTGAACCAACCACTTCTATTACTTTTCCATTGCATATTTTAACCTTCATTGTTCAATGTTCATGCATGCACCAACAACAATTTCTCACTTCAGATACATGCAACAATCATAAACACTAACAGTTTAAGTAACAAGTAGGAAAAAAAAAACACAAAACCTGAAGCTGAAAGTAATCTCCTTTGCGCCTATCCTCTTCATCCTTCACTTCACATCTCTTCAAACCTGCAACATGTTTTCCATTATTGTTACGCTTGTGACTTTCTCTTTAATTAAGAAAATTGGAAGAGAAACAGAAAGAGGTACCCACGTAAAATGGGGGGAGAGAGGTGTGAGAAGGAGAAGAACTCGTAGAAATCTGAGAGCTTCGGCGTTGGGTGAATGGCTTTCATCCCCACGTTCTCCGATATCGCCGACGGTGGCGCCTCCGACGACGGTGACCCGACCCGGGATTCCCCATTCGGTGTCCCCGGTGGGCTCAAACTCATCTTGTTCTGATGTTGGGCCTTACCGTTTTTCTTGGGCCTTGACTCTGGGCTTGAAACGCTCCGCTTAGGCCTACCGAACCTTGTTGTGCAGGCCACAATGTCCAAGACCCTCCGCACGTGCGCAATTGCTTGGGCTTCATCTGTGTAATCCTCTGTAACACAGTGGCACAAACAAACAAATATATAAGTAGTAAATAAGAAAATCTCAAAAATATAAATGACTAAAACAAAGATTAAACTATCATTTTAATTCTTGAAGGTGTCAGTATCAAGAATTAAGAAGAAAAATTAAATAAGTCTATGAAATTGTAAACCATTAATTACATTATTCCAAAATTTAAAAAAATGTGTGCTTTAGATGATAATATTAACATATATTTACAGAATAAATTATTAAATTTAAAGATTTAAATAGATTTTTTAAATTTATTTACTTTTAAGAACTAATGTGACAACAAAATACTTTTTTCTGGTAAGACAAGTTACACTTTAAACGACAAAAAGATTGATTTTTTACTCCCTATTAAAGCAAACAGTAATGCTAGCAACATAATTCAAAACAAATTGCGTGTAGCTCACCCATGACACTGATATTGGGAGAAAAAACTCAAAAATAATCGTGCGATAAAAATAGAGGAAAAGTTACGTGATGCTTTTTTAATCATTGTATAATCAGTTCTTTTTCTCCATAGTTAATAACTTCTAATTTTTCTCCTTCAAAAAGAACTTCTAATTTTTTATGTCAAAAATGTATTATCAGTGTAATCTTTTCAACGACTATTCTAAAAAAAAAAAAAAACTTTTCCACGACTAATAAACTGAAATTTGAAAATTTAAAAAGATAAAAAGGTGTGGGTAACAAAAAAAAAGTTATTTTAACATGTTCATTTACACAATTAATTAATCTTTTAAAATTCCTCTTATTTTGTTTTAAATTATTATTTTCTTATAAACTCAAACACATAGAGTTATTATTATGAGATTGCGATTGCTAGAGCAAAGTGGGGTTTGGTCTTCCATCGAAATGCAACTTGAATAAATGATAACAGCAATCCTGGGCGAATCATTAACGTGTATCACAAAAAAATAGATTATCACCGATTATGAAAATGATAATAGTATTTTCCAAATAGCAATAAGTATATAGATTTTTTGATGCATTGCAGTTTTCACTTGCATTAAACACCATAAATATATATAATCAATTGGAAAAACAGATAAAGAAACCGCAGCTAAAGGTTTTTCCAATTATATAATTTATTAATTTTTAATAAATGACATATTTTGAGCATCAAAAAATATTATTTTTCAAATCATTTTAATAATTGCCGTAAAATACTTGACGCCCACAAAAAATGATTCGTTTATTTTGTTATAAAATATTATATTTTAAGAATTATTAAAAGATTATATATTCTAAGGAGCAATGTCTCTTCCAATATGGTAGGTAATAAAGAGCACCCCAATCATGACTTTTATTTATGCCAGGTTACTCCACATGTCTCTTTGCCTAAGAGGATATGAAAATGACTAAATATCTAAAAGAAAAATATTTTTTTTAGTTTAAATAACACTACATGAAATTAATATGTCACGTGATTTGTGGAGCAGACAATCCTCACAAACACTATTGTAATTATTATTCAAATGAAGACTCTGACATTAGTGTAGACAAAGTTTAATTCAAACCAAGACTTTGACATTAGTGTAGACAATGTTTAACATAACATGTATTCCATAAAAATCCGTTGGTGAAACCGTCTAAATTCATGGATCATTCTACTTAAAAAAAAAATTGTTAAATTGCATTCAACTTCGTACCTACAAAATTTCCTAAAGTTTTATTTTTTAAAAAATACCAAATGTTTGGAAGCTTTGACTACAACTAAAATGGTAAAACCTGGCAACTACTCCGACTCAACACTACTACCTTCATAGTTCATTATTTATATTTACCCCTTCGACCATTCGATCAGCATTAATTAAAAAAAAAATTAAAAATTTAGAGATTTTTATTTTCAATGCATAATTTGTGCCTAACTCTGCAAACTTATTACCCTCTTAACTAAAATACAATAAAGTGCATTTAAAAGTCACTAAAATATATACCCAGAAACGGTAGATTCAACTAAATGCGCATGCACATAAGACACAATTGGTAGTTGGAGCTGAATGACAGGTATGCTAAGTGCACCTACCTTCAACCATTCTTAGAAGACATGGCTTTAGGGTAACAACTTCCACTCTGTCATTTAATCTCTGCCCTTTGGCCTAAAGGAGGAACAACCTTGAATCAGCATAGTAAATGTAAGAGGAAAATAAAGAAAGATGCAAGGGTTGGCAGATACGGAATAAAATATCATTAATCTAACAATTATGAAGGGAAAAAAAAATTACTAATTGAACTATAAAAAAATGCCAACCTCATGAGATAAAGAATAGTTTGTGAAATGGCATGTCTCCACCTTCACAGCCAATAGTTTTCTTACATCAAGTATCTTATCAGTAGAGATACCCTTTGGAAAAATTTCATCACACAAATAGTTAGTGACATCAAACCCAAAATGACATGCAACAAATTTGGAGAATGTGAAATAAGATATGTACCTTCAACACAATCTGTGTGTCATATGGGGTGACCACAATGATGTCAACAAGAGAAGGTGCCGCTGCTGCTACAAACACAAGAAAAACAAAAAGTTGGAGAAAGCTAATTTATATAAGATTATTTAGAGCAAAAGGAGGATACATCAATATTATATATATATATATATATATATATATATATATATATATATATATATATATATATAGTGATGTTCTGTATCCACAAGTGAAAAAGAGTGTAACCTTTCTCTTCCTTTTTCTTCTTCTCTGCCTTTGCTTTATTTGATCTCCCTTTTCCTGATCTTGGGGGCATTTTTTTTTTCTTTTTGGCACTGCCACACACAAAAAACGCAAATTTGGACAGAAATTACTGGGGAAAACTCATTAACAATCCCAAACTCAATTGCTGAAAGAGGTGCTACTGTACTAGAAAGGAAAAAACAACACTGAGTGACTGATAAAGTTGAGGGAAAAGAACAAGAGAACGAAGAGAGGAAGGAAGAGAGTGAAGAAAAAGAGAGCAAAGAAAATTTACGTTATAGTGAAGAGAATGATATACTGTTGTGCAGTGGCGGAGCCACCTTAGGGCCAGCAAGGGCCTTGGCACCAGCTAAAAAATTAAATTTACAGTTATATCAAGGGATGAATTTTTTTTTTAATAATTATATATACTTATATAATTAATTAGGATTAAAAATAAAATTTGGTACTACCTAAAAAAATAAAATTTGGCACTACCTAAAATGACAAGCTGGCTCCGCCACTGCTGTTGTGTAAAATTGTTTAGAAGAAGGTAGGATAAGGGTCATCGAGTTTTAACCTTTTTCAGGATTTGAGAGCAATTGTGGCCTCTCCTTGTTGCTAATAAATAGATTGCTTCTTTTTCTTCTCTCTATTTTTTTTATGAGTGAATAAACTTGTAAGAAAGTTTGAGGTGGGAATGCACTTGGGCTAAGGCTAAAGACAAAATGGACAGTGGAAATGGAAATTGACCGTTGATTGCTTGCCACGTGGTAGAAAGGTGTGCGGCAGATACATTTTTGTTTTATCACATGATGTTTGGACCTTCAATTAGTTCCTTCTGTGCAGAGTATCTGTAGACCGTTGATCTGGTATTGCATAGAGGTTCAAGGCCAAGTACATTATTATTGAACCCCATGCGGCAAAGCTTGTCATCTTCTCATTGGTTGCTAGTAATTATATTTACTATTTAGTCAATCACTTATATGCCTCTCTTTTTGCTCCCTACCTTCAATCATTTTCGCTTTGTTTTTTGTATCTTCTACAATCAAAATGGAATATGTAACATTATAGGAATCTGGAAGTAAAGAAAATGAAGAAAATAAATAAATTAATAAAAGAGTTATGTATTCTCTTATTTGATTTTTCATCTTGTAAATTAAACCATATATGGATATACTTTTCTATATTTAGTTTGATTTTATATAGAAAGAATTAAAATGTATATAAATATATAATAAAACTTACAAAATCATTTCTCTTTTATCAAAACAGAAAAGGATAGAAACAGGTAAAATACTTAAAAATAAATTATTCTTTTTTTTTATCATCATGACATTGGTGTGAAGTATCAACCAATTTTATTGATGACTAATTTTCGTTAAAAAACCTTATTGATCACCTTTAATTTGATATTCACTTCCAATTACATTTTTTCCATTCACAAAACTAAAATTCAAGATCTTACTTAAGAGAATCAAATATAAGACCATTCGAACCAATCGACTTTGTTAATAAAATTGTATTCTTTTATGAATCTTTCTTTATTAAAAAGTGATGAACATTGCTAATAAGTGTTTTAAAGATACTAAATAAAAATATTAAATAAATGTATCTAATGAATTATATTTAATACTAAATAAAATTATTTAAATACATTTTTATAAAACATATATATTTATTGCTTTTATTAAAATAATTAAATATTTAATAAAATATATTTAATACTAAATAAATTTATTTAATAATTTTATATTTAATACTAAATAAAAGTATTTAAATACATTTTTATAAAATATATA